>OY757931.1:58339028-58346528 GCA_963585895.1 Sepioteuthis lessoniana | reverse complement strand
TATAGCGGATGCAATATGGCGACGGTGATATTGGATTTCGCGATGTTGTTATTAGTGGTGGTGAGAGCAGTTTTTATGTTCTGGGTGAAAATAAAAGAAAACGAAAGGATATATTGATGGATCTTGCCAGAGAACTAAAAAAATCTGTGAAACATGAGAGTGACGGTGACACCAATTGTAATTAGTGCACTCGGAACAAGACTTGGAAAAAAAACGGGAGGAATTGGAAATCAGAGAAAGAATCGCGACCATCCAGACCAAAGCATTGTTAGGATCGGCTAGAATACTCCGAAAAGTCCTGGAGACCCGAGGAGATACGCTTTCACTCCAAGTCGAGGTAATGACGACCGATTGCAACTAGTGTGAGCAACTTGCGAGGAATGAGATAATAACAATGATAATAATTGTTTTTTTTTCTTTTGTTTAATGGCATATCAACCTTTATAGGTTATCTAATGCCAAAGCCATTCTCCAAGAAGAACAGTAGTGGTACTATTTAACCCATAGCTGAGAGGATAAGGGGGCTCATACCTTTCCCAAGGGTATTTGCCCGAAAGTGAAAGTAATAGCGCGACTGGAGTACGAACTTGCTTACTACGATTCCGCAGTCCTTGGCTTTAACCATTACACCACGAGGACACTCCCGATAATAATTGTGTAATATGAAAGTGACAATTATACCAATTGTGATTGGTGCTTTTGGTACAGTCACCATAGGAATATTAAAAAGACAGGAGGAGTGACTATAATAAACAAAAAGATAACCTACAAGCCTCAGAGTAAAAATCTAAGAAATCGAAAAGAGAATCAAGAAAGCTGGTGAATGCAAGAGTAACGATGATAGCAATTGTCATTGACGGACTTGGAATTGTCCACAAAGGGTTGAAGAGGGGCTGGGAGGGTTGGAAATCGGGGGACGAATGGAGACCATCAAAAATACAGCATTGTTTAGATTAACCAGAATACTGAAAAAAGACCTGGAAACCTAAGGAGACTTGCTGTCGCTTGGTCTCCAGTAAAAGACCATTATCAAAGGCTGGTATGAAAACCTCGCAAAGCGAATGCAGCAAATTAGCACAGAAGAAGTATAAGGCGAGATACGACTGGGTAGGCAAGGTGACCCACTGGGAAATGTGCAAGAAATTTCAATTCAACCATACAAACAAATGGTATATGCGCAACCCAGCACCTGTCCTAGAAAAGGACACGCATAAACTCCTATGAGACTTTAACATACAAACGGATCACCTAATCCCGGCCAGAAGACCAGACCTTATAATAATCAACAACAAAAAAAAAAAAGAGAATCTGCAAAATTGTTGACTTTGCTGTCCCGGCGGACCACAGAATAAATCTGAAGGAAAGTGAAAAGAAGGATAAGTACCTTGACCTTGCTAGAGAATTGAAAAAGCTGTGGAACATCAAAGTAACGATTGTTCCAATTGTGATTGGTGCGTTAGGCACAATAATTAAAGGATTAATAAAAGGCCTGGGGGACTTGGAAGTTGGCGGACGGGTAGAGACTATCCAAACGACAGCATTGCTAAGAACGGCCAGAATCCTGAGACGAGTCCTGGAGACTTGAGGAGACTTGCTGTCACTCAAACTCCAGTGAAAAACTGATGTGAAAAACTCAAAAGGAGTTAAATGATAATAATGATAATAAAAGAGAATTTGCAAAATTGTCGACTTTGCTGTCCCGTCTGACCACAGAATAAAACTGAAAGAATGTAAAAAGAAGGATAAGTACCTCGACTATGCTAGAGATTTGAAAAACTTTGGAACATGAAGGTGACAATGATACCAAATGTGATTGGTGCTTTTGGTTCAGTAACTAAAGGATTATTAAAGGGACTGGAGGACTTGGAAGTTGGCGAACGAGTGGAGACCATCCAAATGACAGCATTATTGAATACGGTCAGGATACTGGGGAGAGTCCTGGAGACTTGAGGAAACTCGCTGTCACACAAACTCCAGTTAAAGACCATCAGCGTTAGCTCAAGTGAAAAACTCTAATGAATAAATAATAATGATAATAATAAACCAAAATCTCACACGAGAAAATTAGGACATGGCTGAGAAAAGGAGACCTTTATGATAGAAACTGAATCTCTTCTCATAGCAGCACAGAACAACGCCATAAAGACTAACTATGTGAAAACAAAAATAGACAATACTTAACAAAATAGCAGATTATGTGGTAATAAAGATTGAACGACCAATCACAAAATAAGTGAATGTAGTAAGCTAGCACAAAAAGAATATAACACTAGACACGACTGGGTGAGGAAGGTGATCCACCGAGAATTGTGCAAGAAGTTTAAATTTGACCATGCGAACAAATGATATATGCACAACCCAAAATCCGTCCTGGGAAAATGAGAAGCACAAACTTCTCTGGGATTCTGAGATACAAACGGATCACCAAACAACGTGACTTTTTGATAGTCAATATAAAAGTAAGAACCTTTCGAATCGTGGACTTTGTCGTTCCGGCTGACGATAGAGTGAAACTGAAACAAGGCAAAAAAAATACCAAGACCTTACTAGAGAACATGAAGGGGGCGGTGATGCCAAATGTAATTGGTCGGCTCGGTACAGTTACCAAAGGATTGATAAAAAGACTGGAGGAGTTGGAAATAAGAAGACGAGTGGTGACCATCCAAACGACTGCATTATTAAAATCAGCCAGAATACTAAGGAGAGTTCTGGAGACTTGAAGAGTCTTGTTGTCACTCAGACTCCTGTGAGAAACCAAATAGTATGGGTACAAACTCGGATACGTTCTATTGAATGAGACGCACAAACTTTTCTGGGATTTGGAGATACAAACAGAACACCCAATCCCTGCTAGAAGACTTGACCTTGTGTTAACAAGAAAAAAGAATTTGTAATCTGGTCGATTTTACAGTTCCAGCAGACCACAAAGTGAAAATAAAAAGAAGCGAAAAGATAGACAAGTATTTGGATCTTGGCAAAGAACTAAACACAAGACTGTGGAACCTGATGGTGACGGTCGTACTAATTGTAATTGGTACGCGAGGAACAGTCCTTATTGGCAAGGCAAAACACAGAAGAAATTGAAAATCGGAGAAAGAATCAAGACCATCCAGACCACAGCATAGTTAAGATCGGCCAAAATACTGAGAAGAGTCTTGGAGGCCTGAGGAGACTTACTGTCACTCAGACTCCAGTGAATGACAATCAGCTAACGCTGTTGTAAAAAAAAAGGAAAAAAGAAGAAAAAAAGGGGAAAAAAAAGAAGAAAAAAAGAAAAAAAAGAAAAAAGTTAAAAAAACAGAAAAAAAGAAAAAAAAAGGAAAAAAAAGAAAAAAGAAAAAAAAAAGGAAAAAAAGAAAAAGTTTTAAAAAGTTAAAAAAAAAGAAAAAGAAGAAAAGGAAAAAAGGAAAAAGAAAAAAGAAAAAAGAAAAAAGAAGAAAAAAGAAAAAAGATGGGGGAAAAAGAACAAAAAAGAAAAAAGGAAAAAAAAAGAAAAAGAAAAAAAACTCGCAAGGAGTGAAATGAGGTGCCTTAAAACTATCGCTGTGCCTGTAACAGTGAGAACCCTGGGTATGATGAAGAAAGGGACAAATGCACACATTAACAAGATACTTGGCAGTTGCAGCCTATATAAGATTATTTTTTTAATTGCACTTTGAGGAACTGCTCGTTTCCATAGAAGATTACTATTTATGTGACTTGAAAATATCATTCAAAAGTGGCAGCAAAAAACATAAATACATAGAATGCCTATAATCACTACCATCCCTCACGCAAGGTCTTGGGTAATGACCCAGTGAAAGATTGTAAGAAATTAAAAATAAAACTAGAAAATGAATAAAATTTATGAACAGAATTTGGCATCAAACCCACAACGGTTAATATGCGATATCGTCGTAGGAAATGGACACGGCGACACGAGTTCAAATCCTGGCCGAGACTGATTACATTTCATATAGCAGTAATACCCTTGGGAAAGGTATGAATCCAGTTATTCTCCCTCCAGCTATGGGTAAATAGTAGGGCAGACTAGGTTCTTCAGCCTTGGGGAGGCAACTAGTCTAGGAGAAGACAAATTCTGAATTGAAACCTGTTAAACTTTGCTAAAAAATTGACCTTGTGTCACAACCTGCCCGAGCAGAGGGGGTAAATATGAATATGGGATAAAACACAGTCAAACTAATCCAATCAAATAGTGAATAGCCGAAACATCTTAAGCCAATAATGATAATACATGAAAGTGACGGTGATACCAATTCTAACTGGTGTGGACGGAACAATCCCAAAAGTTTCTAAGTCTCCTAGTCTCGTTACCAATCAGAGAAGAAGAAGAGTCTATCCAGACTACAAAATTGTTAAGATCGGCCAGAATACTGAGAAGAGTCCTGGAGACTTGAGAAGGCTTGCCGTCTCTTAAACTCCAGCGACCGACCATCTGCTAACGCTGGTGTGAAAAATTCTCAAGGAGTAACAATAATGACAATAATAAAAATAATACTGGCCTGGTGGGTAAAATGTTCGCCAAGAGCCAGAGAGTCTGGAGTTCAATCCCAGGTCGAGACATACCAAAGACTCAGAAAATAGTACATAATGTCTCCTTTCTAACACTCGAGATTATGAGGTACGGGTCAAGGATAAAGTGGAGGAATCCAAAGAAGGGTGTAGCGCCTTCCTGTACACCTTGGTGTAGTAGCTTAGGAAAAAGGAGCCACCGGGTCGCCCTCGACTACGGTCGCCAACTTTACTTTTTACTTTTTTCTTTTAGATAAATAGACAGATAGAAGCAGAATGAGATAAATGGATAGTTAGATCTGAAGAGACTGTGATAGATAGATAGATAGATAGATAGATAGATAGATCTAAAGAGACTAAGATAGATAGATAGATAGATAGATAGATAGATAGATAGATAGATAGATAGATCTAAAGAGACTAAGATAGATAGATAGATAGATAGATAGATATGAACAGACTGTGATACATAGATAGATAGATAGATAGATAGATAGATCTAAAGAGACTAAGATAGATAGATAGATAGATAGATAGATAGATAGATAGATAGATAGATAGATAGATAGATAGATAGATAGATAGATAGATAGATAGATAGATAGATATGAACAGACTGTGATAGATAGATAGATAGATAGATAGATAGATAGATAGATAGATAGATCTAAAGAGACTAAGATAGATAGATAGATAGATAGATAGATAGATATGAACAGACTGAGATAGATAGATAGATAGATAGATAGATAGATAGATAGATAGATAGATAGATAGATAGATAGATAGATAGATAGATAGATAGATCTAAAGAGACTAAGATAGATGGATAGATAGATAGATATGAACAGACTGAGATAGATAGATAGATAGATAGATAGATAGATAGATAGATAGATAGATATGAACAGACTGAGATAGATAGATAGATAGATAGATAGATAGATAGATAGATAGATAGATATGAACAGACTGAGATAGATAGATAGATAGATAGATAGATAGATAGATAGATAGATCTAAAGAGACTAAGATAGATAGATAGATAGATAGATAGATAGATATGAACAGACTGAGATAGATAGATAGATAGATAGATAGATAGATAGATAGATAGATAGATAGATAGATAGATAGATAGATAGATCTAAAGAGACTAAGATAGATGGATAGATAGATAGATATGAACAGACTGAGATAGATAGATAGATAGATAGATAGATAGATAGATAGATAGATAGATAGATATGAACAGACTGAGATAGATAGATAGATAGATAGATAGATAGATAGATAGATAGATAGATAGATATGAACAGACTGAGATAGATAGATAGATAGATAGATAGATAGATAGATAGATAGATAGATAGATAGATAGATATGAACAGACTGAGATAGATAGATAGATAGATAGATAGATAGATAGATATGAACAGACTGAGATAGATAGATAGATAGATAGATAGATAGATAGATAGATAGATAGATAGATAGATAGATAGATAAATAGATAGATAGATAGATAGATAGATATGAACAGACTGAGATAGATAGATAGATAGATAGATAGATAGATAGATAGATATGAACAGACTGAGATAGATAGATAGATAGATAGATAGATATGAACAGACTGAGATAGATAGATAGATAGATAGATAGATAGATAGATAGATAGATAGATAGATATGAACAGACTGAGATAGATAGATAGATAGATAGATAGATAGATAGATAGATAGATAGATAGATAGATCTAAAGAGACTAAGATAGATGGATAGATAGATATGAACAGACTGAGATAGATAGATAGATAGATAGATAGATAGATAGATAGATAGATATGAACAGACTGAGATAGATAGATAGATAGATAGATAGATAGATAGATAGATAGATAGATCTAAAGAGACTAAGATAGATAGATAGATAGATAGATAGATAGATAGATAGATCTAAAGAGACTAAGATAGATAGATAGATAGATAGATATGAACAGACTGAGATAGATAGATAGATAGATAGATAGATAGATCTAAAGAGACTAATATAGATGGATAGATAGATAGATATGGACAGACTGAGATAGATAGATAGATAGATAGATAGATAGATAGATAGATATGAACAGACTGAGATAGATAGATAGATAGATAGATAGATAGATAGATAGATAGATAGATAGATCTAAAGAGACTAAGATAGATAGATAGATAGATAGAAATGAACAGACTGAGATAGATAGATAGATAGATAGATAGATAGATAGATAGATAGATAGATAGATAGATAGATAGATCTAAAGAGACTAAGATTGATAGATAGATAGATAGATAGATAGATAGATAGATAGATAGATAGATAGATAGATAGATAGATAGATCTAAAGAGACTAAGATAGATGGATAGATAGATAGATATGAACAGACTGAGATAGATAGATAGATAGATAGATAGATAGATAGATAGATAGATAGATAGATAGATAGATATGAACTGAAGGAGATAGATAGATAGATAGATAGATAGATAGATATGAACTAACTCAGATAGATAGATAGATAGATAGATAGATAGATAGATAGTGGCTGTGATGTCTGCAATGTCCCGGCCATAATTACTGGGGAGGTCCTGGCAGCATACTTAAGTGCCTTTGGCCAGGTTGAGGAGTTCAACCTCCTCAGATCCCCGGCCGGGACAGCCTACGGGGACTATGCCTTCCGGCTGTGCCTAACAAGGGATGGCTTCAAAGCCATCCCAGAAACGGTAATCTGCGGGGATCGGCAGATGATTGTGTTGGTGGAGGGAAGACGCCCCAGGTGCTGGGGGTGTAAGCAAATTGGCCACATCGCCAAGTTTTGCCCCCAGCGCCCTGAAAACAAAGAAAAAACTACGTCAACAACAACAACGACAACAACAGGGGACGCAGCAGCCACCATCACCAACACAGTCAGAAAAGAAGCGGAGGCCAAGGGCCCGGGTCC
>OY757931.1:58334501-58338828 GCA_963585895.1 Sepioteuthis lessoniana | reverse complement strand
ATCTAAATTTTGAATTATTTGCCATCGTAAAACATTTCGGTATTTTAAATATAAAAACATTAAACCTTCATCGGAAATGTTTGAATGGTTAAACGAAAAGAAAGCATAAAAAACATTAAACATTCTATTAACGTTGTTAGCGGTCAGTTTCAAATTATATATATATATATATACGTGTGAGAGAGAGAAAGAGAGAGAGAGAGAGAAAATATATATATATAATATATATATATATATATATACCGAGAGAGAGAGAGAGAGAGAGAGAGAGAAAATATATATATAAAATATATATATATATATATATATATATATATATATACGTGTGAGAGAGAGAAAGAGTCATTCAATAAATAAATCGATTTTTTTAAATAAAATTTTTTTTTTTAGAATTTATTTTCCTTACCGGTAAATTCTTTATTGTTTGGAATTAATTTTGGCCAAAATGATTTTCATTAAGGGAAAATGACAGCAAATTAAACAAAGTGCTCCACGCTTGAACAGCGGGCTATCATCGAATTTTTACTGTCTGAGAACTGCGTAACATACGAAATTTACACAATTTACACCCCCTTGACACAGGAAAATGTCGACTTTATCAGTCTGATTTTTTTTTTTTTTTTTTTTTTTTTTTTTTCGTTTTTTGGTGGGGGAAGTTTAAAATAGATGTCCCAGATTAACCACGATGTATCAAATCAGACATCTCACCTATCATCCTCTAACTCCACTTAATCAAATGCTGAGTTGAGTCGAGCACATTTTCTATGCCTCTTCTTCCACAGGTATTTCTTTAGTTTCCTCATTTATTCAGCCCAGTGTACTGCTTTCGTTTGGGGATTAAATGACTAAGAAAATCTCTTTTCTTATTTTCGTTCTGACATGACATCAACTAAATTTCTGTAACCTTCCCGATGAGGGCAGGGTATCGCACGTGCTTTCACACGTTGTATGATGAAAAAAAAAAGAAGAAATATCTGTCTCAACTAAATTTCTGTATGGAGCTACCCCTTCCCGATGCTAGAACTCGATGATAGGTCAGTTTCTTAGCGGGGTACTGATGATTTGAATTCAGAGTTTTTCTTCTCCAAGATTGGTTGCCGTACCGAGGCTAAAGAGCCCAGTTTATATTTACTCAACCTCACTACCATTAGTTGGAAGTAACAAAAAGTCAATCTTTAAGTGGAGTACAGCTGGTTTGAATCCAGTGTTTTCCTTCTTCCTTGACCGGCTACCATACAAAGACCAAAGAGCATAATCTGCCCTATTATTCACTCATAGCCGAAATTCAGCCGGAAAAACATAACTCTCTTAAACCAAATTCTAATAAATTGCAAATATATTTGATTTTACAATAGTGTGTCTGTCCTTTTCTTCGTTACTTGGTGCACCCGTAAAAATTCCATGGAATATATGTATAACAATTGGTATGAGCTGATCTTTAAAAAATTCCTATCTATTTATTCTATTTTTTTATTTGTTTATTTACTCTTTTGTTAATTGTATTTGTATAATCAACGTAATTTATTTTTTAATTGTTATTCTTTGTTTATTTTTTCATGACTTTATTCTTCTTTTTTTTTTCGTTTTCAATGTTTCGGCCACTCAACAGATAATAGATTAAGTGACTAATTTTAACGGCCTGACAAGGATTATTTTTATCCAAGAGATTCAGGAATTGTATTCTTTGTGTATATATATATATATATATATATTTGTCTGTATGTGTGTGTGTTTGTTTCTTAAGAACACGTGGTGTGATGGTTGTCATTGTAGGAAACGGACTTGGCAACCTGAGTTCAAATCCTGAACAAGGCTGTTGGCATTTCACATCGCTTTAAAACTTCCTTAGAATGATAAGAATCCAACTACTCACTCTACAACTATGGTTAATGGTAGGTCGGACTAGGCTCTTTAATGGCCCAGTCGACTGGGGCTGTATAAAAACACCGACTGCACCTCTGCAGAGGGGCAAGACCCCACTATCACCACCAAACGAGTGTCCTGAATATGAAACTAAACAATCTGATGGTTAGGCAAAAGTAATGCTGGAGCTATGGGGGGTGCGGAGTATGCCTTTATTGGCATCGCTCTCATGTCAACTCTGGCTCGGAGTGGTAGCACTTTCTATGGATCAAATAGAACAGTTTGACATTGAAACTGTCTACTCCGACATTTAAACTGAACGCAAGCAAATTATTTATGCTATTAAGAATTAATCGTTTATTTGCACACAGTTAAATGGTTTCAAGTAGAAAAAATTAGATAGTTCTATTTGACCCATATATGGAACCCTAACAGGTACTACCATTCTGGGTCAGAACGGACATGGGAGAAATGGCAATGGAGGAGTACTCAACATTCCACAAAGGACTGACATTACAGGAGTCTTACCATCAAATTGTTTAGCGTTATATCCAGAACACTCATATCCAGAGATGTAGTCAGCGTATTCTACAGCCTTTAGCGACTGGGTGGATACCAATTGAATATCTTCAACACCCTCAAAAGAAGATCAGATGCTGAGTACAGACCGAAATGTCGTAAAAAAGTTTTGAAATATACATTCAAGAATTATAAGTCTCTAAATGGGAGAAAGTTGTGGATTTCTGCAAGAATTTTTAAAATTTAGTCAACTATTAATAAACATGACAACTAAATATAAAAATAAATGTAATATAACCTTACAATGATAATCACAAAAAAAGTCTTCAATATTTCCCGTATTTTAGTTTTCTTTTTTTTCTTTTCGCCATCATATCCGTTCATGTTCATTTCATATACTTCCGTCATCAAAAGGTCGCTTACATCAACGCAATCCTATTTGTCTGTTTGCCTTATTGACTCTCTCTCTCTCTCTCTCTCTCTCTCTCTCTCTCTCTCTCTCTCTCTCTCTCGCACACACATAATATCACATACACTCACACACACAAGTGTGTTTATTTGTGTGTATGTGTCAGAGAGAGAGAGAGAGAGAGAGTCATAAATAAGTGTGTGTGTGTGTGTGTGTGTGTGTGTGTGAAGGTTATCATCATGTGAAATGGACACGGGGACCCGGGTTCAAATCTAGGACGAGTCTACCAACATTTCACATAGCACTGATACACTTTAGCAAGCTATGAATCCAACTATTCTCCCGCCAAATATGGATAAATAATAAAATAGACTGGTCTCTTTAACCTTGGTAATGGGACCAGTCTAGGAGAAGGAAAACTCTGAATTCAAACCTGTTAAACCCCGCTTACAAATTGACCTTGTGTCACATTCAGCTCATGTGGAGAGGTTGGGTATACACATACGCAAACATACGCATATACACCCATACATATAATATATTATATATATATATATATACATGATAAAAATAAATGGAAAAGTCGATAAATAAAACACATACAACGGGTTTAGTAGTAATATTTCGTTCTTTATTCAAGAAAGAACTTCTTACGAACGAAATATTACAACTAAATTCGTTGTAAGTGTTTGTTTATCCACTTTTCCACTTATTTTTATCATCTTGTCAGATTTAGCAAAATCTACCATTTATATATATATATATATATATATATATATATATATATATAAGTATTATTTGGTCCAGTTAAACCGGAGTTGAGAGGAATTCCATCAGGACAAAAAAAAAAAAAAAAATTCAACAGTGAACATTTAAATTTTCCTGGTAAAGAGCTCAATGTAACTGACATTACAGAGCAATAATTTCTTTAAGAAAAAACAAAAACCGGTCACATTAGGATTATAAATTTATTTCCATCCTGTTCTGGGTTTTTGATAAAATCAAAAAACACGATAAAAAAATTAATAGGACTTCTTCAGATCTAATGGATAAAATAAATCCTTTGTGAGTGAGTGTATCCATAAGATCTGAAGAAGTCCTGTTAATTTTTTTTTCGTGTTTTTTGATTTTATCAAAAACACATAACAGGATGGAAATAAATTTATAATCCTAATGTGACCGGTTTTGTTTTTTCTTAAATATATATATATATATATATATATATATAGTTAATGTCCAGAAACGATGGGTTTGGAATTATTCAGGAGTAGAATATTTGAGAAGTTTCATATAATTCTACTTGGGTGCTCGACGTATGGCTATTGATATGTAAATATATTAATATGCAAAAATATTAGAATGTATACGTAAAAATCTCTCATACCGAGTGAATATATATGGACTGAAAGAATACTCGACAGACAATGGGGGTGTCCTCGTGGTGTAATGGTTAAAGCGATGGACTACGGAATCGTAGTACGCGAGTTCGTACTCCAGTCGCGCTATTACGTTCACTTTAGGGCAAATACAACGGTA
>OY757931.1:58322001-58329501 GCA_963585895.1 Sepioteuthis lessoniana | reverse complement strand
GACAACAGTACCATATACTCTGAACATATTTGCCAGTTAAAAGATAAAACAGGCAAATCTCCCATAATAAAATCTAAAAAGCCCAAGCTTAAAAGAGCTTATAATAACTGTGTATCATGTCAGTAAAAAAAATTATGTATTCCGGAATACACCGAAAATAATAAAGTATTAAACAAAAAAGTGAATTGATTTCTAAATGTAGATACACTAATAAATATCTTATGTCTCACCAACCACCTGATTTATTTCACAATGTACTTTAATTTCAAATTGACTGTTCAAATTTTTAGAATCGATTAATTATTTTAAAAAGTACACTCAGAGATTTTTAAAATTAAACTTAATTAAAAAGATAAAATGAAATAAAATGAAAATTTCTGTACACTAATTAGGTCACATGTATTTTGAAACTAGATAGATAGATAGATAGATAGATAGATAGATATGTATGTATGTATGTATGTATGTATGTTGAACCCACTTATGCCCTTAGCTATGGGTTAAATAGTATCACTGGTGTTCTTCTGCAAAGATGGCTTTGGCATTAAATAATTCACGACGTTTGTCATGCCATTTATCATAACTGACAGACGATAGAATAATTACAAGTTTCCTTTTTTTTTCTTTTTTTTTTTTTTTTTTTCGTTTCGTTTTTATCATTTGGACATCATGTTTTGGATGAGACAACATCACATAACAAGAACGCCCTAAAGATTGTTTCAAAGAATCAAAACGTAAACAATGGTATATTATTGATATATAGATAAATACATCTTATGAATATCTTGTTTTTTTTTGTGGAGAGTTGCTTTTCGCAAAGAGATATGTTATGCTTTAAAATAAATTTCAAACACTAATTATGACACAGTTTTGAAACAGAAAGGCACTAATGGAAGTAGAATGTTAAAAGCGTTTTCTCATTTTTCCGTTTCATTTTTTTTTCTTTTTTTTTTTTTAAATAAGACTGAATAAAATTCAGGGGATGATACATCACATATTAATTACTCTGATGATGGTTTGATGTAAAAACTGAAACGTGAACTTTAACAAATAATTCAACTACAAATGAAACCACCCTCTGAATACCTTGTTTTTGCAAATTTGCACTTACACACACACACACACACACACACACACACGCACACACACATATATATACATATATATATACACTTATATATATATATATATATATATATATATATATATATAAGTTGGCTGACCGGCGTCGAAGGCAACCCGAACGCTCCCTTTTCAAAACTACTACACCGAGGTGTAGGGGAGGGCACTAATCCTTTCCCTGAATTGCTCCAATTACCCTTGATCAAGACTTTATAATGCTGAGTGTTATGCAAGGGGGCATCAAGTACCATTTTCTTTGGTATATCTCGACCTGGTATTGAACCCCAGTCTCCCGGACCAATGGCGAACACTTTACCCAAAACTGAAAAACGCTGATAGATAGATAGATAGATAGATAGATGTTAACAAACTTAGAGATGTCTGATGATGATCCAAAAAGTTCTTGCTCTGGTTTCATGCATTTAACTTCAGGAGTAGGCGCTATACCACCCCAACACCCGACCAGACAACACCTCCCCTCCACATTTAAAATAGGTAGATTCAAGTACACTGCTTGATGCCTAAGGCGCACCGGAAAAATGTCAGGTGATGCCGGCGGAGCTAAGCTATTTTCGGCATTGGCCTCAACCGTATAATCGTGTGCCGAAGAACCTCCGCTTAAGAAACTGATTCTGTGTCATTTCCTGTCTGTGGCGGAGAGGTGGGGTTTAAATCAAAGAATTGGCTCATTGTAGATAGACAGGTGTGAACGGAGATAGATAGATAGATAGATATGGACAGACTGAGATAGATAGATAGATAGATAGATAGATAGATAGATAGATAGATTCTTTGCTTAATGGTATAAAAACCATCGTAGTTTATTTTATTCCAAAGCCACCCTTGAGGAAGAATACTATTTAACCCGTTGCTGGGGGCGTAAGAGGTTTCAAGATTGATAGATACTTACATATAAACATACATACATACTGACATAGATAGATAGATAGATAGATAGATAGATAGATAGATAGATTGTTTTTTGTTTAATGACGTATCAGTATTCGTAGGTAATTCAATTCCAAAGCCAACCTTCTTGAAGAACAGTAGTGATA
Organism: Sepioteuthis lessoniana; assembly: GCA_963585895.1. NCBI lineage: Eukaryota > Metazoa > Mollusca > Cephalopoda > Myopsida > Loliginidae > Sepioteuthis > Sepioteuthis lessoniana. Next base: position 58,327,324 of record OY757931.1, on the reverse strand, counting down.
CTATCTATAACTCATAGCTGGGGGATAAAGAGTTTAAGATAGATGTCTTTTGATAGATAGATAGATAGATAGATAGATATCTTTGTGATTTATGACTCCCGGAGCCTTCACAAATGTTCGTTATATATATATATATATATATATATATATATATATATATATATATATATATATATCATTATGTGTATATATGTATGTACTTTAAATGAACACACCTTTTCTTCTTTTCTCCTCTTTGATCATCCGGAAATAAGGTGTGAATGTTTTTATATGAAATCCATTTCCGGTATAACAAATCAAATTCCTTCTCCGACCTCTCTTCGCCATCGTCTGCATTTTTTTATTCTACCCTATCCTCTACTCTTTCCTTCACTCTCGGTTCCTCCCACCACACCTGTCTTTCATTCTCCCCCCCCCACATCTACTATTCTAACTGTAAGACTAGCATTACTACCTCTACTACGAGTATGGCCTTTATTCACCTCATCCCTTCTTTCTATTTTATTTCTCCCCCTCTCTTTCATTCTCTCTCTCTCTCTCTCTCTCTCTCTCTCTCTCTCTATTTCTCCTAGTATGTCTCTTTCTCTGTCTGTCTGTCTCTCTCTGTCTCTCTCTTGATAGGTAGATAGATCGAATCTGACTGAGATAGATAGATAGATAGATAGATAGATGCTAAAACCTTAGATAGATAGATAGATGCTAAAACCTTAGATAGATAGATAGATAGATAGATAGATAGATAGATAGATAGATGCTAAAACCTTAGATAGATAGATAGATAGATAGATAGATAGATAGATAGATAGATGCTAAAACCTTAGATAGATAGATAGATAGATAGATAGATAGATAGATAAATAGATAGATAGATGCTAAAACAATAGATAGATAGATAGATAGATAGATAGATAGATAGATAGATGCTAAAACCTTAGATAGATAGATAGATAGATAGATGCTAAAACAATAGATAGATAGATAGATAGATAGATAGATAGATAGATAGATAGATAGATAGATAGATGCTAAAACAATAGATAGATAGATAGATAGATAGATAGATAGATAGATGCTAAAACAATAGATAGATAGATAGATAGATGCTAAAACAATAGATAGATAGATAGATAGATAGATAGATAGATAGATAGATAGATGCTAAAACCTTAGATAGATAGATAGATAGATAGATAGATAGATAGATAGATGCTAAAACCTTAGATAGATAGATAGATAGATAGATAGATAGATAGATGCTAAAACCTTAGATAGATAGATAGAAGATAGATGCTAAAACCTTAGATCGATAGATAGATAGATAGATAGATGCTAAAACCTTAGATAGATAGATAGATAGATAGATAGATAGATAGATAGATAGATAGATAGATAGATAGATAGATGCTAAAACCTTAGATAGATAGATAGATAGATAGATAGATGCTAAAACAATAGATAGATAGATAGATAGATAGATAGATAGATAGATAGATAGATAGATGCTAAAACAATAGATAGATAGATAGATAGATAGATAGATAGATAGATAGATAGATAGATAGATAGATAGATGCTAAAACAATAGATAGATAGATAGATATATAGATAGATGCTAAAACAATAGATAGATAGATAGATAGATAGATAGATAGATAGATAGATAGATAGATAGATGCTAAAACAATAGATAGATAGATAGATAGATAGATAGATAGATAGATAGATGCTAAAACCTTAGATAGATAGATAGATAGATAGATAGATAGATAGATAGATAGATAGGTACTGAACAAATAATAAATATAACTATTCTTTCTAATGCAATTGCCCACTCACTTATTTTAAAACTTATATTTATTTTTTATTTTTTTTATCTTTCTTTCCTGCTGTCTTTTCAGTTTCCCGTTTATCTCCTTGCCTTACCGCGACTTGGCAAATAGACGCCGCTTTACGGAAAAATGCAAATTTACTCATATAAAATTCTCGTTATATATTCATCTCAACAACTTGGGTTTGTGCGTGCGTGCGTGCGCACGCGCGAGCGCGTGTGTATGTGTGTGTGTGTGCTCGCACGCAAGTAAACAAGTATGATTGAAAATGACGGATGATAAAAGTCTTGTTAAATTTCTATCTTTCTTTCTTTTTTGAAGGAAACAAGAAAAGTTGGCTGAAAAATTAATAAAACGTTCTTTTACTTCATATTTCATAAGAGTTGATTGCATGAAAAATTGATACCCGTATATATATATATATATATATATGAAAAAATGTTTGCAAGAAAAAGTGGTCGACGCCACACCAGCAGAATTGGTATACAACCCAGAAAAATATCAAATTATGAACACGAGGCCCATTACGTTAATGTTCATGTGGTGTGCACAATTGTCAGACAGAATCTCTCTCTCTCACTCTCTCTCTCTATAGATAGATAGATAGACAGATAGATCGTTTTTTGTTTAACGGCGTATCAGCATTCGTAGGTAATTCAATTCCCAAGCCAGCTTTGTAGAAGAACAGTAGTGATACTATCTATAACTCATAGTTGGGGGATAAAGAGTTCAAGATAAATGTCTTTTGATAGATAGATAGATAGATAGATAGATAGATAGATAGATAGATAGAACTAAATGCCCCTCAAGGGGAAGTGCCAGTTTGAGTGAATAGCGTATTAGATGCAAGTACATCTAACGATAGTAACGTTAACAGAAATATTAATAAGGTATATGAGGGTTCCATGCATGGCCCCTTCAGAAAAGATATTACAAAGAATTGGCTTCGCATCCGAAGTACATTGACCTAGAACTAGTTTATCAAATCACGAGTGGGAAATTAAGTAAAATCTAGGTACAGATCCCATATTAAAATGGGAGATTGTAAAAAAAAAAATACCGTAAGTATAAAGTGGCAGATAAATTTTACAACTTATGTATGAAAGAGAAACTTGTTATACTTCCTACAATAATCTCAACGAATTACTTAATCAAAGGTCGGAAATACTTAATGTTTGTTGGCACAAGAAAAGTTGGCTTTTAGTAGATAAAGTCACCATTTAATTTTATCTTATTGCTTTTTTATTTATTTATTTTTATTCTAATTTTATTCTTCCTCGCGTTCTTTTAATCAATAAAATGTAGTTTGGTTCAACCCTCTTTTGGCCAGAAATTGTTCCCATGATCCGTTTCGGCGAAACCCAAGTAGATTTTTTTTGACACGGAAGGCATTCATATTTCGCTCTACTTGCTCGACTAGCAAACCTACACGAGTGAGTTCGAGTCCCATTGGGTGCCCCTTTCAAATGGCCTTGTGCCACATCTAAGCAAAAAGCTTAGTAAATTTCCATATTTCGCTCTACTTCGTCTATTGAAAATTCTTATTTTAGCTTAAAAGAATTCTGTCGGTGTTTTTTTTTTCTTTTGTCAAAATATGCGTTGTTGTTTAATTATTTTCATGTAGTACGTATGCTTTTAGTCTTTTCTTTTTTTTTAATGGGATTTTTTTTTCCTGGATACCAGTTTGTGTACAATTTGCAAATAAAAAGATTTTTTAATTGCAAATTGTACAATCTGGGTTTTTTCACACCATCAGAATTATAGAATAGTTTATAAAAAATTTATTACTTATATATATATATATATATATATATATATATATATATATATATGTGTGTGTGTGTGTATATAACAAGACACGCTAACAGTCCCTAACATCCATCATTCTGACGACATTCAGTGTCTGTATCGAGTTGTTTTAAGTTTTTACTGGTCAGCCAACATTATAAGTCCTTGTCTAGGAGTCCCTACCCGACGAAAACGTCTTTTTCATACATATATATATATATATATATATATATATATATATATATATATATATATATAATCTGAGGAATAAATCCAAGGGTTGGAGTATCCAAGGGTTGGAGTATCTAAGTTTGGATGCTCAATGCCAACGGATATCGACTGCATAATTAATTTGGGATTAAAAATACATCAAAACTCACTACACCGTTGTTCTATGTATAAATATATATTTAAGGAACTACTATTTAATCTGATAATTATATTAAAAGTTAGGAATTATTTGTTATACTTGATAATTACAACCAAATTATTCATTCATACTTTATTTGTAATTTTGATTGAGTCACAAACCTCAATTACATTTTTCAGTATTCAGTGTTTTTTTTAAATTTCAGTTGTATCTAAATAAGGGGTAACGGTTTGTTAAAGAGCAAGGTATAAATATTATATCTTATAATAATACATAATGATATTTCTATCATTGAAATATTTCTGATTATCTTTTTCAGTTCTTAATTAAAAAATTTTTAAAAATTTAATTAAAAAATTTAATTTTCTAAAATTCTCTTTTCACCGGAAGCAGTATAAGCATACCTAAAAGATATTCAAATTCTAAGCTGTATTTTTTTCTTTCCCCATCTGAAGAGGGTCATCATAGCCCTGAAATAAATTCATAATGACACCAAAGAATTGAATTTTTATTTATTTTTTTTTATGAATATATGTATGACTCAGTTCATAGCTGGGGGCATAAGAGGATACAAGATAGATACATGTATACATATATACCTACATACTGACATAGATACAGAGATAGATCGTTACTTTGTATAATGGTGTATACACCTTACTTATATATATATATATATATATATATATATATATATATATATATATATAAACTAAGGTTGATACACCGTCAAATTAAAAATTTAAGAAATTTAAAACCTGTTAAACTCCGCTTTAAGTGGGGAGGGTCTAAGTCATGCTGACAGAGGCCGACAGACGTCAGAATTATCTCCCTTCAAAATTAATTAACAAAACCTCAAAAATGAATTTTAACTTATTGTCTCAGAAGGCATTGACTGAGTGATATTTCTAAATTTCTGTTTTACATGAAAGAAGACATTTCCTGTTGTGAGAAGACCGATGGCAAATCAGAGTTCATAAGTTGAGTCCAAAATCACAAAGATGTTCCTATGTTTCTCAGAATCAAAAACTGAAGCTACATATCTGAAATTCAAAATGGTTCCTGTTTGAAAATACAGTTTGCCATTAATGATTATAATTTTAATGTTGTCCCTTTTGGAGCTTTGTAGGGAAAACTTGCATATTTTTTAAATGGCATATTTTTTTTTGTTTGTGTAATGATTTTTTGTTTACTATTGTATTAAAGCAGGTGAATGAAGATAAAAGCATGAAGAAATAATTAATTCTGAAATAAATGATTTAACAGAAGGATACCCTTGCGTTATATATATATATATATATATATATATATATATATATATATATATATATATATA
>OY757931.1:58264501-58317001 GCA_963585895.1 Sepioteuthis lessoniana | reverse complement strand
CTAAACTACCTGATTGTGAGGTTCCAGTGATCCTGGGGCTTTGGGGAATGCGGACCACCCCTTCATTGCCATTGCTCCCAGGTCCACTCTGGCCCGGTGTGGTAGCACCTGATAGGGCCATATCTATGGGATAAATAGAACTAAACCGTGCTTCCTCCACAATACTGATTTTTGCATTTAAAGAGTGTATTTATGCTAAATTGAATCGTTTAAAATAGAACTGTTTTGACATTTAGACTGCACACTTATCTTAAACTGAAATATGTTAAATAAAACTGTTTAACTAAACTGAATAGCTTGAAATAGAAATGTTTTTGACAAATAAACCGTACTTACATTTAAACTGCGGGCTTACGCTAAATTGACTTATTTGAAATGGAACTGTTTTTGACATTGAAACTGTACTTACACTAAACTAAATTGTTTAATATGGAACTGTTTTGATATTTAACTTTGTTTAAAAAAATCTGTACTTATACAAAACTGAATTAGCTGAATAAGAACTGCTTGGCTAAACTGAATAGCTTGAAATAAAAATGTTTTTCACAATTAAACTGTACTAACATTTAATCTGCGTACTTATGCTAAACTGAATTGTTTGAAATAGAACTATTTTCATAAAAATGGATTTGGCGTTAAATAATCTTCAAAGGTTGATATGCCATAAAATCCAAACAACCAACCAACCAACCATCAAATTTCAGTCACCACTGATTGAGAACAATCAATATCTTTCGCCCTTTTGAATGAATTTAACGACCCCTCCTATTGTTTCAATTAACAGTTCTTTTGTTGAAGCCATGTTCCCTTTCAATTAGGTATTTCCTGTCCAACCACTTGTTGTTGTCTGTAAGAATTATCTTTTAACTGTAGACACACTCTTCTGACATTGTTTTTGGAATGCTAATTATAAGAGTTATAATTCCCGCAAAATATACGTCCAAATGGATTTTCATAAATTGATAGCAACTTTATAATGTTTCTCAGATCACTATTGTCCCTGATAATTCCAGAACCAGCCGGTATTCGTCCGTTCGGGTGCTTTCCTAAGTAAAACTACTGAAACAAGAGTATTTACCGAGGTCAGTCCTTGTCTTGATAGGATACAACAAGATTGTTAGGATAAGATTCCTGCTGCCCATGTGTAACTGCATTCTTCCAACTGGTCAAGTCAGCATACGTCGCCACTCCCTCATTAATACATTATCGAATTGCAGTGGCAAGCGTTTGTGCAACACGAATACCATTCTCTAATTGCCCAGTCGGCTGGGGCGATAGAATATACCGACTGCTTCTTTGCAAAGGGGTAAGACGCCTCACGCAATAAGTGTCTTAGATATGATACAAAAAAATCTGATGCTGAGGTTACAATAATGCTGGAGCTTTGAAAAATGTAGAGTTCCCATTCATTGACATTGCTCCCAAATTGACTGACCTGGAGTAGTAGCACCAGATAGGGTCCTTTCTATGGGTCGAATAGATCTAAACTGTGTACTGATGCTAAACTGAATTGCTTGAAATAGGACTGTTTTAACATTTAAACTGCGGACTTATGCTAAACTGAATTGTTTGAAATAGGATTGTCTGACATCTAAACTGTGTACTGATGCTAAACTGATTTGTTTGAAATAGAACTGTTTTTGACGTTGAAAATGTGTACTTATGCTAAATTGAATTGTGTAAAATAGAACTGTTTGTATGTATAAAATTGGATTAGGTATTCAGGATCTACAATGTTTGATATGCCATAAAACCAAACCAAGTCCACTCTGCCTCGGAGTGGTAGCACTGGATAGGGTCCTATCTATGGGTCGAATAGATCTAAACTGTGTACTGATGCTAAACTGAATTGCTTGAAATAGGACTGTTTTAACATTTAAATTGCGGACTTATGCTAAACTGAATTGTTTGAAATAGGATTGTCTGACATCTAAACTGTGTACTGATGCTAAACTGATTTGTTTGAAATAGAACTGTTTTTACGTTGAAAATGTGTACTTATGCTAAATAAAATTGTGTGAAATAGAACTGTTTGTATGTATAAAATTGAATTAGGTATTCAGGATCTACAATGTTTGATATGCCATAAAACCAAATCAAGCCAAAACCTCAATGGAGCGACTAAAACAAGAGAGTTTACCGAGGTCAAAATCCTTGTAACGTTAGAACATAACAATCATCGCTATCAGACGTTTTCGTGAGAAATTGAACAATAATACATTATCGTATTATGGTGGCAAGCGCTTGTACAACACGAACACCATTCTATAAGTCTTCATGATTATTAATTATCCTGTGACAAGTCGAATGAAGATAACAAGTAAGCACACCAACCGCAGGTGCTATATTAAAGGGTTTTTTTCCTAACCTGATGTAAGGGATTTCGGTTCATGCCTTTGGGTTTAATTAGGCTGAGAACCTTTCAGCTCAGCACATGGGTTAGTTAGGTGCAACCTTGATGCAGGCGGTAACGCGTGCGCGTGCACAGAGCGAACATGTCACTCAGAGATGTAACATTAGCCTGAGATGATGAAACGGATGACAAAATGCGGGTGACGTCACGCACCGGAAGCGCGCGGAGGATTTTGAGGATTTCGAAGAAAGTCAGAGAGTTGAAACTAGACGCCGAACGAGGAGGTTCGACTTTTGGGGCTCGCTGAGGCGAGACGAATTTGCGCGCCATGGATGCCGCACGAGATAGGGGCCAGATGAAGAGAAGCCAGCATAAAAAGATTGTGTCTCTCTCCTTATGTCGAAACCTTTAACTCAAAAGTAATAAAAAGGTTTCGTGCCTGAACAAAGAAGTCGTCACGTGTTTTCGAATCCGAGATTCCTATGTTCTATGTGAGATATGTTCTCTTTGTATATATGTAATGAACGTCCCATGTACATTTCGCATATTCATGTATATGGATATGCGACACTGACAAAGAATAAGGGATCTAATACTCCCCGCAATAATCTGCTTGATGGCCTTTGAGCAAAAAGCTTCTACCGCTCTTTGACAGATCTTTTTTTTTTAATCCTGCAGGGTGTCTAGCCTCACCATAGAAACTTAGTAGGGGTACTGGTTTAGTTGTGATGATCCAGGTAGTACTGGGTTACATTGTACCAGTAACACTTTGAGTGACCTCATACATACCTATATACATACATACTGAGATAGATAGATAGATAGATAGATAGAACCTTAGATAGATAGATAGATAGATAGATAGATAGATAGATAGATAGATAGAAGCTAAAACGATAGATAGATAGATAGATGCTAAAACGATAGATAGATAGATAGATAGATAGAACCTTAGATAGATAGATAGATAGATAGATAGATAGATAGATAGATGCTAAAACAATAGGTAGATAGATAGATAGAACCTTAGATAGATAGATAGATAGATAGATAGATAGATGCTAAAACAATAGATAGATAGATAGATAGATAGATAGATAGATGCTAAAACAATAGATAGATAGATAGATAGATAGATAGATAGATAGATAGAACCTTAGATAGATAGATAGATAGATAAATAGATGCTAAAACAATAGATAGATAGATAGATAGATAGATAGATAGATAGATAGATAGATAGAACCTTAGATAGATAGATAGATAGATAGATAGATGCTAAAACAATAGATAGATAGATAGATAGATAGATAGAACCTTAGATAGATAGATAGATAGATAGATAGATAGATAGATAGATAGATAGATAGATGCTAAAACAATAGATAGATAGATAGATAGATAGATATTAATAATATAAGTATTGTGTGGTGGGGGAGACAACAGACGCAGCTACGTCTCGGTGTAAAAAAATAAGAAATATAGAATATCTACAATTATAAATTTGTATTCTGATTTGATCAGTGAGTTGAAACACAAAGAAACGACAAATGGCATACACTCTCACACAAGCAAGCACACACACACACATACACATATACAAATACGTACATACATAAACAACACACATGTGTTTCCTGTTTTTTTCTTTTTTCTTTCCTTTTTTTTCTTCAAATAGATGGAAGAAAATAGCACAGGTTGTGCACATAAATTCTGTACGTCCGATCAGCGGTCAAGATAATAGGTGAATTTATTTGCCTAATGCGACACCGATGGCCGGAAAACGAACCGGTATAACCACACCATCTGCAGATTCGAACACAATGCCGGTGTTGTATCTAAGCGTATCATGCATGAAAAATTATGTCCTCCTCCACAAATTAGGGAGGGCAAATCAACAAAAAGCCAACCGGGACAATTCAACAATTGACTTTTTATTCCCTGGATAGATTGATAGATAGTTAGAAGAACACGAATAGATATAAAGCAATAAATAGTTCGTCCTTAACCCATACTGACAAATAAATATAAAAATAGATATATATCAACTGGTTATGCTAACATATAAGGATAGATAGATAGGTTAGGTAATTTGCTTTAATGGCATATCAACTTTTAGGGGTTATTTAATGCCAAATCCTTTCATACATATAAGTAAAGTAAAGTTGGCGACCGTAGTCGCGGGAGACCCGAAAGCTCCTTTTCGATAGCTACTACACCAAGGTGTAGGAGAGGGCGCCACTCCTTTCCCTGGATTGCTCTACTTTACCCTTGATCCTTACAATGCTGAGTGTTAAGCAAGTTAGCATCAAGTACCATTTTTGAGTCTTTAGTATGACTCGACCTGGGATTGAACCCAGATCTCCCGGGCCATTGGCGAACACTCTAACCATAATGCCAATGTCCGGTATATTGTATATTATATACTACTATAACTTAGATCTATCTATCTATTAGGATGAGGTTAGATTAGGTAATTTGGTTTAATGGCATATCAACTCTTAGTCGTAATGCCAAATCCTGTTTATAAACATTTTTTTTCATCATACAACGTGTGAAAGCACGTACGATACTCTGTCCTCATCAGCCGCCAACCAGGGTGATAATACAGTTTCGGTAACTCAAGGCGGTAATGCCGTTATTTAATGCCAAATCCTGTTTATAAACATATATAGATATGATTTTAAAGCGAGTAGTTAGTGGTTAACTTCATTTGTAAACGAGTTAGAGCTCATTTGTTTCCAAAGGTTTGGTAATTTCAAGTTTGTATTACATAGGAATACTTGATTAATAGAATTGCTAATGTTAATATAGCAAAACTCGAAGCCAGTTACTTGTGATTACAGATTGAACAGTTTATTAATTAATTATCTATTATTTATTTAACACGACTAATTCGATTCACATTTTTTAAAATTTAACTTCTTTTATTTATTTTTATTTATTTATCTTTTTTTTTTTTGTCAATTGGCCGCGGATTTTCCATGACAAGTTAATTTGGGATCGCACATGATCAATGAGGATCAGTATCTCTGTGGTTGAGTTTCGGCTCTGTGGTTGGTGGTTCGATCTCCAGTAGAGGAGGTCACAGTAAACACTGCTGATTACATCTGATAAATAATCAGATCGATAAATAATAAGATCGAAACAGCGGTCCAGTATTCTGTACTTCGCTAATTATGCTTTCACACCCTATATATATATATATATATATACATTTACAAAAAATTAAATAGGGTTGGGTATTTGTTTGCTGCAAAAGGAATTTGAAGAATAGGGACGAGACTAGGTCCGAAAAGACCAACTGATTGAACGACTCAAGCCTCTCTGACTACCCGTCTGGCCAAGCAAGGAGCAAAGCGGGGTGTTTCAGGCTACTTCAATTGCTGGGTCAAGGACTGCTGAGTCACCAGGATCTCGTTGCCGCCCACGGCCAACAGTTGGCCACATTGTGTGTGGTGGGAAGAAGGCTCTTACCTCCCGACAGAGAATTCTAAAGCGGCAGCCAACACGAGGAAGTTAGATAGATAGATAGATAGATAGATAGATAGATAAGATAAGATTGACTCGTGCCCTTAGGGCCGCAGTCACATCACATCAGTGATGGTGCGCCAGTTTCGTAGTAAGTAAATCTTATGGCACTGAATTGCAAGCCTTCGTGCCACAGGTTTAGAATTCAGAGTCCTGCAAAACCGGTTGCAGAATTTGCTATACTGGTTATCCATGAATGGAAATAGAGGCCCGAGTTCAAATCCTTGCGAAAACCCCTGGGTAAATTGAAGGTTAGGATAGGTTCTTAATCTTTATTTTCAAATTCAGGTTAGAAAAAGGAAAAACTCAAGTAAATGATTATATTTCCAACTTCGATAACCATTTAATATCTGAGGGTTTAAAACTTTTTAACTCTTCTTACACAATTTTTTTAATCATTATTATGGTTTGATTTAGTTTGGTTTAGTTTCCTTGTTTAATGGCATCTCAACCTTCCTGGTTTATTTACTGCCAAATCCTTCCTTGTAGAAGAACAGTAGTGATACAATTTAACTAAAAACTGAGGAGAGATTAAAGGTTCATACCTTTCCCAAAAGTCTGTAAGTGGACGCGATTGCATCATTGGAATTAGTTAACTACAATGTCAACGTTCACCATTTTACCCTCTCTCTATATATATATATATATAGAGAGAGAGGGGGGAGTGTCCCAAGTGTGTAGTGTCGTAGTTGGACAGACTAGGTTTTCTATACGTGCTTAGAACATCGATTGATAAAATCAGAGAAAACGGTATCGAGCTGACAAAGAAAAGAAGCGGAAGATACCCCGCAAAAACAATTACCGACGCCGACTACACCGATGACATAGCTATCCTGGCAAATACTCCTAACCAAGCCGAAACACTACTGTATAGTTTGGAACAAGCCGCAGCAGGCATTGGCACAAAACGGAATATATGTGCAATAATCAAACAGGCGACATCTCCACACTAGACGGAACCTCTCTGAAACTAGTTGACAAATTCACCTACCTAGGAAGCAGTGTCTCATCAACCGAAAAAGACATCGATACACGGCTAACAAATGCGTGGACAGCTATCGATAGGCTATTGATCATAAGGAAGTCGGTCCTGACGCAGTTTCTTCCAGGCAGCGGTCGTATCGAAACTGCTATATGGATGCACTACTTGGACGCTAACAAAACGGCTGAAGAAGAAGCTAGACGGCAATTACACAAGAATGCTGCGAGCAATATTGAATAAGTCTTGGCGGCAACACCCCACAAGGATACGGTCACCTGCCTCACATCACGAAAACTATCCAAGTTAGATGAACAAGACATGCAGGACACTGCTGGAGAAGCAAGGACGAGCTCATAAGTGATGTACTCCTATGGACCCCAACATATGGCCGGGCAAAAGCAGGACGACCAGCTCGAACATGCATACAGCAGCTATGTGAGGATACGGGATGTAGCCCTGAAGACCTCTCAGAGGCTATTAACGATAGGGAGAAGTGGTGAGAGAGTCAGGGATATCCGTGCTAGCGGCACGACATGATGATGATGATATATATATATATAGCTTGAAAACTCAGTCTATCCAACTATTTTCCCCCATTGCTGGAAAGAAAATGAGATAGATTAGAGTATAATAATACATATGTCCCTAACGTGCTGTATGATATGGTTTTAAGATTATATATATATATATATATATATATATATATATATATATATATATATAGTATCTGTGACCCTGGGTTTTATGTTTTACGAATTCGTAAAGCATGAAACCCAGGGTCACAGACACTACCATGTTTTATATATATATATATATATATAGTACAATTAAATGGAGACTCAACCTCGGTTAAGCCGTCATAATAAATTTATTTCGGCGGAAAATATTATTGGTATATTCTCCGTCTCGTCAGATGACTCTTTTACATGCTCTGTCCTGTCGCAGAGTCGCGAATGTGTTATATTGGTATGTTCTCCGTCTCATATATTCTATGTGAAGAATAATCCACACCTACTGTCCTTGGACACTGACTGGATAATTTATATATATATATTTATATATATATATGTATATATATATATATATATATATATATATATATATATATATATATATATATATATAAGCTCTATCATTGATGTTTTGGTTCTCTATTAACTCACCAAGAGTTGTTGTAAAAACCATAAACCCCTAGAATATATATATATATATATATATATATATATATATGAAAGTAAATAATGGAAAAGAATCCGACTGTATGGAGAATAATTGAAAAACAAACTAATCCAAGATGATGAATTTATTGTGAATAAATTCAATAATTTGGATTATTTTATTTTTCAATTCTTCTTGTCTAGCCACACAGACTGTTTCGTTGTATCACAACTCTTCAGTGTGGCTAGACACGTAGGACGCTCGAAGCTGGGGTCGAAACCCGCTCAACTTTACCTGAGACTTGGTATCAGACCGCTCAGCCGACAAGCGTACCACGTCAGCTAGGGAATTATAAGGTATTAAGTTGTAGCGTTCGGCTGTTTACATTTTATACATTACCGGATACCAGAGAGCTCAAGTCGTTCGAAGAGCTTTACAATATATATATATATATATATATATATATATATATATATATATATATATATATATATATGTGTGTGTGTGTGTGTGCCAACTGTGTCTCTACAGAAAGGTAAGACTCTTCCCCAAAGATTGTCGATGATATAACTCTAAATAATGTGATGATGGGACCCCAGTCTTGGAGCTTTGAGGAATGTGGAGTGCCGATGCAATTCCATCACTCCTAGGTCCACTCTGACTTGGAGTGGTCGTACCTGGAAGGGTCGGATCAATGGATAAAATAGAATTGTTAATTCATTTACTATACTTGAAACTATTTAACTGTGTGCAAACTAAAAGGTTAATATTAAATTGAATTATTAGTATAATAAAACAATACTTAAAATACTTTAACTGTGCGCAAACAATTAATAGCAATACTTGAAATCATCTAACTGTTTATTGATGAAAGTGCTAAGGCTCGTTTCAAAAATAATGTTACCGACCAACTATTCGCTTCAGAATCATACATGTACAAACAGTTTTTGGCGTAAAATAGCTATCAAGGGTTGAAATTCCATTAAACCAAATAATTTAACGATAGATAGATAGATAGATACTAACGGAATAACGTAGGTATATAATGAACAGATTAAGATAGATAGATAGATAGATAGATAGATGCGTGTCTTTGTTAACGAGTGTGACTAACAGGCAGACAGACAAATAGGATTGCATTGATGTAAGCGACCTTTTGATGACGGAAGTAAATGAAATGAACTTGAACGGATATTATGGCCAAAAAGGAAGAAATAAAATACGGGAAATATTCAAGATTTCTTCTTTTTTTTTTTTGTGATTGTTATTATAAGCTCATTTTACACTTATTTTTTATGTTTGCTAGACATGTTATTAATAATTAACTAAATTTTGAAATTTCAAATAACAATTCCTTTCAGATTATCATTTATGGGATTATAATTCTTGAATGCATTTAGTTAAAACATCAATTTTTGTTTGTTTGTTTGTTTGTTTGAATGGGGTAATTTGACAATTTCACTCATCTATGTTCGTTGTTTTTTTTTTTTTGCGGGGGGCGGGGGTACGACGTTTCAACTTTGACAGTTTTGTATTTATTCAACAAGTAAGGCGCTGCAAAATAGCAAATGTAGACTATGCGGTGACAGAGATGAAACCATTACTCACATAATAAGCGAATGCAGCAAATTAGCGCAGAAGGAATGTAAGATTAGACATGATTGGATCGGCAAAGTGATCCACTAGGAGATGTGCAAAAAATTTAGATTTGACTATACGAATAAATGGTATATGCACAACCCAGCACCTGTACTTGAAAATGACACGCATAAACTCCTATGGGACTATGACATACACACGGATCACCTAATCTCGGCCAGATGACCAGACTTAATGATAATCAAGAATAATAAGAATGTGAAAAGAAAGATAAGTACCTGGACCTTACTATGGAATTGAAAAAACAAAACTGTAGACCATGCAGGTGACAATTATACCAATTGTAATTGGTGTGTTTGGAACAGCATTATTGAGAACGGCCAGAATACTGAGAAGAGTCCTGGAGACTTGAGCAGACTTGCTGTCTCTCAGACTCTAGTGAAAAACCATCGGCTAACGCTGATGTAAAAAGCTCTAATGAGTGAATAATAATAATAATAATAATAATACACACAAACTCCTATGGGACTTCGACATGCAAAGAGGTCACTTAATCTCGGCCAGAAGACCAGACCTTATAATAAACAAAAAAAAAAAAAAAAAGAAAATCAGCAAAATTGTCGACTTTACTGTCCCGGCTGATCACAGAATAAAACTGAAAGAATGTGAAAAGAGAGATAAGTACCTCGACCTTGCGAGAGAATTGAAAAAACAATGGAACATGAAGGTGACAATTATACCAATTGTGATTGGTGCTTTTAGCACGGTAACTAAATGATTATTAAAAGGCCTGGAGGATTTGGAAGTTGACGGCCGAGTAAAGACCATCCAAACAACAGCATTATTGAAAACGGCCAGAATACTGAGACGAGTCCTGGAGACGTGAAGAGACTTGCTGTCACTCAATCTCCAGTGAAAGCCCATCAGCTTACGCTAATGTAAAAAACTCTAATGAGTAAATAATAATAATAATAATAATAATAAGAAGAAGAAGAAGAAGAAGAGGAAGAAGAAGAAGAAGAAGAAGAAGAAGAAGAAGAAGAAGAAGAAGAAGAAGAAGAAGAAGAAGAAGAAGAAGAAGAACCTCGACCTTGCTTGGGAATTCAAAAAACTATGGAACATGAAAGTGACAATTATACCAATTGTGATTGGTGCTTTTGGTACAGTCACCGAAGGATTATTAAAAGGACTGGAGAACATGGAAATAAGAGGACAAGTGGAGATCATCCAAACTACAACATTATTGAGAACTGCCAGAATACTGAGAAGAGTCCTGGAGATTGAGGAGACTTGATGTCACTCAAACTCCAGTGAAAGACCATCAGCAAACGCTGACGTGAAAACCTCTAATGAGTAAATAATAATAATAAATAATAATAATAATAATAATAATAATAATAATTTCGAAGTTGGCGACCGAGTGGAGACCATCCAAACAACAGCATTATTGAAAACGGTCAGAATACTGAGAAGAGTTCTGGAGACTTGAGGAGACTTGCTGTCACTCAAACTCCAGTGAAAGACCATCAGCAAACGCAGATGTGAAAAATTCTCAAGGAGTAAATAATAATAAGGGATTTTGAGATACAAACAAATCCCCTAATCTTGACCTGAAGGCTTGACCATCTCGAGAGAGTCAACAAATAAAAAGTGAACCTGCTGACCACAGGGTCAAACTGAAGGAACGCGAAAAGAGAGATAAGTACCTAGACCTCGCTAGAGAACTGAAAAAACTATGGAACATGAAAGTGAAGATGATACCAATTGAGATTGGCGCGCTGGGTACAATCACCAAAGGATGGGTACAGGGACTGGACGATTTGGAAGTAAGAGGACCAGTGGTAACCATTGATGATGGTTTGGTTTGGTTTGTTTGGTTTTATGGCATATCAACCTTTGTAGGTTATTTAACGCCAAATCCATTTTTATGTAAATAATCTGTTCTATTGAAAACAGTTCAATTTAACATAAATACACAGTTTAATTGTCAAAAACATTTCCATTTCAAACTATTCAAGCAGTTATATGTAACAATTCAGTTAAGTGTAAATACAGTTTTAATGTCAAAAAGCAGTTCTATTTGAAATAATTCAGTTAAGCATAAGCACGCAGTTTAAGTGTAAGTACGGTTTAATTGTCAAAAACGTTCCTATTTCAAGCTATTCAGTTTACTCAATTCATTTTAGCATAAGTATGCTGTTAGTTCTATTTAACCCATAGATAGGGCCCTATCAGGTGCTACCACTCCGGACCAGAGTGAACCTAGGAGCGATGGCAATGAAGGGGTACTTCGCATTCCCCAAAGCTCCAGCACTGCTGGAACCTCACCATCAGATTGTTTAGTGTCATATCCAGGACACTCGTTAGGGAGGGGGGTCTTACCCCTCTGCAGAGGTGCAATCAGTGTATTCTACAGCCCCAGCTGACTGGGCAAAACCATTGATGAAATGGGCCAGAATACTAAGAAGAGTCCGGGAGACTTGAGAAGATTTGGTGTCATTCAGACTCCAGTCGAAAACTCTCAAGTAAAACCGGTAGGAAAAACTCTCAAAAGATTAGAATAATTATGAAAATATGAAACGAATAATCTAGAGACGAAACAATCCTTCCCATGATAAGCAAATACATCAAACAGCAAAAAAGAGTACACGGCTGAGTGGGGAAGATGATCCACTGGGAATTGTGCAAGAAATTGAAATTTGACCAAACTACCAAATGATGTATACACAAACCAGAATCTGTCCGGAAGAAGAGATGCATAAATTTCTGTGGGATTTTGAGATACAAACAGATCACCTAATCCAGGTCAGAAGACCTGACCTAGTGATAATTAACAAAAAAAAAAAAAGAGAACCTGTCGATTAATGGACTTTGCCATCCCAATTGACTACAGAGTGAAAATCAAAGAAAACGAAAACAATGACAAATACTGGGATCTTACCAGAGAGCTAAAGAGTAATAGAACATGAAAGTGACGGTGATAACAGTTATAATAGGAGCACTCGGATCCTCAAAGGCTTGGTAAGGGGACTGGAAGAGTTGGAAATCGGAGGACGAGCAGAGACCATCAAAACTGCAGCATTGTTAAGGTCAGCCAGAATACTGAGACGGGTCCTGGAGACTTGAGGAGACTTGTTGTCACTCGGACTCCAGTAAAAGACCATCAGCTAACGATGATGAGAAAAATTCGATAATAATAATTTAGTCATGTTGAAAAGTATGGATTCTTTTGACTCTCTTTCGCTAACCGTCGTTCTTGGTCATGGCATGTATTCCAGAGTGCATCCAGTGTCCGCACAGAGCTGATTTATGTAAGTATCTGCTGGTCGTCTAACAATGGTGTGCCCATATGTAGTAGTCCATAAACGAACGTTGTTAATAAATTTATCCTTACTGTTATTTGTACGGAGTAATTGTTAACAAGCTCGCAAAGTAAACCATTGATAGTAAGTTCTAGTCTCATTGGGAGTGCCAACTATTCGGCTTTGTGTCTCAACGAAAAAAGATATTTGGGAATTCACAAGCAATGCCCACTGGAAAAAAGGTAGCATTCTTCCTTTCCTCAAGAAAAGCGATCTCAGAATCACAAAAAGAAAATAATATTAAACTAATGAGAATAAATATAATAATTCAATTTATTTTTTTTAATGCAGAATTACACAGTCGGTTGGGGCTGTAGAATACATCGACTACTTCTCTGCAGAGGGGTAAGACCCCCACCCTCCAACGAATGTTGGAATGCGGAGCACCTCTTCATTGCCATTGCTCCCAGGTCCACTCTGTCCCGGAGTGGTAGCACCTGATAGGGCCCTATCTATGGGTTAGATAGAACTAAACAGCATACTTATGCTAAACTGAATTGTTTGAATTAGAACTGTTTGACAAAAATGAAGTGCTTGAAATAGAAATGTTTTTGACAAATAAACTGTGTACCAATGCTAATCTGAATTATTTGAAATAGAACTGAATATATGCATAAAAATGGAATTGACGCTAAATAACCTATGCCATAAAATCCAACCAACCAATCAAAAAAATGCAGACATGGGGATTAGTCCAATTAACAAACAAATAAAATTACACGTAATTAATTTAAGTCCCTTTGGAGTTTCTTGACATTTGTGGGTTATTTAATGCCAAAGCCATTATCCGAGAACTGTAGTAGTATTATTTAACTCGTAGCTTGTAGAATAAGGAGTTTCATACCTTTCCCAAGGGTATTTGCCCGAAAGTGAACGTAATAGTGCGACTGGATTTCGAACTCATTTACTACGCCGCCATAGTCCAGTGCCTTGACCATTACACCACGAGGACATCCACCCCAGTTTGGAAGAGAGTGTATTAAAAAAAGATTAAAACTGGGCGGTAATTTAAAAGGAAAAAAGTAACCGTACAAATAAGTATATAAGATTAAAATCGAGACTGTGGTTGAGATAAAAACCCGCAGTTTGACTTAAAGTTTAAAAGTGTAAGTATAAACATTTCTTTTGTTTTTTGTAACCAGCTGGAGCGTCTTCTTCCTTGGAAGAATACCAGGTCACACCAATGACAAGAGTACAGATAATAACCAACTAACCTCATCTCTAAAATTGGCATCTATTAATAATTGGAGGTGCCCGTGGTGTAATGGTTATCGTCACAGGATATGGACACGGCGATACGAGTTCAATTCCTGGACAAGACTGATTGCATTTCACATAGCACTAATACCCTTGGGAAAGGTATGAATCCAATTATTCTCCCTCCAGCTATGGGTAAATAGTAGGGCAGACTAGGTTCTTCAGCCTTGGTAAGGCAACTAGTCTAGGAGAAGGAAAACTCTGAATTCAAACCTGCTAAACTCCGCTTTAAAAATTGACCTTGTGTCATATCCTGCCCGAGTGGAGGGGTTGGGTAAATTGGCATCTATTAATAAGAAGAAATAAAATAAGTCACTGAAAGATTACCATGACTCTTTATCAGGGAACTACGTAATCTCAACATTATTAAATGATAATGTAATAAGAATGTCATTTAAAGTTTAGCTCATAGCAATTGTTATACATATATTCCATAGAATTTTTACGGGTACACCTAGTTACGAAGAAAAGGACAGACACACTATTGTAAAATCAAATATATTTGCAATTTATAAGAATTTGGTTTAAGAAGGATAAAAGATTATATTTTCATGCTGAATTCCGGCTATGGGTAAATAGTCGAGCAGTTTTGGTGAGGCAACCGGTTTTGGATAAGAAAAATTTTGAATTCAAACTTAAAAAATATGTAACATACCCATACATGGATATGTGAAACGTACTTAGAATGTTAATAACATATATACATAGAACACAGGAATCTCGAAACACGAAAAACACTTACGACTTCTTAGTTCAGTTACGAAACCTTTTATTACCCTTGAGTTTAAAGGTTCTTCGACATAAGGAGAGAGATACACATTCTTTCTATTCTGGCTTTTCCATCTGCCCACCACCCAACACGTGTGACACCCGCCACAAGACCACTGGCCTGGCTTCGGCGAGCAAGCGAAAGCCAACCGTCTTCTCCCGAGCCAGGAACTCAACTCAACTGGCTTTTCTTAAAATCCCCAAAATCCTCTGCACGCTTCCGGGGCGTGATGTCACCCACACTCTCTAGCCCTGTTTCCCATCTGGGCTATTGTGACATCTCTGAGTGACACGTCCGCTCCGCCCGCGCGCGTGAACACCTGCGTTAATGTTGTACCTAAGTAACCCATGCACTGAGCCGAAAGGTTCTCAGCCTAACTAAACCCAAAGGCGTAAAACGAAATCCCTCGGCCATTATATTACAAATAGACCTTGTATCACATCCTACCCGTAGAAGACTGGACTCTTTAAACTTGTTATGGCAACCAATCTAGGAGAAGGAAAGTGTTTAATTCAAACCAGATATACTCTGATAAAAAATTGACTTTGTATCGCATTCTGCCAGGAAGGGCTTGGATAAATACAGACTGAACTTGTTAGATTTTTCATGGCAACAAATCTAGGAGAAGGAAAACGGTTAATTCGAACCAGATATACAATGCTTAAAAATTGACTTTGCATCACATCCTGCTAGGAAGGACTTGGCTAAATCCATACAATAATTCAGTTGAGGCAGAGATAAGTCCCTGTGACTCATGTTAAAAATAAGAAAAGGAAAGCTGTACACTGGGCTAAATAAAAGAGAAAACTAAATTAATACCTGTGGAAGAAGAGTCATAGAAAATGTGCTCGAATCAACTCAGCATTTTAATAAAGTGCAGTAGGAGGATGATAAGTGACATGTCTAATTTAGTCCTTCTCTTACTCCCCACCCAACAAAAAAATTCATGACTAAATTCTACATTTTCTGGTGTCAAGGGGATGTAACTCCTAAATCATTTACATTGGATATACTAGTCCCACATGTACTCCACAACAAAACACCACATTGCTATGAATAAATACAGACTGGGCTTTTTAGCCTTGGTACCACAACCAGTCGAGGAGAAGGAAAACACCGAAACCAAATCAGCTGATTGGGCTGAGATTAAGAGACGAGAGAGAGGGATAAGTGAGATGTGAGATGAATAAACTCTATACTTTCGGGTGACAATGGGATGTAACTCCTGAATCCTTAACTTAGGGTATATAGAATCCTGCACTGACTTCACGACGATGCACCCCCAAAAATTATAGGGCTGCGAGAATCGGTTCAGAAGAAAAGTCCCGAGCTCTGAATGGAACAACCGCCTTATTCACCAGACTTAGCCGCTATGATACTTTGCAATATCTAAAAATGAAAAGAGACCTGAAAAGACAAATACTTGCTAATATCCATGACATCCAGCTATACACAACAAGAGAGATAATTTGTTTAAATTTCCTAGATGAAGCTTGAGAATTATTATTATTACTTAGAATATTTGGACTATTGACCTCATCTTTATTGTTATAATCAGAACGTTTCGGTCGATATGTCCTTCGGCCTTCTTCAGGTGTTTCATGTCGAATTCGGGAGTCCACACAGAATCTCGAACTGAACCCTGTGGTTCAAATAAAGATTCTGTGTGGACTCCCAAGTTCGACATGAAACACCTGAAGAAGGCCGAAGGACATATCGGCCGAAACTTTGTGAATATAACACTAAAAATGAGGTCAATATTCCGAAAAACGCTAAAGCACCATCGTCTTAAAATGTTTAGTTTCACAAGGAAATTACTTCCGATGTTCGCGTACATCGACAGCAACGTCTTATCTACTGAAAATAATGTTAATATAAGCCTAGCAAAGGCGTGGATTGAAATCTACAAGTTTTCGATCATGTGGGAGTTTAACCTATCTGATAAAATAGAATGGGTTTTCTTCCAAGTTGTGTCTGTGTCAATACTACTGCATGGATGCACCACATGGAGGCGAACAAAGCGCATAGAGAAAAAGCTAAATGGGGAATACCCAAGAATGCTACGAGCAATCTTGTATAAATCCTAGAAGTATCACCCCACGAAACAACAGTTGTACGGTCACTTACCTCCCATCACATAAACTATTCAAGAGAAGTAAAGACAAACTCGTAGCGACGTTCTTCTATGGACCCCAATACATGGACGTTCCAGTGTTGGACGGCCAGCAACCACTTATATACATCAACCCAGTGAGGACACCGGATGTAATTTGGAAAACCAGCCGGAGGCAATGGACTATAGAGACGGATTGAGAGAGTTAGGGAAATCCGTGCAGTCAACGCGACTTGATGATGATGATGATGATAATAAACGTAAATAGAGTTGGCGACCGTTATCGAGGGTAATCAGAAGGCTCTCTTAACAATAGCTACTACACCAACGTGTAGGGGAGGGCGCTACTCCTTTCTCAGGATTGACCCATTTTACCCTTCATCAGTACCTTATATTGCTGAGTGTTAAGCAAGGAGGTATCAAGTACCATTTCTGAGTCTCTGGTATGACTCGACCTGGGATTGAACCCAGGTCCCCCGGGCCATCGGCGAGGCAATATTTGCTCTTACAGAGCCATTACGAGAATTAAATTGTCACAGCTCGTAATGTTAGATGTGGGCAAAAGATTCCAGCGATATTTTCTAAAGAAACTCAAGACTGAATACTGAACTGAGAATAACTTTTCCATTGCAATTTTGATACACATCTAATATTCATGAGGAAAAGTTAACATAAGGACGATTTTAATCCATCTAACTTGTAAGTAATTCCTAGTAACATGTTTGTACGCAATCATACTTTATTTAACAGACAGTGGTAGTGGTAGTGGTATTTGTAAATATTTCGACGTTTTATTCACAACATCTCAATATAATTAAGCCTATTCTTTCTGGGAATTATAAAATAGTTTCGAAAAGCCTTTATGTGAGCAAATTTTGGCTCCATATCAAAAATAAAAAGAAGGAAAAACTGAATTCAGTGGAAAGAAAAAATTGAACCGAAAGAAAGAAGGAAGGAAAGAAGATAACAAACAAAAAAGGAAGAAACAGTGAAAGAAAGAAAGAAAGAAAGATGACAAGCAAAAAAACAATGAAACAGTGAATTTTGCAGAAAAATCAAAAGAAAGAAAGTTTGCTGATAAAGTGAAGGAAAGAAGATAACAAAAAAAAGAAGAAACATAATGAATTAAAGAAAGCTTACAGGAAAAGAAAGAAAGAAAGAAAGCTGAAAATAAAATTAATGGCTGAACTTGACGTAGGATGATTTTGACATTCAATAGTTATCGCCAACCAGTTTTGCCGACACCAATACGATTTCCCGCAGTTTTTAAAAACACCGGAAAAAATAAATAATTCTAATCAATTTCAATGAGTGAAAAAGAATACGAAAAAAAATCTCCGAACAAAATGATGACGTAGTGACTTCCGGTCAAAATACCCTGTGGTGACATATTCTGGCTTGATTAAATCTGGGAAATTCCGATACCATTGAAGTTGGAATTAATTGCAAGTGTTAATTGGACTGGGTTAGATGAACGTGGGGGAGGATCGAGATGAGACATCCCGGGTGGGTCCTCCCGCGTAGTGTTCGGGGTAGGTAAAAATATCCGGGGTTGTTAATGAGAGACACCGGTGTTGTGTCTATAATGAATTTGCTACTCTCTCTCTCTCTCTCTCTCTCTCTCTCTCTCTCTCTCTCTCTTTGTAAGTGCGTATGTGATTATACATATATACATATAAAATATACAATGCAGTAACAATATATAAATATGTGTTTATATATATATGTGTGTGTGTGTGTGTATGTATGAAATATACACTTATATCAAGAGAGATAAACACATATATATACATATACACACAATCTCCGTGTGTGTGTGTGTGTGTGTAAAGATTATACAGTTGTAATCATATATGTATTGACTGAGATAGAGTCATATAGGAGTATGGGTGTGTGTGTATGCATATAAAAGCGTGTGTGTGTATGTGTGTGTGTATGTACGTGTACATATGATATATATATTCATTTCCTGTATTGTATGTTCTCATGTATTCACTGATGCATTCTAATCATATATATATATATATATATATATATATATATATATATATATATAAATTTCATTAATCATAATAGACATTTTCTGTCGACATATTTTCTTCTGGATCCGTTCGTATTCCCGAATAACATCAATAAACATGCAAAATACGATAATTCGGGAATACGAACAGATCCAGAAGAAAATATGTAGACAGAAAATCTCTATTATGTTTAATGAAATTTGTATTAACGAATAAATGCTGCCAATATATATATATATATATATATATATATATATCCTTCAAATTATGACCGTTTACTCAAGTAGAACTCGACAAGAGAAAAATTAAAAATAGAGTGGCAATGAAATACCCCCAGAAGTGTGGAAGACCAGAAAATTTGACGATATACTGCTCCGACACTGTAATACCGTATATAATCAAAATCCCATTGACAGATGGATGAAGGGTTGCATCCTCCCCTTCCCTAAGAAGGGTGACTAGCAAAGTACTACCGAGGTAAAACACTTACATCCATAGCGACCAAGATATACAATGCCCTACGACGCAACCGCATAGAACTCAAAATTGAGAACATACTAAGGAAGAAAATAGCTTCCGGAGAAATAGATCCACGACGTCACAAATTTTGACTATCCGTCGAATTCTTGAAGGTGTACGAGCAAAAAACCTACAGGCAACAATATTATTTGTCGACTTTACTAAAGCCTTTGACTCCATTCACATAGGAAAGATAGAGCAAATTCTACTCGCCTACGGCCAACCAAAAGAAACCGTCGCAGCCATAATGATGCTGTATAGAAGCACCAAAGTAAAAGTCCGTTCTCCGGATGGAGACAAACTACTTCGACATAGTAGCAGGTGTACTGCAAGGAGACACATTAGCTCCATACCTCTTTATCATCTGTCTAAACTACGTGCTTAGAACATCTATTGATAAAATCAAAGAAAACGGTTTCAAGCTAACAAAAGAAAGGAGCAGAAGGTACCACACAAAAACAATTACCGACGCCGACTACGCCGATGACATAGCACTCCTGACAAATACTCCCGCCCAAGCCGAAACCCTGCTACATAATCTGGAACGAGCCGCTACAGGCATCAGCCTCCATGTCAATGTGCACAAGACGGAATATTTGTGCTTTAATCAAACAGGTGTCATCTCCACACTAAACGGTAGCACTCTGAAACTAGTTGACAAGTTCACCTACCTAGGAAGCAAAGTCTCATCAACCGAGACAGACATCGATACGTGACTAGCTGTCGATAGGCCATCGGTCATATGGAAGTCAGACCTAACCGATAGAATGAAGCGCAGTTTCTTCCAAGCAGAGGTCGTGTCGATACTGCTATATGGATGCACTAAATGGACGCTAACTAAACATATGGAGAAAAAGCTTGACGACAACTACACAAAAATGCTGCGAGCAATATTAAACAAGTCCTGGAGACAGAACCCCACAGTGCAGCAGCTGTACGGCTGCCGACCAACCACCACGAAAACTATCAAAATTAGACGAACCAGACATGCCGGACACTGCTGGGGAAGTTGGAACGAGCTCATAAATTATTTACTCGTGTGGACTCCTTCCCATGGACGTGCAAAGGCAGGACGACCAGCTCGAACCTACATACAGCAGCTCTGTGCCGACACGGGATGTAGTCCTGAGGACCGGCCGGAAGCAATAGATGATACAGAAGGGTAGCGAGAGGTCAGTGATATCCGTGTTGACAGCACGACATGATGATGATAATGATGATGATGATGATGATATATATTCTTACCGCTTTCTATGGTTGCAACAATGCAATGAGTACGTAATAAATATACATATATATATTCACACGTACACACACACACACACATACACATATATAGTTATATCTAAATTCTTTGTTGTTAGACCAAAGAGAGAATAAAAGTTTTTTTTTAAATGAGTAGGTCCACGAAAAGATTCATATTTTTTACAATTTATTCATTAGAATCTATTTTTTTATTATTATAAATAAATAAATAAATTCTAAAAAATACAAATCTCTTTGTGGACCTACTCATTTTTAATATATATATATATATATATATATATATATATATATGAAAAAATATAAATAAATCTGACAGTATGAAAAAGTTCAGAAATGAGAAAAGCAAGGTTATTAAAGGATGAATTTATTTGTAGAAATATTTACTACTGTTAAACGTTTCGATTTTTTTAATTTTTTTATTTTATTTATTCATTTATTTATTTTTTTATTTTTTTTTTTTACGGTTTTACGCGATTAGATAAGATTCTCAAAATCTAAACTTTGAACGTTGGCAAATATTTATCTAAATAAAATCATTCTCTGAAGACCTTCTGTTTTTTTTTCATTTGTATACCTTATATATATATATATATATATATATATATATATATATAGTTGTTGTAGATCCAAAGAAATAATAAGGGTATATTTTGAAATAAGTAGGTCCACAAAGAGATTTGTATTTTTTTAATTCATTTATTTTGTTCTTACATACGTGTAATATATATGTATATTTCCAGCTTTTTGCTTTCGTCAGAGAATATATGCGGCACAAGGCCTTGTTAATAGGGTAGTCAATGAGATTTGAACTCACTCTTGTTTCCAGTGTAAATGACCTTTGGTTGGTCAGGCTAGTTTATATAGAGGTCGTTGTCCTTCTTTTCCTGGACTGTGTTTACTTGGTCATCCGCATATATATATATATATAGAGAGAGAGAGACGCAGCAATATATATATATATATATATATATATATATAACAATATATGCATTCCGTAAAAATTGTACAATCTTATTGATATGAAGATATATATGTATTTGTATGTGAATAAATGATGAGAAACAGACGATTAAAAATAATTCTAAAAAGAAACCAATTAATTAACAGGTAGTGCTAATAAGAAATATTACTAATTATGTTTTTCATAAACACCGAGATTTAGAAGTTGATACGAGCTAGGTAATTTAATCCAAACATATCATGAACACTTGCTAAGGATCACCACTTCCCAGGGGGCGAGCTTCCACTCCCCACCCCCGACTATTACACACACACACATACACAAACAAGGGCACAATTATTATTCTTGGGGAATTATACACCTCACTTAAACTAACTCTTTAGAAGACATCTTTCGTCTTACTTTTTGAGAAGACGTTTCAAGTAGGAAACTATCTACTCGTGTGGTTATCTCCCTTGGATATTGAAGCCTCGTAAACCATTTCTATAACACTATGAACGCGATCAAAAATTTCACTTTATCATTAACATTTTTCACCCCTTTGAGAGTTTTTCACTTCAACTTTAGCTGGAGTTTGAGTGACAGCAAGTCTCCTCAAGTCTCCAGGACTCTTCTCAGTATCATATTCATTTCGAGTTTTTCACATCAGCTTTAGCTGGTGTTCTTTCAATGGAGTTTGAGTGACAGCAAGTCTCCTCAAGTTTCCGGGACTCTTCTCAGTATCAAACTCCTTTCGAGTTTTTCACTCCAGCATTAGCTGGTGGTCTTTCACTGAAGGTCTCCAGTACTCTTCCCTACTCTCACCAATTTTAACCATACTGTATTTTGGATGGTCCCATCTCGTTCTCCATTTTCCAACTCTACTAGCCGCTTTTATCAAGCTTTGAGGATCATTCCGAGTGCACCAATTACAATTGGTATCACCGTCACCTGGGAGCGATAGCAATAAAGGGGTACTCTGCATTCCCCAAAGCTCCAGTATTACTGTAACCTCACCATCAGAATGTTTGGTGTCATTAACAGGACACTCGTTGCGCAGCGAGCGAGCTGGGGTGTTCTTACCCTTCTGCAGAGAAGTAGTCGGTGTATTCTACAACCCAAGCTGACTGGGCAAGTTGGTCATCATGGGTTTTTGTCCTGGAATAATTATTTTTGCAATTATTATTATTATTATTATTATTATTTTACTCCTCGTGAGTTTTTTCATACCAGCGTTAACTGGTGGTGTTTCACTAAAGTTTGAGTGAAAGCAAGTTTCCGCAGATCTCCAGGACTCTTCTCAGTATTCTGGCCGATCCCAACAAGGTCTCTGTTCTTCGTCCGATTTCTTGTTGCTCCACTCTTTCTCGTAAGCCTTTTGAGACCGTTCCAAGTGCGCTAATGAGAATTGGTATCACCGTCTCCATCATGTTCCATAGTTTTTCATAGATCTCTGGCAAGGTCCAAGTATTTGTCTATCTTTTTGTTTACTTTTTATTTTTACCCTGGGGTCGGCTGGAATGTCAAAATTTTCTAGATGGGAATAATCTTCTATTCACTCATGATTCTTTTTCATTAATTCTTCCTTTTTCTTGCCCAGTCGGCTGGGGCTGTAGAATACACCGACTGCACCTCGGCAGAGAGGTACCCCCCCCCATCCAATGAGTGTCCTGTAATGACACTCAACAATCTGATGGTGAGGTTCTAGTAATGCTGGGGCTTTGGGAAATGCAGAGTACCCCTTTATTGCCATTGCTCCCAAGTCCACTCAGGCCCGGCGTGGTAGCACCTGATAGAGCCCTATCTATGAGTTAAATAAAACTAACGGCATACTTATGCTAAACTGAATTGTTTGATTAAACTGAATAGCTTGAAATAGAAATGTTTTTGACAATTAAACCATACTTACATTTAAACTGCGTGCTTATACTAAATGCTGAATTATTTGAAATGGAGCTGTTTTTGACATTGAAACTGTACTTACACTAAACTGATTTGTTTAATATAGAACTGTTTTGACATGTAACTGTGTGTAAACAAAATCTGTACTTATACTAAACTGTATTAGCAAGATAAGAACTACTTGACTAAACTGAATACCTTGAAATAGAAATGTTTTTCACAATTAAACTGAACTTACATATAAACTGCGTACGTATCCTAAACTGGAATGTTGGAAATAGAACTATTTTCATAAAAATGGATTTGGCGTTAAATAATCTACAAAGGTTGATATGTCATAAAACCCAAACAACCTACCAACTCTTCATTTTTCCATTTTTCTGAAGTTAACATTGTGATACTGGGTTCAAGGATACACATTCTTTCTATTCTGGCTTTTTTATCTCCCCCCCCCCCCATCTCGTGTGGCACCCGCCACAAAGGCCATTGGCCTGGCTTCGGCGAGCAAGCGAAAGTCAACCAGGAACTCAACTCAACTGACTTTTTCAAAATCCCCAAAATCCTCTGCGCGAGTGCGCTTCCGGTGCATGACGTCATTCACATCCACTAGTCAACCTTTCTATCGGATTTTAATTTTGACATCTATGAACGACACATCCTCCCCGCGCATGCGTTAACACCTGCACTCGAGTTTGCACCTAACTAACCCATGTACTGAGCCGAAACGTTCTCAGCCTAACTAAACCCAAAGGCATAAAACGAAATCCCTCGGCCATTATATTACATTTCCACAATGCCAGACTTTTGTTGAACGTCTAAATATACAGCGATTTTTTTTTCATTTCTTAAAATACAATTGTGACAATACACCGCCGGCCAACCCCCACTATCTTAACTAACCAAACTACTCATGGCCATTAGAATCGTCTAGTGTTTTTTCTTATCTCTGACCGGGGGTATTTCACATTTCTTTACCAATACGCAAAATACACAACCGAGGGGATGGAAGCAAAAAAAAAGAACAAACAATCGGGCTTGGGTTAGCTCCAAGTGCAAGAGAGTGACACTTTCCTGGTATTCTGCGCTTCTGTGAGCTAACGCGAGCGAGTACTCGAGCGAAATTCCCACAAAGCCAGTAGGAATGCTGACTCATTTTCTCGTGTTGATCAACCCGGCCTGAGTCCACAGGTTCTAACAGCCGCCTTTCTGACTTCTGTTGACTGGTCTCCTCTCTGCCCTACTCTCATCTCTTGACTGACCTCTTGACTGCTCTCTCCTGCCGACTGTCTCTTCTGCTTCCTTCTGCTGCGTCCTTCTCTTGACTGACCTCTCCTGCTGACTGTCCTCTTCTGCTGACAGTGTCCTTCTCTGGGACCTTCCTTCCCTCGTCCTCTTCCGACTCGTGGGAGATCTCGCGCGCAAACCCTTTGTATGGGTTTCGCGCCAAAACAGACAAAGGGATTCTCTGACTGGCACCTACACCCACAGAAATGAATGCAACCCTTCGTGTCACACAGTTTGTTTATTCATTCCTGTCTTACATCATTAGTTAACGACTTTTGCAAAGAAAGTTTAAATCAAGGGATATAGGGGAAGATTCTCTTGCTGCCAATTTTTCCATCTCACTTTTTTTTTTCTTTTTTCTTTTTTCTTTTCCTCTCTTTTGTTTTACTTATGCTCATTCAGCGTGTCATTAATTATTAATTTTCCAGGTTTTTAAAGACTAAAATTTACTTCGATTGTAAAAGGTAAAATGTTCGAGAAATATAAACGGACAGACAAATTTCTACACATCAACGAAAACAATAAATTGAATAAGCTTAACTTTCCTCTGAGTTCTTCAAAGTTTTTCCGCTGGTATTAATGCCTCATGCACCACGGTTGATTTTCGCTAAACATCTGAATCATTTTTTAAAAAGCAATTATTATTATTATTCTCTTTTCAAGGTTTTTTTTATACCAGTGTTAGCTGATGGTGTAATATAATGGCCGAGAGATTTCGTTTTATATATCTTGCCTTTGGGTTTAGTTAGGCTGAGAACCTTTCGGCTCAGCACCCGGGTTAGTTAGGTGCAAACTTGAGCACAGGTGTTGACGCACGCGCAGGGGGAGGATGTGTAGTTCACAGATGTCAAAATAAAAATCCCAGAGAGGGGATGTGACTGGGGATGTGAATGACGTCATGCACCGGAGGATTTTGTGAGATTTGAAAAAGTCAGTAGTTGAGAACTAGACTCCGAACGGGAAGAGTCGACTTTCGGGGCTTACTGAGGCCAGACGAATTTGTGCGCTACGGGCGCCGCACGTGATGGGGTGCAGATGGAAAAGTCATCATAGAAAGAATGGGTATCTCTCTCCTTATGTCGAAGAACCTTTAACTCAAAGGTAATAAAAGGTTTCGTACCTGATTTAAGAAGTCGTAAGTGTTTTTCGTGTTTCGGAATTCCTATGTTCTATGTATATATATATATATGAACATTCTATGTACGTTTCCCATATTGATGTATGGGTATGTTACAATGGTTCTCCACTGGAGTCTGAGTAACAGCAAGTCTCCTCAAGTCACCAGTACATTTCTTAGTATTCTCAAAAATGCAATGTAATTTGGATGGTCTCCACTCGTCCTCCAATTTCCAAGTCCTTCAGTCCCTGTACTAGACCTTTGGTGACCAATTACGATTGGTATCACCGTCACCTTCATGTTCCATAGATTTTCAGTCCTCTAATAAGGTCTAGGCACTTATCTGTCTTTTCGCTTTCCTTCAGTTTTACATTGTGGTCAGCCGGAACGGCAAAATCCACTATTCAGCCGATTCTCTTTCTTTTTTTTCTTTCTTTCTTTTTTTTTTTTTTTTTCTTTTGACTATCATGCGGTCTGGCCTTCTGGCCGAGATAAGGTAATTTGTTTGTATCTCAAAATTCCCAAGAATCTTGTGCATCTCCTTTTCTAGGACGGATTCAGGGTTTTGCATAAACCATTTATTCATATGATCAAATTTAAACTTTTTGCACAATTCCCAGTGGACCACCTTGCACACCCAGTCGCGTCTGGTCTTATACTTTTTTTGCACTAATTTGCTGCGTTTGCTTATTATGTGATTGATCGTTGTGTCTCTCTCACCACATAATCTACTTCAGCTACTTTGTTGCGTCTTGTCTATTCTTGCATTAACATAGTCCTTATGGCGTTATTTTGTGCTGCTTTTAGAAGAGATTCGGTTTCTCTTTTAAGGTTTCCCTTTCTTAGCCATGTCCAAGTTTTTCTCGAGTGAGATTTCATTTGTTTGTCGCTTAATATGTCTATACCGTTGTTTTTCTTCCCATTTTGGTTTCCTGGTATATTTATTGTTGATGCTTGTATTGTGTGTATCTTTTCTGGTGGCTGTAATCAGTCTTTCCCCAACGATGTATTACTGCTGTATGGATGCACCACTTGGATACTAACAAACCTCTCTGAAACTGGTAGACAAATTCACCTACCAAGGAAGCAGTGTCTCATCAACCGAAAAAGACATCGACACGCGGCTAACGAAGGCATGGACAGTTATCGATAAGCTATCGATCATATATGGAAATCAAACATGACCGATAAAATGAAACGCAGTTTCTTCCAGGCAGCGGTCGTGTCGATACTGCTGTATGGATGCACTACTTGGACGCTAACAAAACGGCTGAAGAAGAAGCTAGACGGGAATTACAAAAGAATGTTGAGAGCAATATTGAATAAGTCATGGCGGCAACACCCCACAAGGCACCAACTATACGGCCACCTGCCTAACATCACGAAAACTATCCAAGTTAGATGAACCAGACACGCAGGACACTGCTGGAAAAGCAGAGACGAGCTCATAAGTGATGTACTCCTATGGACCCCCACATATGGCCGAGCAAAAGCAGGACGACCAGCTAGAACATACATACAGCAGCTATGTGAGGATACGGGATGTAGCCCTGAAGACCTGCCAGAGGCGATGAACGCTAAGGAGAAGTGGCGAGAAAGGGTTAGGGATATCCGTGCTAGCGGCACGACATAATGACAATGATGATGATTACTATATTATACTCTTTTCGAGTTTTTTACACAAGCGTTAGTTGTGGGTCTTTCACTGGAGTCTGAGTGACAGCAAGTCTCTCCAGGTCTCTTGACCTCTTCTTAGTACTCTGGCCCATAAAAAAAAATGCTTTTGTTTGGATGTTCTCTATTCGTCCTCCGATTTCCAATTCTACCATCCTCTTTTCTAAGACTTTTGGAATCGTTCCAAGCGCGCCAATAACAATTATTATTACCATCACTCTCACGTTCCATTGCTTTTATAGTTCTCTGAAAAGATCCTACTACTTATCTCTTTTTTCGCTTTCTTATCTTTGCAATGGTTTGTCCTCAACACGTTTGTTTGTACTCCATATCTTCCCGCTGTTTGATTGTTTACTCGACGGAATTTCCAATATGATGATTGTATTCCCAACACAGGAGTAGAAGCCACAAAGAAAGGGTGTAATGAGTATAAACTAAACTGAATCTAATGGTGAGGCTTCTCCTTCATTGCCATTACTCCCAGATCAACCCTGACCTTCAGTGGTAGTACTTCTTATGTTGCCTCTAAGAGTTAAATAGATCTTTTTATTCAGTTAGAACAAGGGATATTTGACGCAATATATCTATAAATTATTTGTATTAAGAATAGTTTCTTAACGTTATATTTGGCCCAGTCGATCTCACCCCTCTACGTCTCTCTAGAGTGTCCTGTGTATGACACTAAACAATCTGATGGTGAGGCTCAAGTCATGCTGGAGCTTTGGGAAATGCAGAGTACCCTTTCATTGTCATCGCTCCCAAGTTCGGAGTGGTAGTACTAAATTGGGTCCAATCTATGGGTCAAATAGACCTGTTTGACATTTAAACTGAGCGCAAACTTATCAATTGTTAGAAACGGAAATGGTTGATCTTTTAATTGTGTGTATTTAAAAAATGTCCTTACAAAACATGTATTCAATATATATGTAAAAACAGAATTTGGCATTAAATAACCAACAACGGTTTATCATATTTACCAACCCCTCCGCTCGGGCAGGATATGACACAAGGTCAATTTTTAAGTGGAGTTTAACAGGTTTGAATTCAGAGATTTCCTTCTCCTAGACTAGTTGCCTCACCAAGGCTGAAGAACCAAGTCTGTCCTACTATTTACCCATAGCTGGAGGGATAATAATTGGATTCATACCTTTCCCAAGGGTATTAGTGCAATGTGAAATGCAATCAGGATTTGAACTCGTGTCGCCGTGTCCAATTCCTACGACGATAACCATTACACCACGGGCACCTCCACAAAACCAACAATGGTTTATATGCCATAAAACCAAACCAAACCAATCTTAAAGCTGTAATTGTTTACAAAGGATTATTATGAGTTATTCGGAAGCTCATAACAGTGTGCGAATAAATCACTATTATTATTAAAAGAAATTATTAATTGAAACCAAGTAACTATGAATATCAGAAAGGAATACTTGAAACCATACAACTGAGAGCAAATTATTTGTATTAGATAAAAATACTTAAAACCATATACAGAGAGCAAATTATCTATATTAGATAAAAAAAATACTTGATATTACCCCATCTGTGTGCAAAATCTCTTCAGAAGCAACTGCACAAAAATGTCAATCTAAATGTACAATGAATGCAATTCTCAAACCTCTTGGCATGAAATAACACTAGACGGATTGACATTCCGTTAAAATCAATCCAGCAGCCCATCAAAGTGTTTGACAGTCCAAAAGATGGGCATACTCATTACGATTGACAAAGAAAAATCTTTGGCGGCAGAAGTCAGAAAAGAAGGTCATGTATAGATCCATCATTACTGATATTCTTGAAAAAGAAACGAATGTAAACAGTGCTTCCTATTGCCAACTCCCCTTGTTTATTGATTGGTTGGGTCTGGGCTTTATGGCATATCAACCATTGCGGGCTATTCAATGACAAATCCTCTTTATACATATATATTGAATATATAGGATTTGTAAACTTAAGTTAATAAAGTTAAATAGTTCCAAGTATTGCTATGAATCACTAACAATTAAATTAAACATCAGTCATTTGTTTACACCCAGTTAAATGATCAAACAGTTCTTTTTCTAACAATTCAGTTTAGCAAAAGTCTACAAAGTTAAATAGTTTGAAGCATTGCTATTTAAAGCAAACAATTGAATTAAACATCAATCATTTGTTTATGCAGTTAAATGATCAAACAGTTCTTTTTCTAACAAATCAATTTAGCAGAAGCCAACCAAGTTGAATGGTTCCAAGTATTGTTATATATCAGCAACAATTCAACATCAATCATTTTACCCACAATTAAATGATCAAATTGTTCTATTTCAAACAATTCAATTTAGCATAGATCATTTGTTCGCACACAGTTAAATGTCAAGCATTTCTAAATTAACCATAGATATGACCCTTTCAGGTGCTACCAATCCAAGCCAGGGTTAACTAAGGAGCGATGGCAAGGAAAGGGTTCTTTGCATTCCTCAAAGCTCTAGCATTACTGCAGCCTCACCTTTTTGCAGGAGTACTACAAGGGGACACGCTAGCCCCATACCTCTTTATCATCTGTCTAGACTACGTGTTTAGAACTTCGATAGATAAAATCAAAGAAAACGGCATCGAGCTGACAAAGAAAAGAAGCAGAAGGTACCCCGCAAAAACAATTACCGACACCGACTACGCCGATGATATAGCAATACTGGCAAATACACCCAACCAAGCCGAAACACAACTGCATAGTTTGGAACGAGCCGCCGAGAACATTGGCCTCCATATCAATGCACACAAAACGGAATATATGTGCTATAATCAAACAGGTGACATCTCCACACTAAACGGAACCTCTCTGAAACTAGTAGACGAATTCACCTACCTAGGAAGCAGTGTCTCATCAACCGAAAAGGAAATCGACACGCAGCTAACGAAGGCATGGACAGCTATCGATAAGCTATCGATCATATGGAAATCAGACCTGACTGATAAAATGAAACGCAGTTTCTTCCAGGCAGTGGTCGTGTCGATACTGCTGTATGGATGCACTACTTGGACGCTAACAAAACGGCTGGAGAAGCTAGACGGCAATTACACAAGAAAGTTGCGAGCAATATTGAACAAGTCATGGCGGCAACACCCCACAAGGCACCAACTATACGGCCACCTGCCTCCCATCACGAAAACTATCCAAGCTAGACGAACAAGATATGCAGGACACTGCTGGAGAAGCAAGGACGAGCTCATAAGTGATGTACTCCTATGGACCCCCACATATGGCCGAGCAAAAGCAGGACGACCAGCTAGAACATACATACAGCAGCTATGTGAGGATACGGGATGTAGCCCTGAAGAGGCGATAAACGATAGGGAGAAGTGGCGAGAGAGGGTCAGGGATATCCGTGCTAGCGGTATGACATGATGATGATGATACTCACTGTAGTGGTGAGGGGTCTTAACCCTCTGCAGAGCGGCAGTCTGTGTCTTCTACAGCCCCAGCCGACTTGGCTGTGGTTTCTTGAGTAACCCTCGTATAAATATAAATAAAATGAGATCAATTTAAGAGGTAGTTTTATATTTTTTTCTTCATCTAATGGAATATCACAGGTTGTTTGACGTGCATTTTTGCCTTGTTTGCATTAGGAATTCAACGCTTCCTGATCCAAGTAAGCTTCTAAATTGAATTTTTTTTTTTAATCAGTGTTACCAACTATTATATATGCATTATATTGTATGTGTATTGTAAACACGTCGTAAATGATTTTACTCGGGGAAATGCCAAGCATCAGGAAGTAACGTGAGAATTACAGAAAGAATAGGATTATCATTCCTAATTATTTTACAATAGAAAGGCATTTGAAATTTGTCAGACGAAACTAAGGTTAGAGATATTGACAAAACGTTTAAAGAAATGAGAAAAGAAGTCAAAATATTTTCATGAAACTCTATATGTGACATCCCATCTAAGTTATTTTATTATGTATTTATGACATTATATATATATATATGTATATATATATATATATATATGAGAACAATAAGAAAGGCTTTTTGCAAACTACATATATATACATATGTGTGTGGGGGTGAGTGTGTGTGTGAATATTAGAATATATATGTGTATATATATACGTTTACAAAAAAAGACATAAAAGATTACTATATATATATATATATATATATATATATATATGACAAACGAAAGATTTATATACATATATGTATATAAACGTACAATATATATATACATATATTATTTTCTACAAGCATTTAAAATTGTCGTAGACTCTTGAAAATTCACTATGTTATTGCTATGCATCTTATGAGATGACTGACCAATTTTTATGGTTTCAGATTCAAATATATATATATATGATAAGGTTTTTGCGAAATAAAAAAGTTGATATATATATATATATATATATATATATATATATATATATATATATATATATATATATATATATATATTTATGTGTGTGTGTGGGTGTGTGCACAAATATTAGAATATATATATATATATATATATATATGTATATATATATAAATTGTAATCAGATGTTATTGAGACAAAATTTTTAGATGTTTTTGATTTGGACATTTGAAATTCAGACGAAGCCGTCTGCACAGTTAAGCGACCTTTTCAATAAAATAGATCTTAGTTAATTTAAGTATATCTGCGACGTTGCGATCTAATTTTCCTGAATTTTCTGTCGTAGTTTTATTGATCAGGCTAAAAATATATTACGTAATTCCTTTCAGCATGAATCCACGTGTGTGTGTGTGTGTGTGTGTGTGTCTGTGTGTGTCTACACTTCAGTCTAGCAATCTACACTATATATGGTTTGGTTTGGTTTCATCAACTATTGTATGTTATTTAATGCCAAATCTTCTTTATACATATATATTAAATATATTTGATTTGGTTTGATTTCTTTTTATGGCATATCAACAATTGTAGGTTGTTTAATGCCAAATCCTCTTTACGCATATATAGCAAATATATATGATTTGGTTTGGTTGGGTAGGGTTTGCTTTTATGGCTTATCAACTAGTGGAGGTTATTTAATGCAAAATCCCCTTTATACATTCTTCAGTCCAGGCAAGTCAGTTCAAATCATCAAAACTTTTAAATCCCTATTCTCGATATTTATTGACCAGCATTTTGCGATGAAATATAAGTACAACCTAACTTCTTTTTTTTTTTTTTTTGATACCGCCGGATGTCAATTATATGTACACAGGTATATACGAAGGACTCCAATTGTGAAGCTTAAATTGTGGAGAGGGAAGTGATAGTGGTGGTGTCTTGTTTATATCATTCTTCGTGGATTAGTATTGTTTAGTAGGGTTTTATGGCATATCAATTATTGTAGGTTATTTAATGCCAAATACTCTTTATATATATATATATATATATATAATATTTCCGGGATTTGATTAGGTTTGGGTTTTATGGCATATCAACTATTGTAGGTTATTTACTGCCAAATCCTCTCTCTCTCTCTCTCTTTCTCTCTTTCTTTCTTTCTCTCTCTCTCTCTCTCTCTCTCTCTCGCTATATATATATATATGTGTGTGTGTGTGTGTGTGTGTGTGTGTGTGTGTGTGTGTGTACATATATATAAATGATTTGATTTCGTTCGGTTTTATGGCATATCAGCCACTTTAAATTATTTAATGCCAGATCCTTTATATATATATATATATATATATATATATATATATATATATATACATATGAAGAGTAAATAAAGAATTGTAATCCGACAATATGTTGAAAAACTGATAACAACGATCCAATAATAAATCATTCCTTCCACTTGGATCGTTGTTATCAGTTATATATATATATATATATATATATATATATATATACATATATATATATATATATATATATATATATATATATATATATTAAATA
Organism: Sepioteuthis lessoniana; assembly: GCA_963585895.1. Taxonomy (NCBI): domain Eukaryota; kingdom Metazoa; phylum Mollusca; class Cephalopoda; order Myopsida; family Loliginidae; genus Sepioteuthis; species Sepioteuthis lessoniana. Next base: position 58,283,261 of record OY757931.1, on the reverse strand, counting down.
TATAGGATTTGTAAACATAAGTCAACAAAGTAAAATTGTTTCAAGTATAGCTATGTATCACTAGCAATACAATCAATAATCAGTCATTTGTTTCCACACAGTTAAATTCCAAACAGTTCTATTTCTAACAATTCATTTTAGTATGAGTCAACAAAGTTAAATGGTTACGAACATTACTATGTATCACTTACAATTCAGTTAAACACTAGTCGTTTCTTTACACACAAATAAATGATCAAACAGTTCTATTTCAAGTAATTCAATTCAGCGTAAGTCATTTGATTGCACGTATTTTAAATGTCAAACAGGTCTATTTGACCCATAGACAGGACCCTTTCAGGTGCTACCAAGCTAGAGTGAACCTGGGAGCGATGGCAATGAAAGGTCATTCCACATTCCCCTAAGCTCCTGCTTTACTTGAGCCTCTCCATCAGATTGTTTAATGTCATATCCAGGATATGATATTAAAGGAGGGGGCGAGTTCTTACCCCTCTGTCGCGATGCAGTCGATGTATTCAACAGCCTCAACCGATTGGGCTGTTAATAGGTTAATCCTTGCAGCAGAGATACTATTTAACCCATACTAAGAGGATAAAGGAGTTCAAGCCTTTCCCAAGAGTATTAGTCCGAAAGTGAACGCAATAATTCAGGACTTTAGCCATTACGACGCGGGGATTCTCTTTCAAATCCTGGTGCTGTTAGGGTTGTAGAGTATCTCTTCATTGCCATCATTCATGTGACCACTCTGTTTTGGAATGGGTGTAACTGTTTCTACGCCAAATTTTTGTTAGAAAATCATTAATATTAGATAGGAATACTTGATACTATATAATTGTGTGCAAATTATTTGTATTAGATCGGAATACTTGATACTATATAATTGTGTGCAAATTATTTGTATTAGATCGAAATACTTGATACTACATAATTATGTGCAAATTATTTCTATTAGATTGGAATACTTGATACTATATAATTGTGTGCAAATTATTTCTATTAGATTGGAATACTTGATACTATATAATTGTGTGCAAATTATTTGTATAAGACCGGAATACTTGATACTAAATAATTGTGTGCAAATTATTTGTATTAGATTGGAATACTTGATACTATATAATTGTGTGCAAATTATTTGTATTAGATTGGAATACTTGATACCATATAATTGTGGGCAAATTATTTGTATTAGATTGGAATACTTGATACTATATAATTGTGTGCAAATTATTTGTATAAGACCGGAATACTTGATACTAAATAATTGTGTGCAAATTATTGTATTAGATTGGAATACTTGATACTAAATAATTGTGTGCAAATTATTGTATTAGATTGGAATACTTGATACTAAATAATTGTGTGCAAATTATTGTATTAGATTGGAATACTTGATACTATATAATTGTGTGCAAATTATTTGTATTAGATTGGAATACTTGATACTAAATAATTTTGTGCAAATTATTGTATTAGATTGGAATACTTGATACTAAATAATTGTGTGCAAATTATTTGTATAAGACCGGAATACTTGATACTATATAATTGTGTGCAAATTATTTGTATTAGATTGGAATACTTGATACTATATAATTGTGTGCAAATTATTTGTATAAGACCGGAATACTTGATACTATATAATTGTGTGCAAATTATTTCTATTAGATTGGAATACTTGATACTATATAATTATGTGCAAATTATTGTATTAGATTGGAATACTTGATACTATGTAATTGTGTGCAAATGATTTGTATTAGATTGGAATACTTTAAACCATATAACTATGTACAAATTATCATTGTTATTATTTACTCCTTGAGAGTTTTTCACATCCGTTTTAGCTGATCGTCTTTCACTGGAGTTTGAGTGACAGCAAATCTCCTCAAGTCGCCAGGACTCTTCTCAGTATCCTAGCCGTTCAAAATAATGCTTTAGTTTTGATAATCTCCACTCGTCCCCCAAACTTCCAAATCCTCCAGTCTCTTAAATAATCCTTTAGTTACTGTGCCAAAAGCACCAATGACGATTCCTATAATTGTCACCATCATGTTCTATAGTTTTTTCAATTCTCTAGCAAGGTCGAAGTACTTATCTCTCTTTTACATTCTTTCAGTTTTATTCTATTATTATTATTATTATTATTATTATTATTATTATTATTATTATTATTATTAGGTTACAGTTCTTTTAAATCGTATCCTTGTATATGAATTATCAATATTAGATAGGAATACTTGAAAACATTTAACTGCGCAACTTATTAGTTTCACATTTCTGATTCAAATAATTTTCATGCCATTCTATAAATCAATAAATCAATTAATTAAACCATACATCGAAATTTTTTTAACACACACACGCGTGCATATATATATGTATATATTATTGGCTTGGCTATGTTTCTTTGTTTAATGACTCATTAATGTTTAATGATATATCAACTTTCGTGGGTAATACATATATATATATATATAATAATCATATATATATATATATATATATATATATATATTAATATGAGATGAGAGGTAGTGTCTCGGATTGGCGTTTGAGTCAACGGGGTTTCGATCCCATCTACGGGAAGCTAGTATGTCTACCCACACTGATGAGTACTGATGGAACGAAACAGATCTATCTGCGGATGACTATATATATTAATATATATATAATGATAATGATAATGTTGATTAATATATATATATATTATTGTTTTGACTACGTTTCTTTGTTTAGTGACTCATTAATGTTTAATGACATATCAACTTTCGTGGGTTATATATATATATATAATAATGATAATAATAATAATAATGATTAATATATATACACACTCACACACACACACACACACACACGCATGTATATATATATATATATATATAGACACTATTGCTTTGGTTACGTTTCTTTGTTTAGTGACTCATTAATATTTAATTACATATCAATTTTCGTGGGTGTTATATATATATATATATATATATATATATATATATATATATATGTGTGTGTGTGTGTGTGTGTGTGTGTGTGTGTGTGTGTGTGTGTGTGTGTGTGTGTTAATTATTATTGGTTTGGTCAGGTTTCTTTGTTTGATAACCAATCAACCTATATCCATCGCCAGGCTGTAAAATCCTCACTATCTTCAAGAAATTAAAAATGGTTTTATTATAGGAATGCATTGGAAAGGGTTTTAGTATAATGAATAATAGAATGTTCGCCATTGGTCTGGAAGACCGGGGTTCAATCTCAGGTCGAGTCGTACCAAAGACTCAAAAAATGGTATTTGATGCCTCTATGCTTAACACTCAGCATTATAAAATATATATATCGAGGGTAAAGTGGAGCAATCCAGGGAATGAAGTAGCGCCCTCCCCTACACCTTTGTGTAGGGGAGGAAGCAGTAGTTATTGAAAAGGGATATTTCGGATTACCCTTGACTATGGTTGCAAACTTTACTTATATATATATATATATATATATATATATCAATTATTATTGATTTGGTTAGGTTTCTTTGTTTAATGACTTATCAACTTTTTATCAATCACCATGCCATCAAATTCTCCAGACATTTCAAAAATATCCTAGAAACAGCAATTGTACAGTTATTTCCTGTTCTTTGTTTTCCCTGAGTCATGGAGTCATTTCGTTCGACGTGGGTATTTCGGGTCACGGGGTCATTGTGTTCAACCGCAAGTGTTTATGGTCAAGGGGACATATCGTTCAACCGTTAAGACTGGCGCCAACATGACTTGACCAATCGTGTCTTACTCTGATCCATTCACTGCTATGTATGTTGGGGGTGATTGAAATAAGAAATTCAATGCTACTAGAACTCACGAAAACCCACAAAAAAATTGCTGATAATTTTTTCTCTTATAAGATAGCTTTCCTATATATATATATATATATATATATATACATGTATATATATCTAAATGAATAACCCTACATATGAATTAGAATGTGTTATTTTAGATTTTTATTTCATATAATTATGCTGTACACGTGTTTCAGACTTGACAGAGTTTCTCAGGAAACAATGAAATCTGTAACGTGTGTAGAGCATAATTACATTACATATAAACATAAAATACTAAATTCAGTTTAAGTTGCGGACCTATTCATTATAAAATTTTAACTTTTCCCTCGTTGTACCAATATCAACCGAAAAAGACATCGACACACGGCTTACGAAGGCATGGACAACTGTCGAAAGGCTTTCAATCATATGGAAATCAGACCTGACCGATAAAATGAAACGCAGTTTCTTCCAGGCAGCGGTTGTATCGATACTACTATATGGATGCACTACTTGGACGCTAACTAAACGGCTGGAGAAGAAACTAAACAGCAATTACACAAGAATGTTGCGAGCAATATTGAACAAGTCATGGCAGCAACACCCCACAAGGCACCAACTATACAGCCACCTGCCTCCCATCACGAAAACTATCCAAGCTAGACGAACAAGATATGCAGGACACTGCTGGAGAAGCAAGGACAAACTCATAAGTGATGTACTCCTATGGACCCCCACATATAGCCGAGCAAAAGCAGGACGACCAGCTCGAACATACATACAGCAGCTATGTGAGGATCCGTTAAGCCTACGAAGGAATACCACCCGAACAACAACCACTGTACACTATGACTGGTTCCTGCTTAATAAGAAACAAATTTGATGCACAACAGAAAACAGAAACGCCTACTCGGAATGATGAATATGAGAATTTTGTCAATGTCCACTTTGAAGTGGCAGCTGAATGCATACCAACTAAACAAAGGGCTAAATCTAGAGTCCCATAGGAGAGATTAGCGGCCATGAAAAAGCGTACAGACGTGAAAACTGCCTCCAAATGCAAGAGGAAGAACCGAACCAATATCAATGCATTGAAATTTAAAAAGGCACAAAATGAATTAGTTAATATCTACCTGAAAGAACAAACAGAATACGTACAAAGATAAGATTAGAGACTCAGTTAAAGATAGACCATCTCGGATAGCATGGCAAACGTTAAACGAAGTGAGCAGAAAGAAGAGCGCTGCAAAAGCTAAACTGAAAGCTATCAGCCAACAAGAACGAATACAACTATGGAAACAACATTTCGAGAATTTACTCGGAAACACTCTGACAGTTACACATAAACCAATCACGAGAATTATAAGTAAACAATTAGACATCAAACTAGGACAGTTTATACAAGAAGAACTCGAGTCGGTTCTAAGAAAAATTTAAAATAGAAAAGCAGCAGGGCTTAATGAAATACCCCCAGAAGGATGGAAGACTAGGCAATTTGATGACATACTGCTCCGACACTGTAATGTCGTATATAATCAAAACAAAATAGACAGATGGACGAAGGGATGCATCCTCCCCTTCCCTAAGAAGGGTGGCCTCGGATTAGTCAAGAACTATTGAGGTATAACCCTTAGATCCATAGCGGATAAGATATACAATGCTCTACTACGCAACCGAATAGAAACCAAAATTGAAAATACACTTAGGAAGAACCAAAATGGCTTTCGGGGGAATAGATCCAAGACATCACAAATTTTGACTATCCGTCGAAGATGTACGTGCAAAAAACCAAGAGGCAACAACATTATTTGTCGACTACGCCGAGGCCTTTGACTCCATACACAGAGGAAAGATGGAGCAAGCCCAGCGGTTAGAGTGTTCGCCAATGGCCCGGGAGACCTGGGTTCAATCCCAGGTCGAGTCATACCAAAGACTTTAAAAATGGTACTTGATACCACCTTGCTTAACACTCAGCATTATAAGGTACGGTTCAAGGGTAAAGTGGAGCAATCCTGGGAATGGAGTAGCGCCCTCCCCTACACCTTGGTGTAGTAGCTATCGAAAAGGGAGCCTTCGGGTCACCCTCGACAATGGTCGCTAACTTTACTTAACTTACGGCATACGCAAAGAAACCGTCGCGGCCATAATGATGCTATATAGAAACACAAAAGTAAAAGTCCGCTACCCGGATGGAGACACAGACTTCTTCGACATTGTAGCAGGTGTACTGCAAGGAGACACATTAACCTCATACCTCTTTATCATCTCTCTAGACTACGTGCTTAGAACATCTATTGATAAAATCAAAGAAAACGGTTTCAAGCTAACAAAGGAAAGAAGCAGAATGTACCTCGCACAATCAGTTACGGACGCAGACTACGCCGATGACATAGCGCTTCTGGCAAATACACCCGCCCAAGCCGAAACCCTGCTACATAGTCTGGAACGATCAACTGCCGGCATAGGCCTCCGCGTCAACGCAGACAAGACGAAAGATATGTGTTTTAATCAAAGAGGTGACATCTCCGCACTAAACGGTAGCACTCTGAAACTAGTAGACAATTTCACCTACCTAGGAAGCAGTGTTTCATTAACCGACACAGACATCAACACGCGACTAGCAAAGGCATGGACAGCTGTCGATAGGCATATGGAAGTTATACCCGACCGATAAAATAAAACGCAGTTTTTCCAAACAGCGGCCGTGTCAATACTGCTATATGGATGCACTATATGAAAGCTAACAAAACGTATGGAGAAAAAGCTTGTCGGCAACTGCACAAGAATGCTGCGAGTAATATTGAACAAGTCATGGAGGCAGCACCCCACAAAGCAGCGGCTGTATTGCCACCGACCACCCATCATGAAGACCATCCAAATGAGACGAACCAGACATGTGAGACACTGCTGGAGAAGTAGGGGCGAACTTCTAAGTGAAGTACTCCTGTGGACCCCTTCATATGAACGAGCAAAGGCAGGACGACCAGCTAGAACCTATATACAACAGCTCCGTGCCGAAACAGGATGTAGCCTTGAAGACTTACCGAAAGCGATGAACGATAGAGAAGGGTGGCGAGAAAGGGTTAGGATATCCGTGCTGATGGCGCGACATGATCATGACCATGATGTATAGAGTTTATCACCACGTTTTTCTTAATAAAATAGACGAATAAAAAAATAGAGAATCTTTTTTTCTGTAAATAAAATAGGTTGATTTATTGACAAGATTTTACATACAGAAGGTTTTTGTGTGTCTTGTTAAAAATCTTTTTTTAGATACATAGGTCTACATAACTCTACATCCGGTTTTTGACACAAACTTCCAGCCTATATCTTTTTTGCCCCCCCCCTCCTCTCTCTCTCTTTAAACAAGGAACAATCCTGTGAAATAATCCCCAGTTGGCTGCGGCGGCTGAATACACTGACTGCAGATTACCCCTTCATTGCCATCACTCCCACGTCCACTTCGGAGTGATAACACCTGATAGGGTCCAATCTATGAGTCAAATTGACCTAAACTGTTCTTTTGTTAAACTGAATTGTTTAAAATAGAACAGTTTTGACATTTAACAGTGTAAATAATTTACTGATGTTTAATTAAATTGTTGGTGTTACGTAGCAATACTTGGAACCATTTAACTTTGAGTAAACAGAATAGTTAGAAACAGAACTTTTTTAATATTTAAACTGCGTACTTAGGCTAAACTGTATCGTTTGAAATAGAACTGTTTATATGTATAAAAATGTATTTGGCATTAAATAACCATAATGGTTAATATGCCATAAAACTAAACTCAACCAAACCAGTGAAATAATATCTTTATAATATAAAAATAAAATTTCTCTTCATTGTATGATGATTATCTGAAGAGATTAGCTTCTCTTATGGAGTGTCCAGATAAAATAAATTTATAATAGCCAAATGACGGATTGTTGAGTTTTTTAATTATATATATATATAAATGTATATATAATTTTCTTTTTTTTTCCACTGGTCCAAAGGGAGAAAAATGTAAATATATTAGAATAGGTCAACAAAGAGATTCATATTTTTTTATTTCTTTTATTTCTTTTTTTATTTTTTGGATCTTACACATGTTTTTAGCTTATTGCTATCTTCAGAGAATCTTTGAAGATTTTGGCTGGTTTCAGGATCTACATAGTGGCCACTCTCCTGATAGGGTTGTTTTTATTTTTCGATTGTGTGATAGATTTTGATTCTCTTTTTCTCCTTTTCTTTTCCAAGAGTGTGTTCTGGGTTGTTATTTTTTTTTTTTTTTGTGAGTGTACCTCTTTTTCCCTACTTAGTCTTCCATATTTGATTTGCCATAAAGTTTATTGGCTGTTTTACACTGGGTCATTGAATGTGTGTGTGTGTGTGTGTGTGTGTGTGTGTGTGTGTGTGTGTGTGTGTGTGTGTGTGTTGGGGATGTTTTTCTCTGTACTTGCATAATTTAGTTCCGTTAAATGTTGTTGAGTTTTAAATTTTAGCTGCCTTTTAATTTTTTTTTCTATGTGTGCACGTGTGGGTTTGTGTGAGTGTGGTTTTTTTTGGGCTGGAGTCGTCTCTTTGTGTGTATAGCCTTATGCCGTAGATTTGGTTTGGTTTGGTTTGGTTTTATAACACATCAACCATTGTTGGTTATTTAATGCCAAATCCATTTTTATACATATAAACAGTTTTATTTCAACCAATTCAGTTTAACATAATTATACCGTTTAAATGTCAAAATAGTTCTATTTTAAACAATTCAGTTTAGCATAAGTACACTGTTCAGTTCTTTTTGATTCATAGATAGGACCCTATCAGATACTACCACTCCAGGCCTGAGTGGACCTGGGAGTGATGGAAAGTAAGGGGTATTACACAATCCCCAAAGTTCCAGCTTTTCAGAAGCCTCACCACCTGATTGTTTCGTATAATATTCAGGACACTCATTAGGGAGTTTTACCCCTCTACAGAGATGCAGTCGATGTATTCTGCAACCCCAGTCGACTGGGCCCGATATATCGTAGAGTATATCAGTAGTTTTCACTGGATAAGTGTGTGTGTGTGTGAGTAAAATTTGCAATTCAACTGCCAACTACTTTTTACTTTTTGGTATAAGCGTGTTTGAGTGAGTAAGTATAGTTTAAGCTCTATTGTAGTGTAGTCTTTATTTTCTATGAAGTTTTTTTTCTTTTATTTGAAGTAATGTGTTGTTGTCAGTTTGCTATATTGGCAATATACTGCTATATTCGTATAAGTGTTTATACAAATTTAGTTTTCTATTTTCTGATAATTTAATTTTGCTTTGTGGAGTAATATTCTGATACGGAGAACCAACATCGATCCAATGTGCCAGGTCGAGTCATACCAAAGACCCAAAAATGGTACTTGATACAGCCTTGCTTAACTCTCAGCATTATAAGGTTAGAATCAAAGGTAAAGTGGAGTAGTCTAGGGAAAGGAGTAGTGCCCTCCCCTACACCTCAGTGTAGTAATTATTGAAAAGGGTGCCTTCGGGTCACCCTCGACTAAGATCGCCAACTTTACTTACTTCCATTCGACTATGTAGACTACGTTTTTTGAATCGGACCTTGATTTTTTAAAATTTATTATGACTTTTGTTTTTGAGTTTTCGAATGTATACGATTTTCCTTCTATAATTATATTACATACTTCACATCTTTTATTTTTGCATTTTGTAACACAATATATATTCATAAGAATTTATAAATATATATATATATTCAGAGGTGTTCTTCAATCCAGTAAATCCGGAGTAGGGAACAATTCCGTCAGGACAAATGAATTATTCAAATTTCGAATACTTAAATAATAAATTCCCAGAGCAAATAATATTATTTCAAGAAAAAACCAATATTCGATTACATGAAGAAAATAAATTTATTTCCATCCTGTTAAGAGCATTGATATGACTCTAGAATAATTTTAACAGGACTTCATCAGATCCAATTGGAAATTAAAATCTTTTCATTTCATATTTGATCTGATGAAGTCCTGTTAAAAAAATATTTTAGAGTCTTTGATTCATATCAATGCTCTTAACAAGTTGGAAATAAATTTATTATCCTAATGGGACCGAATATTGTTTTTTTCTTGAAATAATATATATATATATATATATATATTGCAATATTGTCATCCACAGACAGACTGTTTCGTTGTATCCGAACTCTTCAGCGTAGCTAGACACGTAAGACACTTGAGGATGGGATTGAAACCTGCCCAACTTTACGTTAGACTTAGTATCTTACCGCTCAGCCAACAGGTGACATACGTCTTCTATGGAATTATAAGATATTATATAGTAGCTTTCGATTCGTTAGATTTGGCCTTACCGGATACCAGAATGCTCAATTCATTAGAATAGCTTTGCATTACGCAAGTGGCAGCGGTTAATTCCTTCGCCAGAGTGCTCAACCCCCGGTGGTGAGGGGGGGAGCTTATATATTGTCATCCACAGACAGACTGTTTATATATATTGTGACGCCAGTACTTAAGAGGAACTCAGCGATCCAATTTCGCTAGCCAGGTGAAATAGGATAGGTTTGGATGAAAAAATTTTAAATGTCGAATTTGCGAGCGAGCTAACCTACAATTGAACCCTTTTCTTTCTGTCTCTTTGTGTTTTATATAGACCTCCGATCCGGCGAAACATAACATTCCAAAGACGGCGGAAGTGCATATTCCATTGGCGTGGGCGAGCTTGGCTGACAATATGAGACAGGGTTAACATCCCACGGTACAGTCACAAACTGATGCACCGGAAGAGGGTGACCTGTGAACTGCATGACTTATTTCCGCTCGATGACGATCAAAACATGCCATTCCAAAGGAGTTGGCGTTGAACAATTATATAACTGAGTGCACAGGAAATTCAATCGGTTTGGAGAGAAGATGCGGTTTGAGAAAAACAGCACCCGGCAGAAGGAGCCCTCGGGACCCCCGATTGAGTTTTGGAGACCAGACCAGTTGGTGACAAGATGCGGTAGAGAAAGCCAGCACCGAGCAGAGAGCAGAAGCCCCGGGCCTCCGGTTGAGCAGCCCAGGAGAACGGGAAAGAAACGCTGATGGCCATAAGAATGGAGGTCAATATGTTGCAGTTCTGTTTGGTCTCCAACTCCCTCTCACACACAAACCTTTCAAATAAAGTGAGAGGTGTATTTTTCTAAAGAACTTGTCTTTATTATTGTGTCGTCGTTATGTTTCCGCATATGAAATACAACATTTGGCCCTCTCCTTATCTCTGTCTCTCCCGTTTCCTCGCAGCGAATCCTGCGACCTTCTCCTGTAGATTTGACTTACAATGGTGTCTGCGAGAGATCTCGAATTCAACCCAGATGCGTCACTACATCACGCCCAAAGTTGGACCTTTTTCTTCAGTTTCTGACCGATAAAATGAAACGCAGTTTCTTCCAGGCAGTTTTCGTGTCGACGCTGTTGTATGGATGTACTACTTGGACGCTTACTAAACGGCTGGAGAAGAAGCTAGACGGCAATTACACAAGAATGCTGCGAGCAATATTGAACAAGTCCTGGCTGCAACACCCCACAAGGCACCAACTATACGGCCACCAGCCTCCCATCACGAAAACTATCCAAGTTAGACGAACCAAACATGCAGGACACTGCTGGAGAAGCAGAGATGAGCACATAAATGATGTACTCCTATGGACCCACACATATGGCCGAGCAAAAGCAGGATGACCAGCTCGAACCTATATACAGCAACTATGTGAGGATACGGGATGTAGCCCTGAAGACCTGCTAGAGTCGATGAACGATAGGGAGAAGTGGCGAGAGAGGGTCAGGGATATCCGTGCTAGCGGCACGACATGATGATGATGAATAGGTCCGATTCTTCTTTATACCCTCCATCACTAGTCCTATTTACCAACCCCTCCGCTCGGGCAGGATAAGATACAAGGTCAATTTTTAATTCAATTTTTAATTGAGTTAATTGGATTCATACCTTTCCCAAGGGTATTAGTGCTATGTGAAATGCAATTATTCTCGTCCAGGATTTGAACTCGAGTCGACATGTCCATTTCCTACGACGATAACCATTACACCACGGGCACTAATGAAGACGACATCGTTCGTTGTAAAGAAAGACGAGATATTTTGTCAACCAAAGATGATGAAAATTTATCAATGATGACTTAAGTTTGGGATTTAAGTTGACTGACATTGAAAATAGATATCGCGTCAACCCATAAATGTTGCTATACAAGGTGAAATTTCAAGTCAACTTTCATTTAACCCAGTTGGGGAACTAAACACAGTAGTCTCCTTTTTTGAGCGTTTTGGGCGGAGCTTCCGGGAATCTCGTGACCGACTGTACCATAGCCATGATATGGCTATGTGTGAAACGTACATCGAATGTCCATAAAGGTAGAACACTGGAATCTCGAAATTCGAAAAACACGTAACGACTTCTCAGTTCAGGTACGAAACTTTTTATTACCTTTGAGTTTAAAAGTTTTTCCACATAAGGAGAGAGAGGCACAATCTTTCAATTCTGGCTTTTTTAACTGTCCCCTCCTCCCAATCTCGTACGACACCTGCCCAAGGCCTCTGTGAGCAAGCGAAAGGCAACCGTCTCGTCCGGTGTCTTGTCTCAACTCTACTAACTTTCTTCAAATTCCCAAAATCCTCCGCGAGCTTCACGTCCGTGACGTCATTCGCACTCTGTAACCTGGTTTCCCATCTCGGACTATTGTGACATCTCTAAGTGACACGTCCGATCCGCCCGCACGCGCGTGAACACCTGTGTTAATGTTGCACCTAAGTAACCCATGCATTGAGCCGAAAGGTTCTCAGCCTAACTAAACCCAAAGGCATGAAACGAAATTCCTCGGCCATTATATTATACGATGGTCATGTGACATTTCGAGACGCGAATCCTATCTCCTTTTGATAACAGACACCGGCCGGAAGGGACCTGCCTTTCGTTTTCGCTTTAACAACCAACACGTGCGTGCAAATCTATCCCTCGTGGACCATTTCCTTACACCAGAAAAATATCCGTTTTTAACCGCACCCATCAGCCTGTTGGTTCTGTGGGACAGCTTATGTACCTTTGTTGTATACTCATATACAGATTCATGCATATGCAGAAAGAATCATAACGACACAATAAAGACGAGCGAAGACTTCTTTAAAAAAATACACCACTCACTTTATTGCAAGGTTTGCGTGTGAGAGGGAGCTGGAGACCGAGCAGAACTGCAATATATTGACCCCCACTCTTATGGCCATCAGCGTTGTATCTTTCTTGTTCTCCAGGGCTGCTCAACCGGAGGCTCTGGCGCCCACTCTGCTGGGTTGTGGCTTTCCCTACCACATCTTGTCTCCAACTTCTCTGGTCCCCAACTCACTAGGGGTCCCGAGGGCCCCTTCGGCTTGGTGTGGGGTTTCCTACCACATCTTGTCTCTAACTCATCTGATCTCCAACTCTCTGACTTCCTGTCTTTACCGAGTTATATAATAGTTCAATCGCCCACTCAATCTTTGGAATGGCATGTTTGATCGTCATTAAGTGGAAATAACTATCATGCAGTTCACAGGTCACTCTCTTCCGGTGCATCAGTCTATGAGTGTACCTTGGGATTTTTTACCTTGTCCCATATTTCATCAGCCAAATCCGCCTACGCGATTTCTTCTCATAACTGCCATCGGAATGTGTCACTTCCTTCCGGTGCATCACTTTGGAATGGGATGTTTGGCCGGGTCGAAGGTCAATATACCACACCTTTTTTATACTTTGTACGATGCATGTCATATTTCTTAATAAGTACATAACATGTATGTTGTTATCGTCTAAATTGACTTTGTTTTTCCTGACCGAAAAATTCTATCTTAAATCTAAGATAGACTAACGGATAATAGGAAGAGGATGGTGATAGGCTCAATGAATGCCACAGACATCCATAAATTCCTATAAGCCGCTCAAGGCAGATAAGTGATTTTATAGTTTAATCAAATTTTAAGCGTAAATAGTTGCTTGCATCTTTTATTGTTCATGACTCCTTCCCTTTATTTGGAATACATGTTGTTTTTTCCTTTTCCTTTTCTTTTATTCTTTGTTACCGAATTAAAATAAATGTTATATTTAAGACATTCGTTGTTTTGTTTCTGTTTTTCGTTGAATCCGTTGTATTTCTAAATCTCTGAGCGAATTCCGAAAAAGGAACGCACTTTTTTTTTCGAACCCGAGGTTCACCTCTATGCTACCATTTCGTAACAATATATATATATATATATATATATATATATATATATATGTATATCATATCATATCATTTAAGTTTAAACTCCCCGATGTTAACGGTTAAAAAAGAAACATATTTCTGTTCAAATCCAATCTGAAGAATCAGTTAAGGAGCTGGTGAAAGAAATTCATAATGGAGTATATCTACTGAATTTTCTTGCTATTAATCATCTCTCTCTCTCTCTCTCTCTCTCTCTGGTTTGGTTTGGTTTCTTTGTTTAATGGCATATCAACCTTTGTAGGTTATTTAATGCCAAAGCTATTCTCCTAGAAGAACAGTTGTGGTACTATTTAACCCATTGCTGGGAGGATAAGGGGGTTCATACCTTTCCCAAGTGTATTTGCCCGAAAGTGAACGTAATAGCGTGACTGGAGTACGAACTCGCGTTCTACGATTCCGCAGTCCATCGCTTTAACCATTACACCACGAGGACACCCCCTCTCTCTCTCTCTCTCTCTCTCTCTCTCTCTATATATATATATATATATATATATATATATATATATATATATATATATATATATATATATATATATATATATATATATATATATATATATATATATATATATATATATATATATATATATATATATATATATATATATATATATATATATATATATATATATATATATATATATATATATATATATATATATATATATATATATATATATATAGAGAGAGAGAGAGAGAGAGAGAGAGAGAGAGAGAGAGAAATAACAAGATATTTTGGTAGATCTGACAAGTTGATGAAAAATAAGTTCAAAAGTGGATACACTAAAACACAGAAAACAAATTCAGTTCTGAATATTTCGTCCTTTATATGTCATTAATATCAAGAAAAAAATCGATCGATATTATCAATCATAAATTCATTTCACCTGCTATTTAAGATAACTGGTTCATCATAGGGAAGTTCGAACAGAAATGGATCTCTTTTTAACCGTTAACATAGGGAAATATATTTCATCTTTAGTAAGTTAAGAAATTTTGATTTAAATACACACACACACACACACGCACACATATATATATATATATATATATATATATATATATATATATATATATATATAATATGATATTAAACAGTAATTTTTCCCTATGAGCCATATCAAACAAATACATGAATAATGGAGATAATATTTTTAAGGATCTATTTATATGCATAAGATGTTTAGACTAAGATAGTTTCTTGAAAAATTACATGAAAGTTATGCCACAACACTGCGTTTTTGTGAAATTTTAAAAATTAAAAAAAAAGACAAAATATTTTTTCATTATTCAAAATTTAGGTCCTTTTTTGTGATTATTATTGTATTGCAAATTAAATTAATATTAATGTTTACCCCCATACAATTCATATTTAGATTTAGGTCTAGAAATATATTCCAAAATAAATTTAAATTTTTAACCCTGGTAATATTTACCAACCCCTCCGCTCGGGCAGGATATGACACAAGGTCAATTTTTAAGCGGAGTTTATACAGGTTTGAATTCAGAGTTTTCCCTCTCCTAGACTAGTTGCCTAACCAAGGCTGAAGAACCTAGTCTGTCCTACTATTTACCCATAGCTGGAGGGAGAATAATTGGATTCATACCTTTCCCAAGGGTATTAGTGCTATGTGAAATGCAATCAGTATCGTCCAGGATTTGAACTCGTATCGCCGAGTTCATTTCCTTCGGCGATAACGACTACACCACGGTTTAAAATATAAATGAATAATGGTTATAATACCTACAGTTTTGTATACAAGGACCGATTTTTGATATTTAAAACAGTTATAAGAAATTTAAATTTCTATATTGATATTTTTTATCTAATCATCATCATCATCATATCGTGCTGGCAGCACGGATATCCCCGACCCTCTCTCGCCACTCCTCCCTATCGTTCATCGCCCTAGGTAGGTCTTCAGGACAACATCCTGTATCCTCACATAGCTGCTGAATGTACGTTCGAGCTGGTGGTCCTGCTTTTGCGCGGCCATGTGTGGGGATCCATAAGAGTACATCTCTTATGAGTTCATCTCTGCTTCTCCAGCAGTGTCCTGCATGTCTGGTTCGTCTAACTTGAATAGTTTTCGTGATAGGGGGCAGGTGGCCGTACAGTTGGTGTCTTGTGGGGTGTTGCTGCCAGGACTTGTTCAGGATTGCACGCAGCATTCTTGTGTAATTGCCATCTAGTTTCTTCTCCAGCCGTTTTGTTAGCGTCCATGTAGTGCATCCATATAGCAGTATCGATGTGACCGCTGCCTGGAAGAAACTGCGTTTCATTTTATCGGTTAGGTCTGATTTCCATATAATCGATAGCCTATTGATAGCTGTCCATGCTTTCGTTAACCTCGTTTCGATGTCCTTTTCGGTTGATTCGACGCTGCTTCCTAGGTACGTGAATTTGTCTACTAGTTTAAGTGGGGTTCCTTCTAGAGTGGAGATGTCCCCCGTTTGGTTATAGCACATATATTCCGTTTTGTGTGCATTACCCATAAATATTGTAAGACAGCATTAAGAATTTTAATTTTAATTTTAAAATTTAATTATCTGTCTCACTAAATGAATTAAATAGTATGGAACTAAAATTGAAAGTATTATGAAAGTATTAGACTAATACAAAAAGGGAGATAATTATTAGCTCTATTAAACCCATAGATAGGACCCTGTCAGGTGCTAACATTCCAGACCAGAGTGGACCTGGTAGGTTGGGTTTTATTGCATATCAACTTTTGTAGGTTATTTAACGCCAAATCCATTTTTATATAAATAATCACTTCTATTTCAAACAATTCAGTTTAGCATGAGTACACAGTTTAATTGTCAAAAACGTTTCTATTTCAAACTATTCAGTTTATTCAAACAGTTCTAATTCAGCTAATTCAGTTTAGTATAAATACATAATTTGTTTACACATAGTTACATGTCAAAACAGTTCTATGTTAAACAATTCAGTTTAGTGTAAATACAGTTTCAATGTCAAAAAACAGTTCTATTTGAAATAATTCAGTTTAGCATAAGCATGCAGTTTAAATGTAAGTACGGTTTAATTGTCAAAAACATTTCTATTTCAAGCTATTCAGTTTAATCAAACAATTCAGTTTACCATAAGTATGCTGTTAGTTCTATTTAACCCATAGACAGGGCCCTATCAGGTGCTACCACGCCGGGCCAGAGTGGACCTGGGACCAATGGCAACGAAGGGGTGCTCCGTATTCCCCAAGGCCCCAGCATTTCTGGGACCTCACTATCAGATTGTTTAGTGTCATATCTAGGACACTCGTTCACTCGCTGGGTCTTACTTCTCTGCAGAGGTGCAGTCAGTGTATTCTACAGCCCCAGCCGACTGAGCAAGAGATAATTATGAAAGATTCCTCTCGCTTAAATAACAAAGATTCAATTAAATAACTATATTATAATTCTAAATGTCATTATTTAACTAATAGTTGTATCATTAACTGATTAAAACGAGGGATAAAAATTTAATATTATCTGATGACTTTCAAAATTTTAAATAGACATAGATATGGGTAAATTTATATAAAGAATTGAACTTTTGTTTAAATTTAAATCAAAATACAATTAGAATTAAGGTAATACTATTAGATTCTTTAAAAAAGAAATATTTTTAATTCTAAAATAAATTGAAAAAATTAGAATTGTAAAAAAACTTTGAATAAAAATTTTTAAGCCGTAAATCTATTTATATATAAGAAGTAATATTAATCTATTTAATAATAAGGTTTGTATATTATCCATCATCTGGAGTAAAAAAATTCAGTATGATATATATATATATATATATATATATAAATCATAATTCCTCAAATACCTTACTTAAGATTAAATGTATTCCCCGATGTTTAATGGTTAAAATGAATTCCATTTCTGTTCAAACTTCTATCTGATGAACCATCTGATGAACTTTTCCTTTATTTGAAGTAGCGTGTAGTCGTTCGTTTGATATATTGGCATTATTTTAAATTTACCTCGACTACATTGACATAGGTGTTTCGATACATTTAATTTTCTGTTTTCTTCAATTCTGATATTACTCCTAAGAAGTAATGTCCTTGTATTATGGGTCCGTGTTGACCCTAAGTATATTTCTTTGCAAAGGGGTAAGCCTCCGCCCTTTCCTAATATATGTCCTAGATATGACACAAAACTGCATCTGATCATAGTAAGGCTCAAATCTTGAGGATTTGGGGAAGGAGAAGTACCAGTTCATTTCCATTACTCCCAAGTCCACTCACGGTGTGAGTGGAAGTACCCATGGAGGTCCCCTGTAAAAGAATCAAATTTTGACTTTAGATACCCCATAACGTGTTGGTATGCCACCTAAAAAATAAAACAAACCAAAACAAAACAAAAACAAATTAATAAAATGTTGGCTTTAAATAACCTATAATGAGTTGAAATGCCGTATGATAAAGCTACCCAACCAAATCAAACTTAGAAAAAGAGTTTATCTGTGTTACTTTATATAGGTATATATTTTATTGGATGGAAATTGATAAAAGATTGGCTTGCTAGTATTGTTTACAATGCATTTCGTTCAGGAATTAGACTGGATCCGTTCTCATGAGCAAAACTGTTGTGACATCGGAAAACTCAGGCAGCAACATTAAACTTGGGTGTGACATGTATCATTCGCAATCTAGCGCCCAC
>OY757931.1:58204501-58262001 GCA_963585895.1 Sepioteuthis lessoniana | reverse complement strand
CCTTTCCCTTAATTGCTCCACTTTACCCTTGATACGGACCTTATATTGCTGAGTGTTAAGCAAGGAGGTATCAAGTACCATTTTAAAAGTTTTGGTATGACGCGACCAGGGATTGAACCCAGGTCTCCCGGACCATTGGCGAACACTCTACCCATTAGCCAATGAGCCGAATTTTAAACAATTCAGTTAAATGTAATTACACAGTTTAGGTCTATTTGACCTCTAGATAGGACCTTTCACGGTGCTACCACTCCGGGCCAGAGTGGACCTGAGAGTGATGGCAACGTAGAATATTCCGCATTCCCCAAAGCTCCAGCATTACTGAAATCTCACAATCATTGTTTTGTGTCATATCCAGAACACTTGTTGTGTGAGTCTTTGCCCTCTGCAGAGATGTAACCAGTGTATTCTGCAGCTTCAGCGACAGTTTGAGAATTATGCCACTGAAACGGTTATCTTGTAAATTAAATTTTAAAAAAGAAAAGTACATCTTTCCAAAAAAAAAGGACAAAAAAACCCCAGAAAAGTACACTAGCAGTTTTTTAACCATATTTACCAACCCCTCCGCTCGGGCAGGATATGACACAAGGTCAATTTTTAAGCGGAGTTTAACAGGTTTGAATTCAGAGTTTTCCTTCTCCTAGACTAGTTGCCTCTCCAAGGCTGAAGAATCCAGTCTGTCCTACTATTTACCCATAGCTGGAGGGAGAATAATTGGATTCATACCTTTCCCAAAGGTATTAGTGCAATGTGAAATGCAATCAGTTTCGTCCATTTCCTGTGACAATAACCATTACACCACGGGCACCTCCCCAGTTTTTTTAACAGCAAACGATAATCACCTCTCCTTAGTTTATTTGTTTAATAATAGAAAAAGAGTTATCACCCCTTAACGGATTCCGACACATTGACACTTCCATGTAAAAAATATTAGGCGTATAATGAAAATTAGAGTTAAAAGATAAGCTCATATTTTTATATTAAACTGATAAAATTCTTATAATTCACGAAAATTTCAACAACTTTTACCATTGTAACTTTTATGAAATAGGGAGTTTCTTTTCAATAAACGAATATTTCTTTTCAATTGCTAATATTTTTCAAAATTTTAGTCATATTTATTCAATGTCACAGCCATAATGTTTATCATCTTTTCGGCCCCATGAAAGAGGGTTTAAGGGGCAAACATTATGCCAGTGACGAGGAAGTGAAAAGTGCAGTGATGAAGTGGCTCAAAGAACAGTCAACAGAATTTTACGAGGCAGGGATTCATGCTGTTATGTACTGGTGGAACATTGATACGGAGAGGGCATCTCAGGTAGTCCAATGAGGGAGTTTTGCTCCTCAGCAGAGATGCACTTGGTGTATTTTGCCGGCCCAGTCGACTGGGTCAAACTTAGTTTTATTTTATCTTACTTTTTATTTGATTTTTAGTTTTTGTTCCCCAGCTACCAATGACGGATAGTTTTGACACATTAACTTTTTGTAAAATAATAAAGATGATAGTTGGAAGGTGGTAAATCTTGTGAGTATGGAGGATGAGGTAAAGTTGTCTTCTAGAATAAGACAATAGTCTCCCTTGGTTCTGTATTGGCGAGCATTGTCATGCAGAAGGAAGACATTATCGATTGGCAAAATTTAGCACCTTCAGACTATTATCTCTTCGGTTCCATGAAAGAGGGTTTAAGAGGCAAACATTATGTCAGTGACGAGGAAGTGAAAACTGCAGTGATGAAGTGGCTCAAAGTATAGTCAACAGAATTTTACGAGGCAGGGATACATGCTCTCATTCGAAGGTGCAACATTGCTATTAAGAGAAACAGTGACTATGTTGAGGAGTAGGGATGTGATCCACAGAGGACCAACTTCATTTTGATGCATGATACATGTTCCTGTGTCGGTAACCATTCCTTTACTTAAGAAAAAGGTATTACTTTTTGACTCACCCTTGTTCTAAATTTTCTAGTAAATAATCCTAAATTCTGCCTCAACCAAACAAATGTAGTTTATTAACGTCTATTTCGGGAATGTCTCCTGAACAACACCATATTAAGCTCAAATACCGACATTTGTCATACAAAAATAAATATTGCACCCACACTAAACAAAAAAAAAAAAACCCTTCGAAGACAATCAACTGGACCCTAATACAGAGAAACTAGCCAGAAAGAAACAGAAGTGCAATGTTCTTTAATCAAACTTGCATAAGCAATATAGAGAGGGGTGAAATAAATATTCGTACATATAAAAATTCTTATTTTTTATCTTTCAAACATAGCCTGAACAAGATTTTTACATACGTTTAATGTTTTGCAATGGCCAAGTCAATCCCCGGATTTGAATCCAATTGGGAACTTGTGGGGATTTTTGAAAACATCAATAATCTGAAGACAATATGCCAGGAAGAATAGTACAATATACCTACTAATTATTGCAAGTGTTGTATTTTGGCCTTCGACCCGGCCAAAAATGCCATTCCAAGGTGATGCACCGGAAGGAAGTGACACATTCAAATGGCAGTTGTGAGAGGAAATCGCGTGGGCGGAAATTGGCTGACGAAATGGGACGAGGTAAAAAAATTCCCATGGTACACTCATCGACTGATGCACCGGAAGAGAGTGACCTGTGAATTGCATGACAGTTATTTCCGCTTGATGACGATCAAACATGCGATTTCAAAGATCGAGTAGGCGACTGAGTGGGTGTTGAACTATTATATAACTCAGTCAAGACAGAAGTCAAGACAATTGCAGTTGTAGTACGGATGGAGTTATAGAAGAGATGTGGTAAGGAAAGCCACACCATGCGGAAGGGGCTTGGGGCCCCCGGTTGAATTGGGGTCCAGAAAAGATGCTGATAAGATGCAGTAAAGAAAGCCATCACCCAGCAGAGTGGGCCCCAGGGCCTCCGGTTGAGCATCAGGAGAACGAGAAAGACACAACGCTGACGGCCATAAGTTTGGGGTCAAAATATTGCAGTTTCTGTTCGGTCTACAACTCCCTCTCACACGCAAACCTTGAGTAACCCTTTTCGAACCCTTACAATAAAGTGAGAGGTACATATATTTTATAAAGAAGTCTTCCTGCGTCCTTTATCCTTGTGTCGTTGTGATTCATTCTGCATGTATATGCATGTGTATATAAGCATATTTATTATATGACAATATAACATATGTTGGAGGTGCCCGTGGTATAATGGTTATCGTCGCAAGATGTGGACACGGCGATACGAGTTCAAATCCTGGACCTGACTGATTGCATTTCACATAGCACTAATACCCTTGGGGAAGGTATGAATCCAAATATTCTCCCTCCAGCTATGGGTAAATAGTAGGGCAAACTAGGTTCTTCAGCCTTGGTGATGCAACTCGTCTAGGATAAGGAAAACTCTGAATTCAAACCTGTTAAACTCCGCTTAAAAAATTGACCTTGTGTCATATCCTGCCCGAGCGGAGGGGTTGGGTAAATATGATATAACACAAGAAATTGATTGAAATCTACATGAAGACATTACTGGCTATTGAAGTGAATAAAGGATATTCTACAAAGTAATAAATAAAGATAATGCGTTATTTTTTGTTCGGTGCGATCACTTTTTTTTTACTCATGAAAATGAATAAATGACATTAATTTCTATAAAATTAATTGTAACCTAAGTTTATGTACTCATATCAATAGAATATATCCTTATACAATAAATGTATATAAAAGATTATGTTTGAAAGATAAAAAATTTTGTTTGAAATATAAAAAATGAAAATTTTCATATGTACGAATATTTACTTCACCCTATTATATATATCATCATCATCATCATCATGTCGTACCGCCAGCACGGATATCCCTGACCCTCTCTCGCCACTTCTCCCTATCATTCATCGCCCCCTGCAGGTCTTCAGGGTTACATCCTGTGTCCTCACATAGTTGCTGTATGTAAATTCGTGCTGGTCGTCCTGCTTTTGCACATCCATATGTGGGGGTCCACAGGAATACATCGCTTATGAGCTCGTCCTTGCTTCTCCAGCAGTGTCCCGCGTGTCTGGTTCGTCTAACTTGTATAGTTTTCTTTATGGGGGGCAAGTGTCCGTATAGTTGGTGTCTCGTGGGATGTTGTCGCCAGGACTTGTTCAATACTGCTCTCAACATTCTTGTGTAATTTCCGTCTAGCTTTTTCTCCAGCCGTTTAGTTAGCTTCCATGTAGTGCATCCATATAGCAGTATCGACACAACCGCTGCCTGGAAGATATATATATAATATCCGGTCAGCGTCCAAAGACAGTGGGTATGGATTATTTTTTATAGAATATATGAGGAATATCATATAAATCTATGAGAGTGCTTATTGTATAGCTATTGTTTGTCCCTATTTATTCGCTGGGATATAACAAAATTCACATTCAGAGCGTATACAGTGCAATTTGATGGAGACTATTCTCCGCCAAAATAAATTTATAATGACGACTTACCTAGCTTAAGTCTCCATCAAATTGCACTATATATATATATATATATATATATATATATATATATTACCAGTAATAAGTGCGCCTCTAACAATGTTTAATAAAAAGCTAATATCTTTCTCGAGCAAATATGACTAAATACTATTACTTCTAGTTTAACATTATATAATCAAAACGGATATTATTATACATTAGTAATACCAAATTCTACATCATTCAAACTCAAGAACAAAAATAAAATTTTAACACTTCTACAAAGAAAATTTCATATATATACATGGGATTTATTGATTTTTTTTACAACTATATATTCACATTTTTGTTGATAGAGTTTCCATGCTGTAGAGTTTAATTTTAAATAATACCTGATCCATATTGATCGAAAAAAAAAAATTCTCATTTTGTAACGAGTTTCTCGAAATTGAAAAATCCTCAACAATGACAGCGAACACAAGATTTTAAAAAAGCATAGTACTTGATCTGAGAGAGCTACCACATCCAAAAAGAAAACAAATTTAAAATTGACTGTTCAGACCATTTTTATACAACAATGAACAATTTTCATACAAAAATAAAAGAGAAGAAAGCAAGAAAGTAAAATAGTATAATATAATCGAAAGTTGGACTGAGAAATAAAAAGTCAGTCCAAACCGGACTCATCTCTTTTTTTTCCACGTGTATCCACGTTGTAGCAATAAGTCCTGGGGATTTCCTAAGGCTTTCAACTCGTTTCTGTCTTCTTCAAGTGGAGTGTCTTTTGTGCATTTATTTCATTCTCTCCGGTCCGTTCAACTCCCAACATCAGCTTATCCGGCGTTCAATTCTCTTTTCCTTTTTTACGGATATGCTTTTTTTCCCAACGTTTGAGGTTTTGGGAATGCATTAGTTCGAGCACCTGGCTATTTCTTTACTGTGTGGGCCAATATCTGTGCCTCGTCAGTCTTGCAGTGTCCAATGCCATCTACCCTCAATGTCCTAGGCTGGCTCCTCAAGTGGTCTCCGATATCTTAACCTGCCTTTTTGAAGTTTATCTGAAAACAGGACTGTCTAACCCTTTTTTCTACCTCGCCTCTTTTCAAAAGCCTCCTGGTTATTTCTCGACTTGGTTTTCAAAAGGAGAGTAGGGAAGGTTGCAGGAAATGTTTGGGAAATGTGTTTCGAGAATGGGGCTACTTACCACTCTGGTTGACCTTCAAATAGGTCAACTAAGAATGTACATATATGGGTCACGTCTCAAATAATAATCTATTTTTGAAGACTATTATAATAATTAATTTAGAATTATTTCCAACTTTAAAATAATATAATGAAAAAGAAAAATTCTTTTATCTTTGGTTTTAAAGTTGCTCAATTTTTAAAGTGTTTCGTGACTTTATAGGATTTACACTCCAGTATTTTAGAATGGCTGTGATACCACTTGTTCCCGAAACAAAGATGGTGGACGTCAGTAAACTAATCATTCTCGAGAACCAATTGGTCAGGAAAGTTACGTGATTTGTGCTGACGACAACTTCCGCATCTTAGATTTTGTCCCACGCATTTGGAGCCGACCACATGACAAGGATTGCCTATATATACTCTCGTCATCCAAGAACTCTCTCTCTCTCACATTTTGACTTCCAGAGACAGCACTCTTTCTTTCATCATTTTGACTTCCAGAGACAGCTCTCTCTCTCTCTCTCTCTCTCTCTCTCTCTCTCTCTCTCTCTCTCTTCATTTCGACTTGACCTTGCCACTTAGTAAGACACAACTCAATACACGTAACCTGGGTGCGTATACATTCTGCAAGCTTTTTCTTTCCTATTCTGCCTTTTCGGTTAGACTTGTTCCAGCCTCGAACACAGCCTCAGAAATTTCGTCAAACCCCGAAAGAGACAAACAACCAACATGGGAGAAGACACGTTCCTCCTAGAATTCATTGCTATATTTATGTATATTGATACCTCGCATGAAATACTTAGTCAACATACATTTTATAGTCTACAGGACACTTTTAATATTTTGTCTTTCACCATTATATTAGTGTTAGTTACATACACACACACACACACACACAGAGGAATATTTAACAGACTATATTAGAATATTTGTAATGTTTTGTAATGTCTCCTTTTTATGCATTCGTTGATATATAAATTTATTTTTGATATATAAATTCAATTTTGTTTGTACTGCTTTGTTTTTAATGTTCTTTTGTCCGCGTCGTTTTACTTCGTTTGTTTTTCAATAATGAGCCAACATAAATTGTGGGAGCAAAATATTCACCAAAAATAGTACTACCACAACTTTTACATCACTATAGGTCCCAACCTTTAATGGTGTAAAAGTCACTAAACTAAGGCAACTTTACTTTGATATTCATAAGGGTATATTCAGCGTTCTTATTTTAAATAAGAACGCTATATTTACACTTACAATTTTTTTCTTTTTATACACACTTTCGTTTCTCCTGTTATTTTGTCAAACATCCATCACTATTTTATCAACACTTTTCCTGAATTTAAAGTCCTGAAGAAGGTTATTATAACCGAAACGTTGAACATCGACTTTCATAATAAATTCATCAAATCTGGATTATTTTGTTTTTTCTGATTTTATTCATACCGTCAAATTCAATTTACTCAACATACTTCCATATCTATATATCTACGCTATCCCAACCATCCTAATATATATATATATATATATATATATATAAAGATAAATAAAATTGATAAGATTGATATAATTTTTGGCGTTATTTACTTTCTTAATTATTCCCAACTAGGTCGTCACGGAAAAAAGTTTTTGTGGGAAGTGTTTTTAGAAAGTTTTCAAAATAGTTATGAAAAGAGTTGATAAGAGCAGTCACAAAAAATGGACTGATCACATAGCATATCCTTTCGTTAAATAGAAAGAAAGAAACAGAAGGTTCAGCTATTTATAACGATTTTTATTTTCATTGGATGCTTTATACTTGTGGCCTTGTGCCCCAGTTAATGTCAACTTTGCGAATGAATATTGTGAGAAATTATGATTATACTAAAAAAAAAACAAAAAAAAACAGCGAAACGGGTGCTTATATCTCGTTTTTCGTTTTAAAGAAAACGATGTATTGAATAAATAATTATTACCGCCATTTTCTATTGAAATATAAGTTATAAAATTTCAATGCCCGATATTTTTCAATTTATTCTTCTTTCTTTTCTTTTTTTTTTTTTTATACTTTATCTCATCCAACTCTCTCTCTCTCTCTCTCTCTCTCTCTCTCTCTCTCTCTTCAGTGAATATCTATCTATCTATCTATTTATCCACAGCTAGTCTCAGCATGACTATGTATATATCTTTCAAGTCTAGTTTGTGCATATCTATATATCTATGAATCTGCTTACACCTCTCTCTCTCTCTCACTCTCCCCCCTCTCTCTCCCCCCTCTCTCTCTATATATCTTTTTTTCATTGCTTACTTGATATCTATCTATCTATCCACGACTAGTCTCGGCATGGCTCTCTATATATCTTTTAAGTCTAGTTTGTACATATCTATCAATAAATCTGCTTACATCTATCTATCTATCTATCTATCTATCTATCTATCTTTTTTCTTTGCTTACTTGATATCTATCTATCTATCTTCTTCTTTTTTTTTTTTTTTTTTTGCTTACTTGATGGATTGATTTATTGTTTTCCTTCATCTTCCTTTGATTTTTAATATATTTCATTAACACCGATTTTTCTCTTTGTTCGTTGTACTATTTTTTCTTCCACTCCTTCTGGATTTCTTAACTTTTTCCTTTAATTTTTTTCTTTTTTAATTTCTTTCCATACATTTCTTACATTATTTGTTACATTTTTGTGTTTTTTTCCTCATTCTTTATTTCTTTCTCTCTTATTTTTGTCCCTATTTTTCTTATTTTTCTTTCTTTTCATTTCACATACGTTGATTTTCTTTCCTTTAACTTCCTCATCTTTTTCCTTTTTTTCTTTCATTCCATTCTTTCTTTCATCAATCTTTCTCCCACTTTTCCTTAATTTTGATCTCTTTCCGTTCTTATTCTTTCGATTTTCTTTCTTTAACCTTCTTTCGTTCTTTCTTTCTGTCTTCCTTTTTTTTTCTTTCTTTCTTATTTCATTTATTATTTATTTCTTATTTTTGTTTTCTTTCTTATTTTTGTTTTCTTTCTTTCTTTCTTTCTTTCTTTCTTTTTCTCTCATTTTTATGTTTCTTATTTTTTCTTTCTTTCTTTCTTTCTTTCTTTCTTTCTTGTTTTTGTTGTCTTCTTTCTTTTTCTCTCATTTTTATGTTTCTTTCTTTCTTTCTTTCTTTCTTTGTCATACATACATTTCGGCTTTACTTCCTTTGTCTTTAATCTAAATCAGACTGTGCGCTTACCAAGAAATACGTTTGGAAATAAAGATATAAAATTATATATATATATATATATATATATATATATATATATATATATATGGAATTTCTTTTCATACTTCAGCAAATATGAAATAAGCATATTTGTATATTGACACAGATTACCAAATAGACTTTTTGTTTAAACAAAATGACGTTTTATTTGTGTGACGCAGACGACCGTAAAAAAGTCACTTTAATAACAGCCACCTTTCTGCTTGAACAGGCGCGAATCAAACGAATAATAATAATAATAATAATAATAATAATAATAATAATAATAATAATAAAAATAGATAGATAGATAGATAGATAGATAGATAGATAGATACAAAATCTAACGCAAAGTAGTGAACAAAAGAAAACCGTAAAAATATGTACAATAACTTGCTTTTCAATCATCACCAGTAGTTCAGATCTACTCCTTAACGCGTACGCCTTCAACAAGTAAGGCACAAGGTCATGTTTTCCGAAGAAAACTAAATCAATAAATTTATACACACCAATCTTGAAATTAACACTTTTGCAATTTTCTGTTTAGAATGATATGGATGTGTTTACCAAATCCCTCCGCTGCGGCCAGGATGTGGCGCAAGGCCAATTTCTTAGGGGAATAAGGCTAGTTGGAATTCAGAGTTGTCCTTCTCCAATACTGGTTGCCTAATCAAGGCAAAAGATCTCAGTCTGCATTATTATATAGCGATGTCTCGGGGGTAAAAACGTTGAAGTCAAACTTTCTCGAAACACAAATAGCCAGCTCAGTGGGTTTCCAAACTGTCTTTCGTAGAAAGGGAAATACCTTTGCATCATACGAAGATTAATGCAGAGCTCTTTTAACGAACAGAACACTCTGGTATCCGATAGCACAAAATGTCAACAAACGAAAAGTTATACATATGTGTTAAATTCCGGAGCTGGTGTGAGGTCGTCGAATGGCTGAGTGGCGTTATCGGTCTAGCGTAAGGATAGGCGAGTTTCGATCCCAGTTTGAAGCGTCCAGCGTGTCTAGCCCCACGGAAGATTTGTGATTCAACGAAACAGTCTGTCTGTGGATGACTATATATATATATATATGTTCCTTATACTCCATACGTAAGGAATATCTCTTTAACATTTCAACAAAATTAAATTTATTCCCATGAATAGGGTGACCCATCCTCATTATTAATTTGCTTATTTTTACCGATAGTTTTTCTTTGTTCATTTTTACCGCAAAATGATTGGAGGCTTTTAACATTATTATTATTATTATTATTATTTACTCCTTTAGAGTTTTTCACATCAGTGTTAGCTGATGGTTTTTCGCTGGAGTTTGAGTGACAGCAAGTCTCCTCAAGTGTCCAGGACTCGTCTCAGGATTCTGGCCGTTCTTAGCAATGCTGTCGTTTGGATAGTCTCTACCCGTCCGCCAACTTCCAAGTCCTCCAGGCCTTTTAATAATCCTTTAGTTATTGTGTCTAACGCACCAATCACAATTGGCACAATCGTTACTTTCATGTTCCACAGCTTTTTCAATTCTCTAGCAAGGTCGAGGTACTTATCCTTCTTTTCACTCTCCTTCAGATTTATTCTGTGGCCCGCCGGGACAGCAAAGTCGACAATTTTGCAAATTCTCTTTTTTTTTTGTTGATCATTATAAGGTTTTCTTGTGTGAGATGTTGTTTATTAGATGTTTAAAGCAGGTATAGAGTTGTTTTCCCTCCCATTTTTATTTCCTAGTTGTCATTCTTTCGTCCATCGTGTTGTCCGTATCGTTTGTGATGGTTGTAATTAGTCCTCGTTCGTGTTTTTCTATGTAGTCTTCGAGCCGTTGTATCGATGTGTCAACGGTGTCTTCGATGCTGGTAAGTCCTCTTCCTCCCTCTTTTCTAGATACATATAGTCTGTCAACGTCGTCTCTGGGGTGTAATGCCTTATGCATGGTCATTAGTATTTGTAGGTTTCATTTTCTTCGTGCGTTCTAATTTTGTCGTGATTTGGTAGTTCCATTCCGTCAGTCATATGTCGTTTGCCACTTTTCATGACGAGCATGGCACATTTTTCTATGCTAAATTCCATTCCTATGTCCTGACTGTATATTCTAACGGCGTGTATGAGAGTTTCCTGTTCTTCCTCTTCTTATTATTATTATTATCATTATTATCATTAACAAATCCTGGAAGTAACACCCTACGAAACAACAGTTGTATGGCCACTTACCTCCCAGCACTAAAACAATCTAAATAAGAAGAACAACACCTGTGGGACACTGCTGGAGAAGCTAGGACTAACTAATAAGTGAGGATCTCCTATGGGTACATTCACGTAGACATGCAGTGTTAGTCGACCAACAAGAACTTATCTACAACAGGTTTGTACAGACACACGATATTGTCTGGAAGACCTGCTGTGAGTGATGAACGATAGGGACGAATGGAAAGAGAGTGTCAGGGAAATCCATGCTTGCAGTTCGACTTGATGATGACGATTATACGATTTTTTCCCACTATGTTCTAACTTGTAGGTTTTCACAGGAGCCAGCGTGGCCGCAAAGTTTTCTAAGATCTCTAGGACTCTTCTCAGCATTCTAGCCGATGTTGACAAACGCTATAGTCTGTATTTCGATTTTACCTTCGATTTCCTCCAGTCTCTTTTCCTAACCTTTGGAGACCATTCCAAGTGCACCAACTACAAATGGTATCACCGTCACTCTCATGTGCCATATCTTTTTTTAGTTATCTGGCAAGGTGCAAGTATTTGTTTATTTCTGTGGTCCGCAGTAATTGCAAAGTTCTTTTTTGTTGTTATAAATCGACACTACGTCTGACCGAGATTAGATGATCTGCTTGTATTTCTTTTATCATTATTACCTTTTTATCACACCAATTTTAGTCTTTCACTAATATCCGGGTGACAGTAAATCTCCTCCGGAGTCCATTGTCCGGTCGGCTGTTGCTGCAGAATACATCGGCAGCACCTCTGCAGAGGGGTAAGACCTCTCCGCACAAATTAGTGTCCTGGATAAAACAATATCATGGTGAGGTTCCAGCAATGCTGGAGGTTTGGGGAATGCGGGTACCCTTTTATTGTCATCGCTCCCAGGTTCACTTTGGCCCGGAGTGGTAGCACTTGATAGGGTCAAATCGAACTAAACTGTGTACTTATGCTAAATTGAATTGTTTGAATTAGAAATGTTTGACTAAACTGAATAGCTTGCAATAGAAATGTTTTTGAAAATTAAAGTCTCTACTTATGCTAAACTGAATTGTTTGAAATAGAACTGCTTATATGCATAAACATGGATTTGGCATTAAATAATCTACAATAGTTGATATGCCATCGAACCAAATCAAACCAATCCAGAGTCCAGGACTCGTCAAAGTATTTTAGCTAAGTTTAGCAGTGCTGTGGTCTGAATGGTCTCAATTTTGCCTCTGATCAGCAGTTTCCTCAGTCTCTTTTCCAAGTCTTTGGAGGACCGTTCCAAGTGCTCCAACTACAATTGGTATCACTGTTAATTTCATGTACCTTATTATTATCATTATTATTATAGATTGAAATAGGATACTTAATTTTTAAAGTACTTAAGGACATAACAGATAAAATGACTTCAAAATAGAAACATTCTTTCTTGCCTGATGATCAAGAAAACGTGAAACTGACAATTTCGGTTAATATCCTTGTATTGTAATATACATTATATCTATTTTAATAAACATCATACAAATAGGTTTATATTGAATACGGGTCACTTTTACGGAGGTAAGTGTTCGTACAGCAGTCACAAAATAGAAAGCTGTCTTATATTTTCGAATATATATATATATATATATATGCTTGTGTAAGTGTGTGTGTGTGTGGACCGACCCGATCAGGATTCGACACAAGCTCAATTTTAAGCGGAGTTTAACCGGTTTGAATTCAGGTTTCCTTCTCCACGTCTAGATTAAAGAGCATAGTCTATCCTACTATTAACTGACAGCAGGAGTAAGAAGAGTTAGATACACACTTTGATCAGTCATAAATATATATATATATATATATATATATATATATATATAGAAGAATCCTATATATATATATATATACTGAAACAGAAAAAGATCTTTGAGGACGAAAGAAGTATAACAGTGATATTTCGAGAGAGAAAGAGAGAGGGATCTTTTGAAACAAAGATGGTATAGCATCAAGGTCGAGAGAAAGAAGAGAGAAAGTGTGTTTGTATGTGTGTGTGTGTGTGTGTGTGCGTGTGTGTGAGAGAGAGAGAGAGAGAGAGAGAAAGAAAGTAAGAGAGAGAAGGATCATTTGAAAAAGAAAAGCTATAATTGCCATTTTAAGAATGAGGCCAGTATTGAAGAAGAAGAAGAAGAAGAAGAAGAAGAAGAAGAAGAAGAAGAAGAAGAAGAAGAAGAAGAAGAAGAAGAAGAAGGGGACAGCTTTTGGAACGATAAAGTTACAACGGCACTGTCAACTGTTAAACCGCCATGTGCCCAGCGAGCTTGCAGGGTGCTGTTCGTTCCCGTCAAGTCCACCAGTTAACGCCGGGTACAGTTGTTGGCTGTGGTCTGCCCAACGCTGTTTAGTGTTACAGATATCACCAACCCCAAAGCGGAACTACATTTTAAAGCCGCTAGGCGAGTTATAGGTGAATTATTAAAAGCCAACACAGCTTACTGGTAGTTTTCCCCCTCAAATACAAGGTCTTCGACAAATACAATTCTTCCACAATAAAAAGGAGACTCTGAACAGCCGTGTTTGAGTTAACAAGATTAATAACAATATCCTTTTATTGAATAAAAGAAAGAAACAAAGAAAAAAATAATTCAGGTAAAAGTCAGGAGCGAGAAAGTCTTTCTGTCTCTCGGTAGAGCCTCCAGTAAAATATCCGTATCCCGGACGAGGTCCCCATTTAATATCTGTTAATGGCGGAAGGTGAGACTGTAGTTCGTCAGTGATAGACACGTTCTACTTTCCTTCAGGCTTCGGGATTTAATGGTAGAGCTCGTGCTCTAAATCACAAGTTTATCTTTGGGGAAATATTCACTCTTCTTTCTCCTTTATTTTATCAGAGCCACTCCTTCCTCCCGTTATTTGTCTTTCATTCATGTCAGCATGAATGCAGCAAGGTAAATTTGAATATACTTAAATTTTATGTTCACTTACTTGAGATTCTGTGGAGTTTATTCTCTTCTCTTTTTCCTCTTGTTATTGGGTTTCCATAACACGTTGGTAGAAGGATACACGTCTTATTTCAAATAAGACCAATATTAATAATTGTCTCTTTCCTCGTGGACAAATCTTTTCTTTGGGTATTCGTTGAACGAGGCTTACCATACCTCGGAGTGCTGGTTCATTTAAAGGAGAAGCCCTTATGTTCTCTCGGGGTTCTCTGCGCGGCATTATTTTGGAATTTGGGTTTCTTTCATATCCCAAGTTACGTGTCTTCACTCTCCGACGAAGAAACGGCAACTCACTATGTGTCTTCACCCTTTGACGACTAAATGGCAACTCATTATGCGTCTTCGCCCCGTGATGAATAAACAGCAACTAACTAGTTTCCGTATTTTGAAAATCCACCACATGTTGGGTTTTTTGAGCAGTTTCTTCCTCAGATTTGCTTCTCCGCCGACGCATACACGGCTAATAGAGAGTGAGGTTCTCCCCTGCCCATATCACCTTATAATGATAGAGAGGAGTGAAGAGAGGGATGGCCTCTCTTTCCATTATTCTGCTTACTACTATAGTCGGCTATTGCTAGCAAGTCGCGCTTCCTTCCCCCATAACCCAGCGAATGTATTAGGGTGTCATATTTCCTCGTCACACAACAAACATAACTCCTTTTTGCTGACCTGACTTTGGAGTAATCCGTGCCGGATGATGAGTAAATAATATTAGCTTTGTTCCCAGGGGCTTTTCCTCCAAATGATACTTGCTTAGCAGGGTTGATCTGATCGCTTGGTGCTTAAAGGGCTACAAGAGTGAATGCCGACGGGACTAAGCCTTTTTCAATTTATGCATTTCCTTCTCATTATAAAATGATTAAAACTAAAATTTGATTTGGTGCGAAATAAACACCACCTGTTTGTTTTCACAATTGTATTATTTCTGTTAATTAATTTCTGTCAATTA
This sequence comes from Sepioteuthis lessoniana, assembly GCA_963585895.1. Classification (NCBI taxonomy): domain Eukaryota; kingdom Metazoa; phylum Mollusca; class Cephalopoda; order Myopsida; family Loliginidae; genus Sepioteuthis; species Sepioteuthis lessoniana. The sequence goes on along the minus strand of OY757931.1, from coordinate 58,247,045 downwards.
GTTTTGTATCATTTCTGTTAATTAATTTCTGTTAATTAATTTCGTATCATTTCTTTCAATTTTTTTCTGTTTATTAGTTTTGTATCATTTCTGTTACTTAATTTCTGTCAATTAATTTTGTATCATTTCTGTTAATTGATTTCTGTTAATTAATTTTGTACCATTTCTGTTAATTAATTTCTGTTAATTAGTTTTGTATCATTTGTATTAATTAATTTCTGTTAATTATTTTGTATCATTTCTGTTAATTAATTTCTGTTAATTAATTTTGTATCATTTCTGTTACTTAATTTCTGTTAATTAATTTTGCATTATTTCTGTTTATTAATTTCTGTTAATTAGTTTTGTATCATTTCTGTAAATTATTTTCTGTTAATTAATTTTGTATCATTTCTCTTACTTAATTTCTATCAATTAGTTTTGTATCATTTCTGTTTATTAATTTCTGTTAATTAGTTTTGTATCATTAATTTCTGTTAATTTATTTTGTATCATTTCTGTTAATTAATTTCTGCTAATTAGTTTTGTATAATTTCTGTTAATTAATTTCTGTTAATTAGTTTTTTATCATTTGTATTAATTAATTTCTGTTAATTATTTTGCATCATTTCTGTTAATTAATTTCTGTTAATTAATTTTGTATCATTTCTGTTATTAATTTCTTTTAATCAATTTTGTATCATTTCTGTTAATTGATTTCTGTGAATTGATTTTTTAACATTTTTGTCAATTTTTTTTCTGTTAATTAGTTTTGTATCATTTCTGTTAATGATTTCTGTTAATTTATTTTGTATCATTTCTGTTAATTAATTTCTGTTAATTAGTTTTGTATCGTTTCTGTTAATTAATTTCTGGCAATTAATTTTGTATCATTTCTGTTAATTCTATTTCTGTTAATTAGTTTTGTATCATTTTTGCTAATTAATTTCTGTTAATTAATTTTTTATCATTTCTGTTATTAATTTCTGTTAATCAATTTTGTATCATTTCTGTTAATTAATTTCTGTTAAATAATTTGTATCATTTCTATTAATTAATTTCTGTTAATTAGTTTTGTATCATTTCTGTTAATTGATTTCTGTAAACTAATTTTTTATCATTTCTGTCAATTTTTTTTCTGTTAATTATTTTTGTATCATTTCTGTTAATTAATTTCTGGTAATTAATTTTGTATCATTTCTGTTAATTTTATTTCTGTTAATTAGTTTTGTATCATTTCTGTTACTTAATTTCTGTTAATTAATTTTGTATCATTTCTGTTAATTAATTTCTGTCAATTAGTTTTGTATCGTTTCTGTTAATTAATTTCTGTTGATTAGTTTTGTTATTTCTGTTAATTAATTTCTGTTAATTAGTTTTGTATCATTTTTGTTAATTAATTTCTGGTAATTAATTTTGTATCATTTCTTTTTATTAATTTCTGCTAATTAATTTTGTATCATTTCTGTTAATTAATTTCTGTCAATTAGTTTTGTATGGTTTCTGTTAATTAATTTCTGTTAATAAATTTTGTATCATTTCTGTCAATTTATTTCTGTTAATTAATTTTGTATCATTTCTGTTAATTAATTTCTGTTAGTTAATTTTTTTGTATCATTTCTGTTAATTAATTTCTGTTAATTAGTTTTGTATTATTTCTGTTAATTAATTTCTATTAATTAATTTTGTATTATTTCTGTTGATTAATTTGCAGGGGGAAGGGCTACCCAAAGTACATTTAACAAAGTATTTCGAGGCTCGGAAGATCATTACTGCTGTTGTGAGTTCTTTTGTGACGACCGGCCCATTGGTCTTGTGGATAAAGTGTTCGCCAATGCCTCGGCAGACCGGGGTTCAGTCCCTGGCTGAGTCATACCAACGACTCAATAAAGGGTACTTGATGCTTCCTTGCCTAAAACTGAACATTATAAGATACGTATTAAGGATAAGTGGAGCAATCCAAGGAAAGGAGTACCGTGTTCCCCTACACCTCGGTGTTGTAATTATTAAAAAGGAAACCTTCGTGTCGCCCTCGACTTTAGTCACCAAACTTCTTTTTACATGTGCTGTACTTATGCTTTCATCATTTGTTATTTGTTAATTCCTTTCTTTTCCTTTTATAGAAAAGAAAGGAATTAACAAATAACTTGATGAAAGCATAAGTACACGGTGGAACGATAAAATTGTCGCCCTAGAAAAGACGACATGATTCCATTTCCGTTTCATGAAAACCGGTTTGATTTTTTTTGTTGCAGAACATCTACTAGTTGTCCAGTTGTGTACAAATCCCAAGAGCGATAGGAGCCTTCTATCATGTCTGAAAGTGACACAATGTTCAACGAGCGAGATCGGAGATGCGCCGCTGTACAACTCATGATCTTTATCGATCCAAGTTACGACAACAGGACCATTGCCAGCACCCTCAAAATGAAAATCCGGACGGTTCAACGTGCCCAGGGTGATAAAAACAAAGTTTCCGCCAACGGTTATGGTCTTTGGTGTGGTTTCAAGTGAGGGCCACATCATGCCACCTCACATCTTCGAAGTCGGCTTGAAAGTTAACACCAAAGTGTACCTAGATGTGCTGAAGAGTGTGGTGATCCCCTGGTGCTTGTGGAAAAGGGATGCTCCCAGTTCCGGATCCGTATCGAGGCGGTGATTGAGGCAGAAGGTGGCTATATTGAATAGATGTCAGCTCTACTACATAATCAAGTTACCTGAATTGATTTTTTCAATAAAAGTTTTAAAATAAAGCTTTAGTGTTATTTTCTTTAGGACGACAATTTTATCGTTCCACCCTGTATATCATTCAACCGGAATAACCCATGGATAAAAAAAAAAGACAAACAAAAGATAGCCACTATCCGTACACTGCTGGCCAAGATATTACTGAAAAAATCTTTCTCGCTGAAGTCCGTCCGACTGATTGCCATTCGACTTATGTCCACCGATTAAAGTCCCATCCTAACAGCACTGTACCTTTATTCATATTATCTAGAGGCCAGCCACTTTTATTCACTGGCAATTGGTGTTCAATCTCCAGGGTTTCATTTTATTTCTATATGACAGAGTTCGAACCCCAGTTGATGCGTCTTCATAGAAATACAAAAAGACTAAGATCTATTTAGAAAGTGGGTGATTATTTCAGGGGAAAATTTGTAACTTTTTCTCTTAATGGTCCCATCATCTATTCATTCGGGAACTGGATAGGAAAATGATAAGATGTATATGTTGACAAATCATCATCATCATCATCATCATCATATGCCCGTGGTGTAATGATTATCGTCTCAGGATATGGACACGGCGATCCGAGTTCAATTCCTGGACAAGACTGATTGCATTTCACATAGCACTAATACCCTTGGGAAAGGTATGAATCCAATTTTTCTCCCTCCAGCTATGGGTAAATAGTAGGGCAGACTAGGTTCTTCAGCCTTGGTGAGGCAACTAGTCTAGGAGAAGGAAAACTCTGAATTCAAACCTGCTAAACTCCGCTTAGAAAATTGACCTTGTCTCATATCCTGCCCGAGCGGAGGGGTTGGGTAAATAGGATCATCATCATGCGCCGCCGGATTTTCCTAACTCTCTCTCTCTCTCTCTCTCTCTCTCTCGTTCCAGCATGTCTCCTAGACTGTATCCTGTGTCCGTACAGAGCTGTTGGAGACAGGTTCCGGCTGGTCGTCCAATACATGCTCTTCCATGTAAAGGGGTTCACCGGAGAACGTTGCTTATGAGTTCGTCCTTACTTCTCCAGCAGTGTCCTACCAATCTTGTTTGTCTAATTTGGATGGGTTTTGAGATGGGAGGTAGGTGGCCGTACAACTACTGTTTTGTAGGATGTTGTTTCTAGGATTTGTTCGATATAGTTCTCAGCATTCTTGTGCAATTGCTGTCAAGCTTTTTCTCAATTCACTTAGTCAGTGCCAATGTGGTGCATCCTTATAGTAGTGCGGACACGACCGCTGCTTGGAAAAATTTGCATTTTATTTCATCGGATAGGGCTGACTTCCGTATGTCCGATAACTAATCGATAGCTGTCCATGCCCACGCTAGTCGCGTATTGATAGTCATTTTCCGTTGATGAGACGATGCTTCCAAAGTAGATGAACTTGTCGACGAGTTTCAGAGAACCGCCGTTTTCTGTAGAGTTTACCATGACTCCATCATCTAAAGTGAATGGTAAATAAAAAAACTTTAATGGTAAAAGGTAAAAAGTGATGTGAAAAAAGCTACTGGGTAACGGATACCAAGTACAACGTGCCAGACATCCTGTTAAAGGTACCGGCTATCAGGTAAAAGGTTCCAAATACCAAGTAAAAGGTACAGGATACCAGGTAAAACGTACCAGATAAATGGTAAAAAGTACCAGATGCCAGGTAAAAAGTACCGGATACCAGGTAAAACGTACCCGATAAATGGTAAAAAGTACCAGATACAAGGTAAAAGGTACAGGATACCAGGTAAAACGTACCAGATGCCAGGTAAAAAGTGCCAGATGCCAGGTAAAAAGTACCGGATACCAGGTAAAACGTACCCGATAAATGGTAAAAAGTACCAGATACAAGGTAAAAGGTACAGGATACCTAGTAAAACGTACCAGATAAATGGTAAAAAGTACCAGATGCCAGGTAAAAAGTACCGGATACCAGGTAAAACGTACCCGATAAATGGTAAAAAGTACCAGATACAAGGTAAAAGGTACAGGATACCAGGTAAAACGTGCCAGATAAATGGTAAAAAGTACCAGATACAAGGTAAAAAGTACCGGATACCAGGTAAAACGTACCTGACAACTGGTAAAAAGTACCAGAAACCAGGTAAAAAGTACCATATATCAGGTAAAAGATAGAAGTTACCCTGTGAAAATAAACGATGATAAAAAGTAAGTTAGCGACCATAATCGAGATTGACCCGAAGGCTCCCTTTTCAAGAGCTACTACGACCAAGTGTACGGAAGGGCGCTAATCCTTTCCCTGGATTGCTCCACTTTACCCTTGATCCTTACCTTATAATGCTGAGTGTTAAGCAAGGCGGCATCAAGTGCCATTTCTTTGGTATGCCTCAACCTGGGATTGAACCCTGGTCTCCCGAGCCAAACGATAAGGGTTATAATTGGTAAGAAATATTACGCAATATATCATATGCATCTGTAATAATGCAATTGTTAATACGTATTTGGTAAGTTGATTGGCTGATTGTGTTTTATTGCATATCAACCCTAATAGGATTTTTAATACTAAATCCTGTTTATACGTAATTCTTGAATATATGATTTGTACACGAATAGTTGGTAGGTAATATTTTAAAATAACCAGAACTCTGCAAATTGAATTACCATGACCAGAAAATCCGGCAAACACCTGCGCGCGACATACGGAAATACTGGACAGCTGTTTCGTCCTTATTAGGTCTCATCAGCAGTGTATAAAAAAAAGAAACCAACAAGAGCTCATTTGTTTGTACACAGTTAAATAGATACACATATATGATTTGTAAGTGGATAATTTGAAGGTAATTTTATTTTCAAAAAATTAAGTATTGTTATTGTTTGCACACAGTTAAAAGTATTGCAAGTATTGCTATCTAACACTAATACTTCTATTTAATATTAGTCATTTGTTTGCTATAGTGAAGTCGTTACAAATATTGCTATATAGAACTAATAATTTTATTCAGCACTGTTCATTCAATTAGTTATTGCTATATAATACCAATAATTCATTTTTTACATATGTAATATTACGGACGGGCGTTGTCGTTGAGTTGCGGCGGTCTCAAGGTTGGAGAACGCGCGAGCACATTGGCTGTCATCAATCATTGGGTATATGGGTCTGACGATCAAAAATGTCTCGAACCTCACTCGTGCAGGCAAAATGACCTGTAGAGTTCAAGCGTGATTTTAATATAATCACGCGTGAACTTTCACATGCTACACTATTGTTTTCACGGGTGATCATCGAACCTTCGAATTGATCCATCAAATCGCTATATAAGGAAACCAGGTAGCGAGATTTCGGGAGTTCAAGGCAGGTTTCTAAAAAGGTTCAACAGAGGTCCATGACACCCCGACCCATGCCATACCCAGCCTGTCAGCAATACGACTGATATGAAAGTATCAACAAGCCAGCTACAACGACGTCGCCGTCATCGCCAAGAAGAGGAGGGAGGAAGAATGCTATCGAACAAACTTTTTTTTAACTACAGCCCGCTATAGTCCCCATGAATGAAAGCGACTACTATTTTCTTCCTTAAAATTCGAGTTTTGAGTGTTTCTTTTCTGCAAACTCCTTTCTTTCTGATACAACGTATTTTAGTCCTATGCTAAACATACAGTTGAAAGGTTTTAGTTAATTCCATTCCTAATTACCAATGCATTTGCACAGTAAAATGGTTTTACGTATTGCCATGTAACAAAAACAATTCAATTCAACATCAGCCATTTATTTGCATTCATTTAAGTGGTCAAATAGTTCTATTTGGATCATAGATAGGACCCAAATAGGTAGTACCATTCCGGGATAAGGTTGACCTCCTGGGTATAAGAACATTGAGAAGGCACTCTACATTCCCTAAAGCCTCTCGATCAGATTATTTTGTATCATATCCGGGACACTCGTTAGGGTAAGGGTCTTACACCTTGCAGAGATGCAGTCAATGTATTCAACAGCCCCAGCCGATTGGGCTGGCATTTCGCAGATTGTAATATGTAAGCTGTCTATCTATCTTAGTATATAGATATATTGGAAGAAAGTTCCTTGGGATGAGTTTCTTCCTGACAACTAAATCGGTCATTAAAGAATCCGCTGGTTTGAATTAATCAAATTTAAGGCAGCACTCGAAGTGCTCAAAGATAAAAGTTGAGTTATAGATAAAATCTGACCGCCGAAAACTAAACCAACTAGTCTTGGTAAGTTAAGCATATCGTATTTATCCTTTCGGACTGAACTTAGTATATTGAAGAAAAAAAAGTGGGGGTCAGGCTAAAAATAAAACCTTGTATGACATTCCCTGTTTAGTAATGAGACAATCCTCACAAAACAGAGAGAGTCATACTCGGTTTGTCAATGATATTACGTGACAATATGAAAAAAAAAGTGAGATTGTAAGCGCTGCGAGCTCTTTGCAAAGCGTCTCAGAGTGTGAGATGTAGGGAACATGTCGCGAAGTGAAAAATCCGCCTGCAAGGCCTCGTGCAGAACCAAGCTAACGCGCTGTGAATTGGCGAACAAATATAAACATTCTTTGAGAGGAATATAGAGAGGTACGGACAAGAACTATCCTCTTTGACTGAATCTTACTGAACAAATAAATAAAATGAATAAATAGATGAAAAGACACTCCCAGGACATAAAAAAAATTCTCGGGTGGGAGCGACGAGACATGCTATGTATCACCTTTCTCTGGATACAATACATTAAAAGAGAAACCTTTGAATGCACCCAGCCAATTCGAAGCAAAAACAAATAAATGAATAAATAAACGAAAAAATAAGGCCAAAAAACGTGGCTCATTTAAAAAGACGTGGATGAATCCATTGAGTTGGTTGTTGGTTTGTAAGGGACTATTTTGGGAAAGTAAGACGAAGTTAACTTTTACCAGTATACTAAAAGATATACAAGATTATCTCTGCAAAACTTTGAACTATATTTTATCTCTGCAAAAAGATTATCTCTGCAAAACTTTGAACTATATTTTATAATTTCAAACAGTTTTTTGTCGAGTGCTGCCTTAAATTTGATTAATTGAAATCAGCGGATTTTTTAATGACCGATTTAGTTGTCAGGAAGAAACTCATCCCAAGGAACTTTCTTCCAATATATCTATATACTAAGATAGATAGATAGATAGATAGAAAAAAGAAAATGAGATAGAAAAAAATGAAATTAGATAGATATATAGAGATAGAGAGAGAGAGAGCGGGAGAGAGAGAGAGAGAAATAAAATAGATAGATAGATAGATAGATAGAAAAAAATGAAATGAGACAGAAAAAAATGAAATAAGATAGATTGATAGAGAGAGTGAGAGAGAGAGAGAGAGAAAGAGAGAGAGAGAGAAATAAGATAGATAGAAAAAATGAAATAAGATAGATAGATAGATAGAGAGAGAGAGAGAGAGAGAGAGAGAGAGAGAGAAATAAAATAGATAGATAGAAAAAAATGAAATGAGACAGAAAAAAATGAAATAAGATAGATTGATAGAGAGAGTGAGAGAGAGAGAAAGAAAGAGAGAGAGAGAGAGTGTGTGTGTGTGTGTGTGTGTGAGAGAGAGAGAGAGAGAGAGAGAGAAAGAGAGAGAGAGAGAGAGAGAGAAATAAGATAGATAGATAGATAGATAGATAATGAGATTCGAGTTTTGTAAAAGTGTCAAACCACTGGAATTTATTAGATATTTAATAAGTATAATAAACAATAAGAAAAATATCAAAGAAGTGGGTGACTCGAATTATAATATGGTTTATTAGAAAAAAAGTGTTAAGATTTGGACTGGCGTTTTCAAAAGTGTATGAACCCTGGATAACATTTCAGCTAAGATCAAACGTTTTTATCCTTTTGAAAGAGTGAAGCTTATAGTGATGTGACCGTCAAGGTTGTAATTTACTAAGCGTTTTGTTCAGATTTAGCACAAGGTCGTATGAGTGGGGCACCCAATGAGACTCAAACTCACACATGAAGGTTTACTTGTGTAGCTTGCTAACCATTACACCACCCGAGATGAGACCTTCAAGGTAACTCCAGAATCAACTTTTTTGGCACAATGGGTTTGTAGTGTTTCTTGTAAAAAATACGGCAAAATGATCTCTCGGTTTTTTTCTTTTGTTTTTTAAGCTTTTTTTTTTTTTGTGGAATGGCGTATCAGCCATGATGGGTGCCAAAGTTATCCTTGAAGAGGAATAGCAGTGGTTCTATTTAAACCTAAAACTTAGGAAATAAGGGGTTCATACCTTTTCCAAGGGTCTGTGTCTGAACATAGAAGCGAGATAGATAGATAGATATTGTAAGAAAGAACAATATTATCACTTTGTTTTAAAGATTATATAATCCAAATGCTTGCCTCACCCTGAAGTTAATAGAATGGCTCAAAATGATTTCTCTGGTTTGGAACGTAAATGAAAACGGCAAAAATAAATCCAAATTAACATTTAATTTTACTATAAAAAAAAACAATATTTGCCACTTTCTTTTTCTTTTTCCAGTCTTTATTTTAAAGATGATATCGACTAAAGCTCATTACACCTGAATCTTCAACTTGAAATTCTACAGCAAATGCCTCTGTGATTCTGTTGTATCGTCGAAGAGATTGATACACAAAGAAGAATAAGCGCTTGATAAATTTATTCATCTCCAGTATCCGCTGATAACGAATACAAACAAAACACACGGAACAATAACGTAACAACACACGGAACAATTAACGTCACAACTTACAAAAAAAATAGATGAGGGTGTGAATGCTGTATTGCCAGACGAAGTAAGATCAGTCCGAATATTAATCAGCTTAATACCAACAAATCAACAGTTGAATTCCTTAATCATAGGCTAAGAGTGAGGCCATCTGGTAGAGTACTGAAGGGGTGCTAGCTATTCTAGAATAGATTTCATGCCGGATAAAATCTTTTTGATTATCAGTAGACTGATTTCTTTGTTTAAAGTCGATTTTCTCCGAAGGAAACAATCACAAGGCGAAAGATCTGATGACAACCTGACACGGGAAGTATGAAAATTGGAAAAAAGATACATCGCAGAACTTCATAGATGCATTTGCCTCGCTGATAGCGACTTTGCCCAGTCAGCTGGGGCTGTAGAATACACCGACTGCTTCTCTGCAGAGGGATAGGACCCCCACCACCAACAACGAATGTCCTTGATATGACACTAAACAATCTGATGGTGAGGTTCCAGCAATGCTGGAGCTTTGGGGAATGCAGAGTACCCCTTCATTGCCATCGCTCCCTGGTCCACTCTGGCCAGGAGTGGTAGCACTTGATAGGGCCCTATCTACGGGTTGAATAGAACTAAACCGTGCTTCTTTCACTATACTGATTTTTGCATTTAAACTGCGTATTTATGCTGAACTGAATTGTTTAAAATAGAACTGTTTTGACATTGGAACTGGGTACTAGTGCTGAACTGAATTGCTCGAAATAGAACTGTTCTTCTGCTGAACTAAATTATCTGAAAAAAACTGTTTGACATTTAACTGTGTATTGCCCAGTCAGCTGGGGCTGTAGAATACACTGACTGATAGGGCCCTATCTATGGGTTAAATAGAACTTACAGCATACTTAAGCTAAAATGAATTGTTTGAGTAAACTGAATAGCTTGAAATAGAAATGTTTTTGACAATTAAACCGTACTTGCATTTAAACTGCGTGCTAATGCTTAACTGAATTATTTGAAATAGAACTGTTTTTCGACATTAAAACTGTATTTACACTTATCTGAATTATTACATATAACTGCTTGAATAGTTCGAAATAGAAATGTTTTCGACAATTAAACTGTGTACTTATGCTAAACTGAATTGTTTTAAATAGAACAGATTATTTACATAAGAATGGATTTGGCGTTAAATAGCCTACAAGGGTTGATATGCCATAAAACCCAACAAACCAAACCAAGCCAAATCTTGATGGCGACTGAAACAAATTCTTACTATTAGATAGGAATACTTGAAACTATATAATTGTATACGAATAATTCATGACAAGAAAATTTGTTACGTGAAAATTTGTTTAGAAATGAGTATTATTATTAGTAACTTGAAAAATTTACTTGAAAATACAGACATTGGCATTAAATTATCTAAAAAGGGTTGACATACTGTACAACCAAACGAAAAAAATATTCTGTTTATAAAGGAGGGTCAACATAGACTGCTGAGTTTTAGGAGTGCTAAGACGGGATTGGCTGTCGTGGGCGAGTTATCATTTTAACACAATGGCCTCGGGTGGCAAAATTGTATAGGTAATAAATCAAGAACGCCCTCGATTTTAAGGGTTTGGTGGCCCACATGAATCAGTGGTAGAGGGCGTTACTCAAATATTGCCAGGACCTTCTTAAAATCAAAGAAACAAATTCTTTTTGTTTACATATTTAGACGGGGTATTTTCATTACTCTATATTTGTTATTAACTCACTCGCAACGAGTTTTCCACACCAGGTTTAACTGGGGGTGTTCTCGCGGTGTAATGGTTAAAACGATGGACAGCAAAATTGTAATAAGCGAGTTCAAACTCTAGTCGCGCAGTTACGTTCACTTTTGAATAAATACTCTTAGGAAAGGCATGAACCCTCTTAATCTCCAAGCTATGGGTTAAATTGTGCCACTACTGTTCTTCTCGAAGGATGACTTTAGCATTAAATAACCTACAAAGGTTGATATGCCATTAAACAAAGAAACCAAACCAGGTTTAGAGTGGCTGTCTCTCTCTGGAATACGAGCGACAGCAAGTCCTGGCGGATCTCCAGGATTCTAGAATAATTGCCCATCTTAACAATTCTGTGATCTGGATCGTCCTGATTCTTACGAAGGTCCTCTAATTTTTAATTCCTCCAGTCTCTTTTCCAATCCTTAGAGTACCGTCCCAATCGCACCAACAACTAGTATCAACGTCGCCGTCATATTCCACTTTTTTTTTAGTTCTCAGGCAAGATCAAAGTACTTGTCTTCTAGTTTTCTTTCATTTTCACTTAGTGTTCCTCTAAAACGATAACATATACGAGTTACCCAGTCAGCTGGGGATGTAGAATACACCGACTGCTTCTCCCACCACCCTAGGAGTGTCCTAATATGACACTAAACAATCTGATGGTGTGGTTCTAGTAATGCTGGAGCTTTGAAGAATGTATAGTACCCCTTCATTGCCATCACTCCCAGGTCCACTCTGGCCTGGAGTGGTGGCACCTGATAAGGGACTTATCCATGGATCAAATAGAACTGAACAGCGTACTTTTGCTAAACTGACTTGCTTGAAATAGAATTGTTTTGACATCTCAACTGCGAAATTCATTTAAACTGTGTACTTATGCTGAACTGAATTGCTCGACATAAAACTGTTTTGACATTTAAACTGCGTACTTATGTTAAATTGAATAGTTTGAAATGGAACTGTTTTAGTATGCTAAACTGGATTGTTTGAAATAGAACTGTTTTAACATTGAAAGTGTTCTTATGCTATATTGAATTGTTCGAAATAGAACTGTTTTGACATTTAACTGTGTGTAAACAAAAATTATAATTATTCTAAACTGAATTGTTTGAAATAGAACAGCTTGACTAAACTGAATAGCTTGAAATAGAAATATTTTTAACAATTAAACTGTGTACTTATGCTAAACTGAATTGTTTAGAACAAAACTGTTTATTTGTATAAAAAATGGATTTGGTATTAAATAACCTACAAAGGTTGATATGCCATAAAACCAAAACAAACAAAAAACAAAATATACAAGATAAAAAGTTCTTTTTTTTATTTGTCTAAATTTCTGAGACGAAGCTTGATGATTTTTATTATAAAGGGTTTTCGGACTATTGTCTTCATCTTTATTGTTATGTCTTCCGGTCAGTTATCAGTTTTCGCTGGGGCTGTAGAATACGCCGACTGCACTTCTGCAAAGGGGTAAGACCCCACCAAACGAGTTGTCCTGATATGACACTAAACAATTTAATGGTGAGGTTCCAGTAAGGCTGGAGCTTTTGGGAATGCGAAGTATACCTTCATTGCCATCATTCCCTGGTCCACTCTAGCCCGAAGTGGTAGCGCACCTGATAGGGTCCTATCTAAGGGTCAAATAGAACTAAACAGTGTACTTATGCTAAACTGAATTAATTGAAATAGAACTGTTTTGACATTTAAACTGCATACTTATACTAAACTGAATTGTTTAAAATAGAACTATTTTTGTATACGAAACTAAATTGTTTGTAATAGAACTGTTTTTCACATTTAAACTGTACTTACGCTAAACTGAATTGTTGGAAATAGTACAGTCTGAACATTAAACTGTGAGTAAGCAAAAAACTATACTTATCATATTTACCAACCCCTCCGCTCGGGCAGGATATGACACAAGGTCAATTTTAAAGCGGAGTTTAACAGGTTTGAATTTAGAGTATTCCTTCTAGATTAGTTCCCTCACCAAGGCTGAAGAGCCTAGTCTATCCTACTATTTACCCATAGCTGGAGGGAGAATAATTGGATTCATACCTTTCCCAAGGGTATTAGTGCAATGTGAAATGCAAGCAGTCTCGTCTAGGATTTGAACCGTGTCCATTTCATACGACGATAACCATTACACCAAGGGCACCTCCAAAAAAACTATACTTATACTAAACTGGAGTGTTTGAAATAAAACTGTTTGACAAAACTGAATTGCATGAAGAAGAGTGTTCGCCAATGGCCCGGGAGACCTGGGTTCAATCTCAGGTCGAGTCATACTAAAGACTCAAAAAATAGTACTTGATGCCTCCTTGTTTAACACTCAGAATTATGAGGTACGGATCAAGGGTAAAGTGGAGCAATCCAGGGAAAAGAGTAGCACCCTCCCCTACACCTTTGTGTAGCAGCTATCGAAAAGGGAGCCTTTGGGTTACCCTCGACTATGGTCGCCAACTTTTACTTTTTACGTTAAACTAAGTTGTTTGAAATAGAACTGTTTATTTGTATGAAAATGGATTTGGCATTAAATAACCTACAAAGGTTATTATTTTATTTTGACGTAAAACCGAAACAAATCTTATGGTTTTTTAAGACATTATTTTGTCCTCTTCTCATGAGAAATTCATTTTCTCTCTTGAGATTTCCCAATCTTATGTCCAAATCATCTTATTTACTTTCTCCACAGTGAAGTAACCATACTAATGCTTTCTTCTCATTCCTGTTTTTTGATCTTTGATGTATTACTGCTACTCCTATGGATGGAGGGAGGGAGTTATGGCATATCGACCTTTGTAGGTTATTTAATGCCAAACAGCGTTTATGGATATGTATTAAATTTATATGATTTGGTTTGGTCGGGTTTTATAGCATATCAACCATAGTAGGTCATTTAATGCTAAATCACCCTCTCTCTCTCTCTATATATATATATATATATATATATATGTGTGTGTGTGTGTGTGTGTGTGTGTGTGATTTGCTTTGGTTGTGTTTTATTGCATATCAACCAGTGTAGGTTATTTAATGCTAAATCGGGTTTATACATACATACTAAAGCCTTCAATAAGTTTCCAGACTTGTACAACCATTTAAAATTGTCGTAGACTTTTGAAAATTCAATATGTTATTGATATACATCTTATAAGATGATTGATCAATTTTTATGATTTCAGGTTCAAATGAACAGCTACAGAAGGAATTGGAATACACCCTACTAAAGACTGATTATCACAGCTGGTGAATTTCAAAAATGCAATCTGGACGTGAAGACACCTTAGAAAACGATATGCAATAAAATTCTGTTTTAAACTTGGAAAAATGCCAGAGAAACGTATAGAATGCTTCAGACTGCTTTTAGAGCATCTTGCATGAATCGAGCATCAAGTTTTTGAGTGACATAAGAGATTCAAGGAAGGCAGGGAGTCTGTGAGGGATAATGAGAGGTGTGCGAGGAGTAAGGAAGTCAGAACACCAGAGATGATTGGCCAAATAAAGAATTTCATGGATAAGGACCGTCGTGTGTCTATAGCGACAATAAGTGCACAGTTTGATGTCAGTGTGGGAACTGCACACACAATTATTCGCGAGGAACTGAAGAAACGGAAGATTTGCGCGAAGTTTGTCCCAAGGGTGTTCAGAGAAGATCAGAAAGAAAGACATTGTCATGACAGCAGGGAGATGGTCGAGCTGATCAATTCACATCCCGCAGTTATTGATGCTCTGGTGACCTGCGATGAAAGCTGGATCTACTGCTAAGACCCAGAGACCAAGGGACAGAGTTCCCAGTGGAAGCATACTGGCTCTCCCAGACCCAAGAAGGCCAGATAGAGCAAATCCACCCACAAACTTTTGATGATCCCCTTTTTTGACAGCACTGTCAATGATCTACATGCACTGGGTTCCCACTGGACAGACAGTCAACAAGGAATACTATGTTGAGGTTTTAAGGGAGTTCAGGAAGAGATTCCGTCGGAAGGTGCCAGCACTCTTCAAATCGGGTCAGTGGCATTTCCACCAGGACAATACACCAGTCCACAACTCCATCTTTGTCACAGACTATTTGACCAAGATGGGCATCAAGACAGTTCCTCAGCCTCCCTATAGTCCAGACCTTGCTCACTGTGACTTTTAATTATTCCCTAAGCTCACAGGCTGTCGTTATGAGACAATTGAGGAGATGAAAGAGGCTATGACGAAGGTCATTGACACGCTCACACAAGAGGACGTCCATGAGGCCTGCCAGAAGTTGTAACGGTACAACAAATACATTGCAGCCGGAGGAGATTACTTCAAAGGGGACTAGAGTTTCATGTGTGTACTATCAATAAAAGTGCCCATACGAAAAAAGTCTGGAAACTTATTGTGTGTATATTCTAAAAATATGTTTTAGTTTGGTTGGGTTTTATGTCTTATCAACCATTGTAGGTGATTTAATGCCAAATCCTCTTTATAAATATATATTAGATATATATTTCTTCGGAGGCTTCCGAAGAAATAGATCCACGACCTCACAAATATTAACCATCCGTAGAATCCTTGAAGGTGTACGGGCAAAGAACCTACAAGCGACATTAATATTTGTTGACTTTACCAAGGCTTTCGATTCCATTCACAGAGGAAAGATGGAACAAATCCTACTAGCGTACGGCATACCTAAAGAAACCGTAGCGGCAATAACGATTCTCTATAGAAACACCAAAGTAAAAGTACGATCACCAAATGGAGACACAGAATACTTCGACATTGTAGCAGGAGTACTACAAGGGGACACGCTGGCTCCGTACCTCTTTATCATTTGTCTAGACTACGTCTCGATTGACAAAATCAGAGAGAATGGCTTCGAGCTGACGAAGAAAAGAAGCAGAAGGTACCCCGCAAAAACAATTACCGACGCCGACTACGCCGATGACATAGCGATACTGGCAAATACAGACGACCAAGCCGAAACACTACTGCATAGTTTGGAACGAGCAGCCGCAAGCATAGGCCTCTCAGTAAATGCACACAAAACGGAATATATGTGCTATAATCAAACGGGGGACATCTCCACTCGAGAAGGAACCCCTCTTAAACTAGTAGACAAATTCACTTACCTAGGAAGCAGCGTCGAATCAACCGAAAAGGACATCGAAACGAGGTTAACGAAAGCATGGACAGCTATCAATAGGTTATCGATTATATGGAAATCAGACCTAACCGATAAAATGAAACACAGTTTCTTCCAGGCAGCAATCACACCGATACTGCTATATGGCTGCACTACATGGACGCTAACAAAACGGCTGGAAAAGCTAGACGGCAATTACACAAGAATGCTACGTGCAATCTTAAACAAGTCCTGGCGGCAACACCCCACAAGACACCAACTGTACAGCCACCTGCCGCCTATCACGAAAACTATTCAAGTTAGACGAACCAGACATGCAGGACACTGCTGGAGAAGCAGGGACGAACTCATAAGGGATGTACTCTTATGGACCCCCACACATGGCCGTGCAAAAGCAGGACAACTAGCACGAACATACATTCAGCAGCTATGTGAGGATACGGGATGTTGTCCTGAAGACCTACCTAGGGCGATGAACGATGGGGAGGAGTGGCGAGAGAGGGTCAGAGATATCCGTGCTACCAGCGCGACATGATGATGATGATGATGATGATATATATATGATTTGGTTTGTTTGGATGAGGTTTTATGTCATATCGACCATAGTAGGTTATTTAATGCAAAATTCTCATTATACACATATATTAGATATATATGATTTGTAAACATAAGTCAACCAAGTTAAAGAGAGCCAAGTATTGCTATATATCACTAACAATTCAATTAAACGTCAGTCATTTGTTTGCATACAGTTAAATGAAAAACTGTTCTATTTCAAGCAATTCAATTTTGCACATAGTCAACAAAGTTAAATGGCTCCAAGTATTGCCACATATCACTGTCAACTGAATTAAACATCACTCTTTTGTTTACACAATTAAATGATCAAACAGTTCTATTTCTAACAATTCAGTTTAGCATAAGTCACTTTTGCACTCAGTTTAAATGACAAACAGTTCTATTTGACCCATAGATAGGACCCTATCAGATGCTACCACTCCGGGTCAGAGCAGACCTGGGAGCGATGGCAATGAAGGGGTACTCCGCATTCCCCAAAGCTCCAGCATTACTGGAACCTCACCTTCAGATTGTTGTGTCATATGCAGAAGACTGGTTAGTGGCTTAGCACAATGGCGTCGAGTGGCAAAATTGTATAGGTGGTAAATTAAGAACGCTGTAGAATACACCGACCACATTTCTGCTTTCGGTGTATTCTACAGCCCCAGCCGACTGTGTTCTGCATGTTCTTAGGTTGACATAGCTGTTACTAGCTGCTGCTACAGGGAGTCTTTCATCGCACTTTTAATGTATTTCTTAAATTTATACATTAACGCAATAATGATTTATAGTAATAATAATAATTAATAATAATAATAATATCAACCATAATGACTAATAATAATTATAATTAATTATAATAAAAATAATCAATAATAATAATAATAATAACAAAAATGATATGCACAATATTAATAATAATGATAATAATTAATAATAATAAAAATAATAATAATATCTACAATAATAATAAAAAATAAAAATTATAATAATTAATAATGATGATAATATCCGCAATATCAATAAATAATTATGATAATAAATAATGATGATAATATCTACCATAATAATAATAATAATAATAATTTTAATTGTCTAATGAGTAAAGTGTTCACCAATGGTCCAGTAGACGGAGGTTCAATCACTGGCCGAGTAATACCAAAGACTCAAGAAATGCTACTTGATTCCGCCTTGCTTAACACTCAGCAATATAAGGTATGTATCAAGAGTAAAGTGGAGCAATCCAGGCAAATGAGTAGCTCCCTCCCCTACACCTCAGTGTAGTAGCAATTAAAAAGGAGCCTTCAGGTTACCTTCGACTAAGGTCGACAACTTTACTTTTTAATAATGATAATAATAATAATAATAATATCTACTGTAATGATTTATAATAATATTAATAATAATAACATCTGCATTGTAATGATTAATAACAATAATGATAATATCCACCATAATTGATAATAATAATTAATAATTAAAATAATATCTATAATAATAATAATAATATTTATTATGATACTATCTACATTGTGAACTAATAAAAATAATAACAATAATAAATAATATTTACAATGATAATCAATAATTAATAATTAATAATGATACATCTACGTATTCCTCAACACAGGCAACTCCTTTATTTTCTTCTCTTGACACAGAGAATCTGTTTATGTCACCCGTCGTGTATAATGTACATAGTCATTAATTTCCCTAATCCATTTGCCTGAGTTCCTCTCTTATATATTTTAAGAATGATCCAGAGTATCTTTCAAGAGGGACTGCCCGGGTGTTTATTTCTTTGATTATATTTCTGCTGCAGAACTTGGTTTCGAGAATTTTTCTTGTTCTCATGAAGATCTTTTTTCTTATCTTTTATCTTTCATCTCTTGACCGTATCTATTTCCAATATTCCCAAGTACTTGAAATTTTCTTTTTCTCTGAACGTTCTGACGCTTTCCTGATTTAGCATTTTTCCTCTAGTTGTTTATTTTTTCCCCGGCATTTAATAATCAGCATGACACAGTTTACAATGACAAATTCCATTCGTATATCCTGGATGCTTGTATCAAGTTTCATAGTTCTTTTTTATTTTTGGCAAATATTTTGATATCATCCATATGTATTAAGTGCTTTATTTTTTCCTGTGATTTTGTAAAATTGCAGCCCTCAATGCATTTCCTGATTATTTGACTTGTTATAGCATCATTGCTATTGTTTGTTTGTTTGTTTGTGTTTTATGGCATATCAACCTTTGTGGGTTATTTAATGCCAAATCCATTTTTATGCAAATCTATTTCAAACAATTCAGTTTAGTATAATACACAGTTCAATTGTCAAAAACATTTTTATTTCAAGCTATTCAGTTTAGTCAAACAGTTCTAATCTAATTCAGTTTAGTATAAGTATAGTTTTTGTTTACACAGCTAAATGTCAAAACAGTTCTTTTTCACACAATTCAGTTTAGTGTAAAACACAGATCTATTTCAAACAATTCAGTTTAGCATAAGTACGCAGTTTAAATGTCAAAACAGTTTTATTTCGAGCAATTCAGTCAGTCAATTTAGCATGAGTATACAGTTAAATTGTCAAAAACATTTCTATTTCAAGTTCAGTCAAACAGTTCCATTTAAAACAATTCAGTTTAGCATAAGTACGCAGTTTGGTTCTATTTGACCCATAGATAGGACCCTATCAGGCGCTACCACTCCGGGCCATAGTGGACCTGGGAGCGATGGCATTAAAGGTGTACTCCGTATTCCCCGAAGCTTCAGCATTACTGGAACCTCACTATCAGAATGTTTAGTGTCATAAAAGGACACTCATTGGGGGAGGGTCTTACCCTTCTGCAGAGATGCAGTCGGTGTATTCTACAGCTCCAGCCAACTGTGCAAAGCATCATTGCTATAACAAATTGCTTTAGCGTGGGGATGTCTCTCAAGAAGATTTTCACATCTGATCGGTCATATTGTTAATTTCCCTTTACAATTTTCCCAGGCTTCGGTGATGAAGTTCATGCCTTTATCCTTTATCGGATATTTTGTACATTTTCAGGCTTCTTATTATCCAAGTTTGCTGGACTAATAATAAGTTCGTTTTGTCCCGGTATTTTTTTCGTCTCCCTTCTATTGCCAGTAAGGCCTAATGAGTAGAGTGTTCGCCAATGGTCCGGGAGACCGGGGTTCAATCCTCGGTCGACTCTTCCCAAAAACTCAAAAAATGGTACTTGATGCCACCTTGTTTAGCACTCAGCACTACAAGGTGAGGATCCAGGGTAAAATTAAGTCTACATTGATTCTTTCATCTTTTGCTGTGGTGCTGGGTTTGTTAAGCTTTAGAACACGGCGACACGAGTTCAAATCCTGGACGTGACTGACTGCATTTCAGATAGTTCTAATACCCTTGGGAAAGGTATGAATCCAATTATTCTCCCTCCAGCTATGGGTAAATAGTAGGGCAGACTATGTTCTTCAGCCTTGGCGAGGCAACTAGTCTAGGAGAAGGAAAACTCTGAATTCAAACCTGTTAAACTCCGCTTAAAAATTGACCTTGTGTCATATCCTGCCCGATCGGAGGGGTTGGTAAATATGGTTAAGCTTTAGTTTCTGTTTGAGCTCTTTTGGATAGCTCTCGTTAGTTGTATTCCTCATGATTTAGCTGACCACATATTTCCATTATTTCGAGGTCATAAAATCAGCTTTCTTTAAAAGCAAGGTCAACAAGTCTTTGGCTTATTGTGTTGAAGTTTTTTTTTCCCAATTTTTATAAACTGTTTATGTTCGGTTGCAGTGGATTATAATTTTATTATCTTTTCTTTTTATTATCTCAACTTTTTTTCATTCATCTCTCAGATCTATCGTAGCTAGAATATTGTTTATGAAATTAGAACAGGCAACATTCGCAGGACGACGACTATATATCCCACGTTGGTTGTCAAGGGAGTACCTGCCGATCATGACACTCAAATCTGTTATTTGAGTTCCACGTTATATTTATGTTTGTCCTTTTCATGGGTAGAATATTGTAACTATACCAGTCCCAGGGGTGATTAATATCTGTGCTCCCAAGACCTGATATTCTTCCAAGGAAGAATACCGTCAGCGAGTCGCAAACAAAAGAAAAAATTCCCATATCTACTAATTTGAACAAATGTAAGTTTTAACTTAGGGTAAATCCATCTATCCTTTTTTGTTTTAATCGGGCTCTGTGGAGGGATATATATATTAGTTTTTGGTTTTAAATTCTTAATAAGTGCATCAGACTGTTACAAGTTTAAACACTTGATTTTTGCACATGGCATGAGAAATACGCAAGATTAAAATAACATGCTTCTTTTTGAATTCCGTTACTTGTTACATTTTCCATACTAGCTCAAAGGATAAATATCCCTTGAGCTAGTATAGAAAATTCGTTTTTAAAAGGCTTCAGAATTAAAACATCTCTTACTCAGTCGGTTTGTCCATAATTATTTACCATTTACATTTCCATACTAGTTCAAAGGATAAATATCCTTTGAGCTAGTATAGAAAATTCGTCTTTAAAAGACTTCAGGATTAAAACATCTCTTACTCAATCGGTTTGTCTATAATTATTTACCAAAAGATATTTAAGAAACTCATTCTTTTTCTTCTTGTGAGTTTTACATACCAATGGATTTTACTGGAGTCTGAGAGCAGCAAATTTCCTCAGATCTCCAGGACCTTTCTAAGTATTCTAGTCGATCTCAACATGGTTGTAGACTGGATGGTCTCTTATTATTATTATTATTATTATTATTATTATTATTACTCCTTGAGAGTTTTCACATCAGCGTTAGCTGATGGTCTTTCACTAGAGTCTGAGTGACAGCAAGTCTCCTCAAGTCTCTAGGACTCTTCTCAGTATTCTGGCTGATCTCAATAATGCAGTACTTTGGGTGGTCTCCACTCGTCATTTTATTTCCAGGTCTTCCAGTCCCTTTATTAATCCACAGTTTTTTTTCAGTTCCCTAAGGTCTAGGTATTTATCCTTCTTTTCACTTTCTTTTAATTTTACACTGTGTTCAGTCGGGACAGCAAAGTCTTCAATTATCATTATTATTATCATTATCATTATTATTTTACTCATTTGAGAGTTTCTCTCATCAGCGTTAGCTGATGGTTTTCCACTGGAGTCTAAATTACAGCTAGTGTCCTAAAGTCTCCAAGACACTTCAAAGTATTCTGCCCGATCTCAACAAAGTTATAGTCATGATGGTCTTGATTCGTCCTCTGATCTCCAATTTTTCCAGTTCCCTTTCCGAGACCTTGGGGACCGTTCTAAACATGGCAAATAACAATTCCCTCGTATACCACAACTTTCTTAGTTATGTGCCAAAGTCTAAATACTTGTCTCTGTTTTCACTTTCTTTGATGATCCGCTGGAACCAAAAAATCCACTATACGGTTAGTTTTCTTTTCTTTTTGTCTGAAATCCAGAGAGTGTGGAGTATTAGCGTCATTACCATTATTCTGAAGAGTCTATATATATATATATATATATATATATATATACGTATGTGTGTGTTTGTTTGTTTGTTTGTTTCCACAATACAGCAAGTTTTCCACTGAAATTTGAGTAACAGCAACTCTCCAGGACACCTCAAAATTAACGATTCAAAATTATAATTTACCCATCGAACTATATATATGTGTATGTGTGTTACTAAAGTGTTGCTTGTATGCGTTTGATGGTTGGCCAGGCAGTTGGACCCGAGGGTTGAAATCTAAGCTGTATGGGTAAATTGACTTGAATGTAAGATAGATGGTGCTGACCTTCAAGATCAATAGAGGTCGTCATGATTTTATTTACGTTGAAAATTGTTATTTCCAGCCAAATGCAAATAGATAATGTGCTTACAATGGAACGGCTTGTTCAAGAATAGGACCTTAAGAAACCTGTTCATTCTTGCTCCAGAAAGGAAGATTATTCATGTGGCTCATACAGAAACATTTTCAGTATAAAAGTTTATTTTTGTCAGTTCTTTATTTTTTGAAGGCCTTCGACATGTCTTATAAACAAGACATTCCAGCTGTATTCACTGATGTGTATATGCGAATGGCACAATGATCAATCCCCCAATGCTCTCAAATAGGGTGGCAACAGACGGATAAAACTCACGTCTTCTTCATACTGTATGCCGAAATAAATAGATCTCTGTATATGTTTGCTGGGTTGGCATTTCTTTTTATAACATATCAATTCTCCTCAGATTATTAAAAACCGAAATTTGATCCGTTTCTAAATAGTTCGTTGGAATTTGACATATCAACCATGATAGGTTATCTAATGCCAAATCCTCTTTGTACATATATATTAAATATATAATTTGTAAACACATTTTGTAAATAACATTTTTAAACGAGAATAGCCCTTTATTATTCCAGTATAATATTCCAGGGTCCTTGGGTTGCTCCAGTTTTCATCTCCGTTTCCAGTGTTCAGTGTCGTTTTATAAACTTCATTTCTCCCAAGAAATTGTCCAGTCGGCTGGGGCTGTAGAATACACTGACTGCACCTCTGCAGAGGGGTAAAACCCCCACCCAATTAGTGTCCTGGTATGACACTAAACAGTCGGATGGTGAGGTCCCAGTAATGCTGGGGCCTTGGGGAATACGGAGCACCCCTTCATTGCCATTGCTCCCAGGTCCACTCAAGCCCGGCGTGGTAGCACCTGATAGGGCCCTATCTATGGGTTAAATAGAACTAACGGCAGACTTATGCTAAACTGAATTGTTTGATTAAACTAAATTGCTTGAAATAGAAAAGTTTTTGACAATTAAACCGTACTTGCATTTAAACTGCGTGCTTATGCTAAACTGAATTATTTGAAATTGAACTGTTTTTTGACATTGAAACTGTACTTACTCTAAACTGAATTGTTATATATCTGCTTGAATAAACTGAATAGTTTGAAATAGAAATGTTTTTGACAAACTGTGTACTCATGCTAAACTGAATTGTTTGAAAAAGAACTGATTTTTACATAAAAATGAATTTGGCGTTAAATAACCTACAATGGTTGATATGCCATAAAACCAAACCAATCTCCCAAGAAACATTTAGGGAAGTCCCTGCAGTTTAGCTGCTATGTTGTATAGCAAACAAGAAAAGGCTAATAGAAATCGTGAGAACAGGTCCTACCATTATGCATTTGAGGTTCTTTTTTTATTTTGTTTGCTACAATATTTTATTTTTCGTTTTTTTTTGTTTTTTTCGTTTTTTACGTGTGTGACGTAAACTTGAGTGTTTGGTTTGGTTTCTTAATGGTATATTAATGGTTTTTAATGGCATATTAACCTTTCGAGGTTATTTAATGCCAGAGCCATTCTGAACAACAGTAGTGGTACTATTTAACCCATAGCTTGGAGGATAAGGGGGTTCATACCTTTCCCAAGGGTATTTGCCCGAAAGTGAACGTAATAGCGTGACTGGAGTACGAACTCGCTTACTCCAATTCCGCAGTCCATTGCTTTAACCATTACACCATGAGGACACCCACCGAATTTTGAGTGTATACGCTCACGAAACACAAGACCAGCACACTGGTATCATGGTGTGGGGATGCAATTAGCTTCATACATCTCTCTCTCTCTCTCTCTCTCTCTCTCTCTCTCTCTCTCTTAACGTCATTATGTGCGTATCTGTAAGTCAGTGTATATACATGATATATGGGTGTGTTTCCCCTTGTTTCAATGTGTGTGTCACTGTATATATATTATGTGTGTCGATATATTTACGGTGTGTGTCTGAGCGTATTTATGTGTGGGTGCGTTTGTCCGTGTACATCTTTGAATGTGTACGTTTCTGTGGTTTTGAATGTCTCGGCGTGTGTATCTTAGCGTGTGTCTGTGTAGGAGCGCCGTCAGAGTGTATGTCTGCCTGAATGAGTGTTATTATCGACAGTTAAGTCTAAGTTGACTGGAAGGCCAATCTTGAATATCAACAAGAGAAGAGGAGTGGCGAAACGAATCACAACCGATTTTATTCAAGTTTTTTCGCATTTCATATAAATTAATTTCTTTAACATCATCTATGCAATAAAAATTCTCTCTCTCCCTCTCTCTTTCTCTGGGGGAGTTATCGTGACGTAATGGCTAAAGTGCTGAACTACAGCCCCGAAGTAAGCCAGTTCAAACTCCAGTCACGTTGGCCCAGTTGACTGGGGCTGTAGAATACACCGACTGCATCAATGCAAATCGGTAAAATTCCCCCAACGAATGTCCTGATTGACGCTAAACATCCTGATTGTGAGATTTCAGTAATGCTGGAGCTTAGGGGAATGCGAAGTACCCCTTCATTGCAAGCGCTCCCAGGTTCACTCTGGCCCGGAGTGGTAGTACCTATCTATGGGCCAAACAGAATTAAACTTTGTACTTATGCTAAACTGAATTGCTTGAAATAGAACTGTTTTGACATTTAAACTGTGTACATATGAATTGTTTAAAAAAGGACCTTCTATATGTATAAACATGGAACTGGCACTAAATAACCTACAGTAGTTGATATAACCCAACCAAACTAAACCAAATCCGCTGAATTTCATTTTCGGGGTAATACTCGTGGTTTCTCGGTCAACCTATAAGCTTTTCAGCCGACCCAAGATGTGTATGTGTTTGTAAATGCACGTAATTGAACATGCAGAAGAATCCTGAGTATGATGGAGAGGCTCCAGTTCAGTAATGGGTAGTACCTCTTCATTGCCATTTTCCCAGATCCACTCTGACCCGGAGTAGTTGAATCTGTTAGGATCCTATCTAGGGGTGAAAGTGAACTATTTAATCATTCCCCGCTCTCTCTCTTTATATATATATATATAAGTATATGTTGGTTGGTTATTGCTTGTTTGGGTTTTATGGCATATCAACCTTTGTAGTTTATTTAGCGCTAAATCAATTTTTATGCGAATAGTTCTATTTCAAACAATTCAGTTTAGCATGAGTACACTATTTAATTGTCAAAAACATTTTTATTTCAAGCTATTCAGTTTATTCAAACCGTTCTAAATCAGCTAATTCGGTTTAGTATCAATACAGATTTTGTTTACACACAGTTAAATGTCAAAACAGTTCTATATTAAACAATTCAGTTTAGTGTAAGTACAGTTTCAATGTCAAAAACAGTTCCATTTCAAACAATTCAGTCTAGCATAAGCACGCAGTTTAAATGTATGTACAGTTTAATTGTCAAAAACATTTCTACTTTCAAACTATTCAGTTTAATCAAATAGTTCTAATTCAAATAATTCAGTTTAGCATAAGTATACAGTTAGTTCTATTTAACCCCTAGAAAGGGCTCTATCAGGTGCACCACTCCGGGGCAGAGTGGACCTGGGAGCAATGGCAATGAAGGGGTGCTTTGCATTCCCCAAAGCACTAACATCACTGGAACCTCACCATCAGATTATTTAGTGTCATATCCAGGACACTCATTGGGGTGGGGTCTTACCCCTTTGCAGAGGTGCAGAGGGCAAGGCATATATGTAAATAAATATATAGGTTAAAAATTTCTTCTCTTACCCTGAGAGGGTGATAGATTTGGGATAAGATATCCGACTGACATAAAGTCAGCCGTGATTCGATCCTTGCTTGAAGCATCTAGTGTGTCTAGCCACACTTAAGAGTAGTGATACAACGAAACAATCTATCTTTGGCTGTCAGAACATATGCTTCCCCAAGTGGGGGATTGCCGGCTACCACATACGTGTAAATGCAAAGCTCTTCTCATGAACTGAGCACTCCGGTAGCTGATAAGCGTATATGTAAATAAATATATGTTAAATATTCCTTTCCTTATGCTGAGAGAGTGATAGCCATGGAGAAAGATATCCGACTGATGAAGAGTCAGCCGGGTTTTCATCCCAACTTAAAACGTCTCGCGTGTCTAGCCACTGTGAAGAAGTGTGATTCAACGAAACAGTCTGTCTGTGAATGACAATATATATATATATATATATATATATATATATATATATATATATATTCTGTTGAATTATTATTATATCATTTTCCTAATGTCTAGGTCGAGTTGATGCATACTACCCCAAGCGCTTTCGACTATTTCGCAGACCATCCTCAGGGGTTGTGTTTGATTGTTTGTTGCTGTGAGTTGCAGTGAGTTTTTATGTTCAAGTCGAGTGTTTTGTTTTTTTTTTCTTGTTGGATTTTCTTATAATATATATTTGGCTCATTCTGTTCGGAGAGGTCTAACGAAATCGTCGAAAGCGCTAGTATGGGGCACTTTCTTCACCACCCCGACCCAGACATCAGGAAAATGTTTAGAAGACTTATAACGTCTTCACTTAAAGATCCTAAAAAGAAAATACTCTGCTGTTTTCAACAGAATACGCTTTAATAATGACTTGCTGCCTAAGTACATAATATATATATATATATATATAACACAACAACACTCGAACATCAAAATAATAAACAAAAACTTCAGATTCTCGAAGCACTATATATTAGAAACCTGCAACCAGCACTTAATAGAATTAATTTTCAAACCAAACGTACTTAAATGTCTTTAGCTACTGGCACTATTTACAGAATTACATTTAAAAGCAAGCGCCATAATCTCCAACAGCAAAGACGTCCTTACACAGTAGTAATTTGCTAAAACAAAAGTTACATCACTTTTGTAACAGATTCTCCCCTGATGATGGCCCAAAGTCGGGCAGAAAGTACTAGGGATACATACAACTATGGACAATACCTAAATCAATTCCCCCCGAATACGATATAAGTAATACTGGAATTCGAACGGATCCAAAAGAAAATATGTAGGCATAAAATGTCTATTATGTTTAATGAAATTTGCATATATATATAAATATATACTTCCACGGTGGGGGACTTTTGCGAAGGAATTAACAGTTGCTACTAGCGTAATGCAAAGCTCTTCTAATGAATTAAGAACTTCGTTTTCTGAAAGCGTAAATTGTAAACAAAAAGGAAAAGAGGGCGATAGCTTTGGGGTAAGATTTCCGACTGACGTAAAGTTAACCGGGTTTCGATCCCAGCTTGAAGCTTTTCGCGTGTCTAGCCACACTGAAGAGTTATGATACAACGAAACAGTCTATCTATAGATGACTATATATATATATGTGTGTGTGAGTGTGTGAGTGTGTGCCTGTGTGTTATAGACTTGAAGACGGTGCAAATAATTCTAGTAAGAGAGTGTAACGGTCATCGTTGTAATCGATGACCTGACTTCAAATCCTGGACGAAGCTATGTCCGTTTCACTTTGGGAAAGGCATAAGTCTATTTCTTCTTCCATCACCTATTAGAGCAGATTGGGCTCTTTAGCCTTGATATCCCAACCAATCTTGGAAAAGGAAAGCTCTGAATTAAACCCAGCTTTTTTTCCACTTAAAAATTGACCTTTAGTCCTGCCCATCACGGAAGGGTTAGGTAAATACTTACCAAGTGAATCCCAGAGTGTTTAAGAGCTAAAAAAATACTCCCCACCCCAAATTTTTTGGTGGCACATAGTTCCAAACTAAGCTGACTGTCATATTGAAAATGAAGAGAGATTAATATTGAATCTAATTACGTTAGTTTTACTTATCAATCGCAATATTATTTTATGTTTCTCAACAACCGATAAAACGGTCCCAAATCTTGAATGAATTTTAATTCTATACTCACAATTTCAGTGTCGGCATCAGTAACCATCCTTCTCAGAAATGGAATTGACCAGCCGTGTTCGAATCCCAGAAGAGGCATTTTGCGTTTCACTTCGCGCAAATGCCATTCAGAAAAGTATGAATTTCTCACCCTCAGCCGAAACGAGTAAATAAAAGTAATTAAACAGAATTAGGTTTTCAGCCTTCGTGGGAGTGTCCCCGTGGGGTAATGGTTAAAGCGATGGACTACGGAATCGTTGTAAGAGACTTCGTACTCCAGTTTCGCTGTTACGTACACTTTCGGGCAAATACCCTTTGGAAAGGTATGAACCCCCTTATCATCCCAGCTATGCGTTAAATAGTACCACGACTGTTCTTCTAGGAGAATAGATTTGGCATTAAATGACCTAAGAACCAAACCAAACCGGGATTCGTTAGGCAACCAATCTGAGAGAAAGAAAACTCGGTATTTAAACAGCTCTAAAACTTTTTTTACTATTTATACCATTATTAAAAAAAATAATTTAAAAAAAATCTCTAATCCATTTTCTTTCAAGAAATTCTATCAGAATATTGTACCGGACATTGGCATAATGGTTAGAGTGTTCGCCAATGGCCGGGGAGACCTGAATTCCATCCCAAGTCGAGTCATACCAAAGACATAAGAAATGGTACTTAATGCTACCTTGCTTAACAATCAGCATTATAAGGTAAGGATCAAGAGTAAAGTGGAGCAATCCAGGGAAAGGAGTAGAACCCTCAACTACACTTTGGTCACCCTCGACTACGGTCGCCAACAACTATTGTGCAATTGGACGTGAAAAAATAAAGGACGTCCTGGAAAAATAAAGAAAAAACGGCAAATGAAGTGGAGACCCTCAACGTTATGATTAACGTGCTAAACTGTGACACCGTACCAAGCGTATTCGAACTCCAATCACGGTACTGTGTTCACCTTGTGACTAATACTTTTGGGAAAGGAAAAAATCCACTTATTCCTCCAGCTGTGGTTTAAATAGCACCACTATTGCACTATAAGGTTGGCTTTAGCATTAAATAACCCATGAAGGTTCATATGCGATGAAATTAGGAAAATAAATCATACAAAATTACATAAAAAAGGGGGAGCCATAATATATGATCAACCGGAACACACGTGCGTACATTCGAAAACAGCTATCACTTCTAATCGTATCATATAATTATACAAATAGTTGTCTTCCAGTAAGTACAGCCGAAAATGTCCCCCACTTCTAATTGTATCATATAATTATTACTGCTATAATTGATAGCACAAATAGTTGTCTACCAGTAAGTACAGCCGAAAATGTCCCCCACTTCTAATTGTATCATATAATTATTACTGCTATTATTAATAGCACAAATAGTTGTCTACCAGTATGTACAGCCGAAAATGTCCCCCACTTCTAATTGTATCATATAATTATTACTGCTATTGTTAATAGCACAAATAGTTGTCTACCAGTATGTACAGCCGAAAATGTCCCCCACTTCTAATTGTATCATATAATTATTACTGCTATTATTAATAGCACAAATAGTTGTCTACCAGTAAGTACAGCAGAAAATGTCCCCCACTTCTAATTGTATCATATAATTATTACTGCTATTATTAATAGCTCAAATAGTTGTCTTCCAGTATGTACAGCCGAAAATGTCCCCCACTTCTAATTGTATCATATAATTATTACTGCTATTATAATTAGCACAAATAGTTGTCTACCAGTAACTACAGCCGAAAATAGCCCCCACTTCTAATTGTATCATATAATTATTACTGCTATTATTAATAGCACAAATAGTTGTCTACCAGTATGTACAGCCAAAATGTCCCCCACTTCTAATTGTATCATATAATTATTACTGCTATTGTTAATAGCACAAATAGTTGTCTACCAGTATGTACAGCCGAAAATGTCCCCCACTTCTAATTGTATCATATAATTATTACTGCTATTATTAATAGCTCAAATAGTTGTATTCCAGTATGTACAGCCGAAAATGTCTCCCACTTCTAATTGTATCATATAATTATTACTGCTATTATTAATAGCACAAATAGTTGTCTACCAGTAAGTACAGCCGAAAATGTCCCCCACTTCTAATTGTATCATATAATTATTACTGCTATTATTAATAGCACAAATAGTTGTCTACCAGTAAGTACAGCAGAAAATGTCCCCCACTTCTAATTGTATCATATAATTATTACTGCTATTATTAATAGCACAAATAGTTGTCTACCAGTATGTACAGCCGAAAATGTCCCCCACTTCTAATTGTATCATATAATTATTACTGCTATTATTAATAGCACAAATAGTTGTCTACCAGTATGTTCAGCCGAAAATGTCCCCCACTTCTAATTGTATCATATAATTATTACTGCTATTGTTAATAGCACAAATAGTTGTCTACCAGTATGTACAGCCGAAAATGTCCCCCACTTCTAATTGTATCATATAATTATTACTGCTATTATTAATAGCACAAATAGTTGTCTACCAGTATGTACAGGCGAAAATGTCCCCCACTTCTAATTGTATCATATAATTATTACTGTTATTGTTAATAGCACAAATAGTTGTCTACCAGTATGTACAGCCGAAAATGTCCCCCACTTCTAATTGTATCATATAATTATTACTGCTATTATTAATAGCTAAAATAGTTGTCTTCCAGTATGTACAGCCGAAAATGTCTCCCACTTCTAATTGTATCATATAATTATTACTGCTTATATTAATAGCATAAATAGTTGTCTACCAGTATATACAGCCGAAAATGTCCCCCACTTCTAATTGTATCATATAATTATTACTGCTATTATTAATAGCACAAATAGTTGTCTACCAGTATGTACAGCCGAAAATGTCCCCCACTTCTAATTGTATCATATAATTATTACTGCTATTATAATTAGCACAAATAGTTGTCTACCAGTGTGTACAGCCGAAAATGTCCCCCACTTCTAATTGTATCATATAATTATAACTGCTATTATTAATAGCACAAATAGTTGTCTTCCAGTATGTACAGCCGAAAATGTCCCCCACTTCTAATTGTATCATATAATTATTACTGCTATTATAATTAGCACAAATAGTTGTCTACCAGTATGTACAGCCGAAAATGTCCCCCACTTCTAATTGTATCATATAATTATTACTGCTATTATTAATAGCACAATTAGTTGTCTACCAGTATGTACAGCCGAAAATGTCCCCCACTTCTAACTGTATCATATAATTATTACTGCTATTATTAATAGCACAAATAGTTGTCTACCAGTAAGTACAGCAGAAAATGTTCCCCACTTCTAATTGTATCATATAATTATTACTGCTATTATTAATAGCACAAATAGTTGTCTACCAGTATGTACAGCCGAAAATGTCCCCCACTTCTAATTGTATCATATAATTATTACTGCTATTATTAATAGCACAAATAGTTGTCTTCCAGTATGTACAGCCGAAAATGTCCCCCACTTCTAATTGTATCATATAATTATTACTGCTATTATTAATAGCACAAATAGTTGTCTTCCAGTATGTACAGCCGAAAATATCCCCCACTTCTAATTGTATCATATAATTATTACTGCTATTATTAATAGCACAATTAGTTGTCTACCAGTATGTACAGCCGAAAATGTCCCCCACTTCTAACTGTATCATATAATTATTACTGCTATTATTAATAGCACAAATAGTTGTCTACCAGTAAGTACAGCAGAAAATGTCCCCCACTTCTAATTGTATCATATAATTATTACTGCTATTATTAATAGCACAAATAGTTGTCTACCAGTATGTACAGCCGAAAATGTCCCCCATCTCTAATTGTATCATATAATTTTTACTGCTATTATTAATAGCACAAATAGTTGTCTTCCAGTATGTACAGCCGAAAATGTCCCCCACTTCTAATTGTATCATATAATTATTACTGCTTTTATTAATAGCACAAATAGTTGTCTTCCAGTACGTACAGCTGAAGACGGCCCCCACTTCTACTCTTATATAATTAGTTCTCCACTTTGTATAGGTGGTGCCTATAATATATGTCTACGGATACGTACGGATGCAGACCTCCCCCACTTCTAATCTTATCATATAATTATTACTGCAGTTTTGATTGGCTCTATTCATCATAGTTGTCTATGGGTATGTGCGACCGAGCACCATTCCCTTCTTTAATCTTATAATATAATTATCATTGCTATTTTAATTGGTGCTATTCATCATATCAGTCTCACGTTACGTACGGCCGAAGACCACCCCCATTTCTAATCTTATTATATTGTTAGTATTTCGGATACATACGGCCGAAGACTGGGCTCAATTGTAATATTATCATATAATTAACAGGACTATTTTGATTAGTGGAATTTATAATGGTTATCTTCAGCTTTGAATTTCAATTTACTAAGATAAGCTTTTTACTGTCGTCATCAACTTTCTTGTCTTTTGGTCCATTTGTCTTTTGCCAGTTTAAGAACGGTCCCATTTATCTTACAAGAGGGACTGACCAGGTGTTTATACTTTTGATGGGATTTCTGCGGTAGACTTTGTTTTCTGGTTTTTTTCGTACTTCCAAGATTGTCTTTTCTTACTTCTTATCTTCTTGTCTGCTTGTTTGATGGTGTCCGTTTCAATATCCCCAATTACTTGCAATTTTCATTTCCTCCAATCGTTTTAATGCTTTCCTGGTTATGTCGTTCTGTTCCTTTCGGTATTTCTCTTTTTCCACTTTTCGTTATGAGTATTGCACATTTTTCAATGCCAAATTCTATTTCTATATTCTAGTTGTATATTCTCATTATTTCTATTTGGATATCCAGTTCTTTTTCGTGCCCAATCGGCTGGGCCTGTCGAATACACCGACTGCATCTCAACAGTGTCATGGATATGACACTAAATAATCTCATGGTGAGGCTTCAGTAATGCTGCCGCTTTGAAGAATGCCGAGTACCTCTTCATTACCATCGTCCTCAGGTCTATTCTGTCTCGGAGTGGTGGCACCTGATAGGGTCCTATCTATGGGTCAAATAGAACTTTTTGACATTTAAACTCTGTACTTAGGCTAAACTGAGTGGTTTGAGATAGAACTGTTTTTACATTTTACAGCATTTAAACAAAAAAACCGAATTTATGGTAAACTGAAGTGTTCGAAATAGAACTGTTCGATGATTTAAATGTGTGTAAACAAAATGACTGATGTTTAATTGAATTGTTAGTGATACATGGCAATACTTGGAACCAATTAACTTTGTTGACATGCTAAACTGAATTGTTTGAAATAGAACTATTTGATCTTTTGACTGTGTGAAGAAAAAACTGCATATTTATGCTAAACTGAATTGTTTGAAATTGAACTGTTTATACATTTAACTGTATATAAACAAAAAAACTGTATTTAAACAAATGATTAACTGCGTAAAAACAAAAAAAACTGTACTTATGCTGAACTGAATCGTTTGAAATTAACTGAAACCATTTAACTGTGTGCAAAAAAAAATGAGCTCAAGCTTTTTTAAAAAATCTTCAAAATGTGTTTAGAAATCATATTTTTAATATATGTAAAAAAAAAGATTTGGTATTAAATGACCAAAAATAGTTGATATTCCTTAAAACCAAACCAAACCAAACCAGTTCTTTTTCATTTTAGGCAAATACCTTTATATCATTCATACGCCTGAAGTGATTAATCTTTTTATTTTTATTTTTTAAATTCGTAGCTGCCTGTGCATTTCCAAAATAAGCGTTCGAGTGGCATAATTACGATAAAGAATAGCAATAATGATAGTGAATCTCTCTGGAAGATGCTTGTTTAGATTTTTACCTCAGCTTGGGCTTATCCACCGGCAGACAATTCCATTCTCCATTTTTCTATGGCTTTCGTGATGACATTTATATCTTAGTCGGATATCTTGTACATTTTCTGACACTCTTATCCTCGCGTGTGGTACTATATCATAAGCTATCCAGGCAATGGCTACATTTTTCCGTCTTCTTTGAGGATGGGTGGGTCTAGCCGTATCCTTTTTTGTTCTTCCAGAAATAGTCCACAGCATAGAAGCAAGTAATAGTTTTCTTCTTTGCGGTCAGAAGTTTTCACATCATAGGTCAGCATGTTATCGGTCTATAGTTGCGGGAGATTTTTATTTTGCATCCTTTTTGGATCCGGGTTGTTTTCCCTTTTGTTGTCATCCATTCGGGCATGCTAGCTTCTTGAAAGTATTTACTGAGTTGCAGGTCCAATCTGTCGTGAGATTTTTTAAACCAGTATCCCTGTATGGCCATCCTGGCAGGGCGTTTTCCACTTAGGTATTTTCTTGATCGTTGCTCTCAGCGAGTCCAAGTACAGATTTGCTTCTGACCCTTATTCAAATCCTTCTAATTCTTTTTCATGTAAATAATCCACTCAGAATTCTTTCTTTTTCCTTATTTTACTCCAAAATTATTTCGTTACTTTTGCATCCGCTTGTTGATTGACACTCAACTTCAACTTGTTTGTAGAATATTCGCTTGTTTTCGTAGTTTCTTTATTTGTCCTTCAATCTTCATTTTTTGCATTTCTGTTCTGATTACTTTGGTTATAACCTATTTTATCACTGACTAGTTTTGCTCCTATATTAATTAACTCGTTCAATTCAGTGATGTTGTTGATTTGGATATGTTTCAATAATTTATTCACTTTTTCGGTCAGTTATTATTTTACTCCGCATTAGTTGATGACCTTTCACAGAAGTCTGAGTGACAGCAAATCTCCTCGAGTCTCCGTGACTCTTTTCAGTATTCTGTCCGATCTCAACAATGTTGAACTTTGGATTTTCTTGATTCGTTCTCCGTTTTCCAACTCTTCCAGTTCCCTTTCCAAGCCTTTGGTGACCGTTCCAAGTACTCCAATTACAAGTGGTATTATCATCACCATCATGTTCCACAGCTTTCTTAGTTCTCTGGCAAGGTGCTGGTACTTGAGTCTCTTTTCACTTTCTTTTATTTTCAATCGGCGGTCCGCGGGGATGGTAAAAGTCTATTATACAACAAATTCTCTCTCTCTCTCTCTCTCTCTCTCTCTCTCTCTCTCTCTCTCTCTCTCTCTCTTTGTTTTTGGAGGGTTTCTTTAATTATTATTCGGTCTTATCTTCATGTTCGAGTTTTGTCCCAGAAAACTTTCTGTTTCATTCTCAATGATGGATCAAATTGTGCATATACCGCTATCAATTGTGCGTATACAATAATCAAATTGGGCATATTCTATACAGTATAATCAAATTTCAATTTCTTGCACAATTCCCTGTTGATCACCTTTCCCACCCAGCCGTGTCTAGTTTTATACACCCTGTGTGCTAGTTTGTTAGATTAACCTAGAATGTGGTTAATGGTTATGTCCCTATCACCATATAATCTACATTTGCTTTTTTGTTGCGAGTTATCGATTTAAGCTGTGATATAGTTAGTCCTTATGGCGTTGTTTAGTGCTGCTATTAGAAGAGAATCGGGGGTTTTCCGTGTAATTACACCTATTTGTCGCTTGAAATACCCATGCAGATTCTTTTTCCAAGTTTTTTTTCTTTTTTGTCGTTCTGCCCGTCCTTATGTTGTTGGTTAAAAAAAAAGATAAATTACAAATTACTAATAACATGACCGCTGTAATTAGTCTTTCTTTGTTCTTTTTAATGTTCTCCTCGAGTCCTCGAATTGATGCAGCTACTCAAACTTCAATGCTGGCGACTCCTCTTCCCCTTTCTTCTCTTGACATCTATAGTCTGTCTATGTCATTTCTTAGACGTCAGGCCTTATACATCGTCATCAACGTTTTTGTCCATAAGTCTGAATTTTTCCCCCATCAATTTTAAGAATGGTCTCGAGTTTCTTACTCAAGGGACCTCCCAGGAGATTTTTATTA
Organism: Sepioteuthis lessoniana; assembly: GCA_963585895.1. Lineage (NCBI taxonomy): Eukaryota > Metazoa > Mollusca > Cephalopoda > Myopsida > Loliginidae > Sepioteuthis > Sepioteuthis lessoniana. Next base: position 58,210,656 of record OY757931.1, on the reverse strand, counting down.
CTTTGATGAGTTTTCTGCGGCAGACCTTGGTTTTGAGAAGCTTTCTCTTTCGTCTATGGTCCACTTTTGTCATTTTTTATTTCATTTTCACATCTTTGGTGGTGTCCGCTTCCTCCATTTCCAAGTACTCGTAATTTTCCTTTTCTCCGACAGTTCCGATTCTTTCTTGATTTGACAGATCTATTCCTTAGGTTTTTGTCATTTTTCATTTTTCTTAGTGAACAAGGCACATTTTTCTATGACAAATTCCATTCCTATATCCTGGCTGTATATCCTTATTGCCTGTATTAGTCTCCAATTCTTTTTCATTTTTGCGAACAGCTTGATGTCGTCCATGTATGTCACGTGTCAACCTATGATGTGGAAAATCCTAACCCTCCAGAATAGAGAGGAAATCTACTAATCATTTGTGTGCCGCGGACTGTTTCCCGAAAAAAAAAGAAAGGGTGCCACAGGGTAACAAGTGGAACAAGTGGTTTACTGTACAATGATCAGCATATCTTAATGAGGAGCAAAATGAGGCAGAAAATGTAGCCATGGCGTTGACTGACTACAAAAAGGTATACAATATGGTCCTACAAAGTTGGATTATAGAATGTCTGAAAGTGTACAAGATATCCAACAAAATCATCAAATTCATCACGTAAGCCGTGAAAAACTTGAAATTTCTGAGAATGAGACATCAAAGAAAGAAAGAAAGAAAGAAAGAAAGTTATGAATTATAACATAAAAGAAAGAAAGAAAGAAAGTTATGAATTATAACATAAAAGAAAGAAAGAAAGAAAGAAAGAAAGAAAGAAAGAAAGAAAGAAAGAAAGTTATGAATTATAACATCAAAGAAAGAAAGAAAGAAAGGAAGAAAGTTATGAATTATAACATAAAAGAAAGAAAGAAAGAAAGAAAATGAAGACAAAATACTAAAAAAAAAAAAAACACAGTTCAAAGAAAGAAAGAAAGAAAGAAAGTTATGAATTATAACATAAAAGAAAGAAAGAAAGAAAGAAAGAAAGAAAGAAAGAAAATAAAATGCAGACAAAATACTAAAAAATAGTTCAAAGAAAGAAAGAAAGAAAGAAAGTTATGAATTATAACATAAAAGAAAGAAAGAAAGAAAGAAAATGAAGACAAAATGCTAAAAAAAAAAAAAAAAAAGTTCAAAGAAAGAAAAAAAGAAAGTTATGAATTATGAAAAAAAGAAAGAAAAAAAGTACCTGGTATCTTGACAAGAAAATATGCTCAGTTTACCGACAACCTTTTTAAGTGTCGCTCATGAAGTTGACAACAAAAAAGAAACAAGAAAAGAAAAAAAAAAAGAAGAAATACGGAGAGGCAAGAAAGTTGTCAACCTGTTTACTTCAGTTTAAATTGGAATGTTTGTAATTTGTCACAGTTTTCAGTCGACTACGTAAATTTCTTCTTTTCTTCATATGACACCGAAAATTGATATTAACTTAGCATAGTAAGTCCGAGTACTAATGACAGACGAAGTGAACGGATCAGTCGTAGGAGGAAAAAATTATTTAAGGACGATTTTCCAAAGGTGGAAGTTGGCGTTGTAAATTGTGTTTTTTAACCAAGAATTAAGAATTATTTTTATTAGAAAGGAATACTTGATACCCTATAGCTATTCGAACAACGTCATCTGGTACCAGTGGGAAACACAACTAACCCAGACACCAAGGGACCCAACACAAAAATTAGTTGCCGTTAGGTGAGGGTCCTACCCTTAAACTCCACACTACACACACACGTAAGTATATTTGTATATATGTGTGTGAGAGAGAGAGAGGAGGTTGAGTTGAGTCAGAAATGATTACCCTTTATGACAATGCATTTCAAACGTTCAATGTTTTAAAAGCAACTAGAAATAACCAGATTAAAGAATGCCTACATTTGTTATACTTATTTCAGTAGGGAAAGAGTATGCATCAAAATTTAATCTATGATCTATCTCTCGTCACTAAATTGGAGGAAATATAAGTGCTTAGTTTACATGTTGCTGGTGTTTTCGAATCACAAAAAACGCTAGAGAAACAACTAAGAAAATTTCTACTGTTTATAATAAAGGTGTCATTACAGACCTCCAACTCCGAAAGTGGTTTCCAATGTTTTGCTGTAGTGATACATGAATAAAATAAGAAACCTGATCAGAACTTTCTTGTCTTTTGGTCCATTTGTCTTTTGCCAGTTTAAGAACGGCCCCATTTATCTTACAAGAGGGACTGACCAGGTGTTTATCCTTTTGATGGGATTTCTGCGGTAGACTTTGTTTTCTGGTTTTTTTCGTACTTCCAAGATTGTCTTTTCTTACTTCTTATCTTCTTGTCTGCTTGTTTGATGGTGTCCGTTTCAATATCCCCAATTACTTGCAATTTTCATTTCCTCCAATCGTTTTAATGCTTTCCTGGTTATGTCGTTCTGTTCCTTCCGGTACTTCTCTTTTTCCACTTTTCGTTATGAGTATTGCACATTTTTCAATGCCAAATTCTATTTCTATATTCTAGTTGTATATTCTCATTATTTCTATTTGGATATCCAGTTCTTTTTCGTGTCCAATCGGCTGGGCCTGTTGAATACACCGACTGCATCTCTGCAACGAGTGTCCCGGATATGACACGAAACAATCTGATGATGAGGCCCCAGTAATGCAAGAGCTTTTGGGAATGCAGAGTACCCCTTCATTGCCATCTCTCCCAGGCCCATTTTGACCCGGAGTGGTAGCACCTGATTGGGTCCTATCTAAACTGTGTATTTATGCAAAACTGAATTGTTCACAATAGAACTGTTTTGACATTTAAACAACATACTTATGCTAAAGGGAATTGTTTATAATAGAACTGTTTTGGGGGGCTGTAGAATACACCAACTGCTTCTCTGCAGAGGGGTAAGACCCCGTCCCAAACGAATGTCCTGCATTTGACACTAAACAATCTGATGGTGATGTTCCAGTAATGCTGGAGCTATGGGGAATGTGGAGTACTCTATCGCTCCCAGGTCCATTCTGGCACGGACTGATAGCATTTGATAGGGTCATATCTATGGGTCAATTAAAACTAAAATGTGTACTTATAGTAAACAGAATTACTTGAAACCGAGCTGTTTGGGCATTTAAACTGCGTACTTCATTTAAACTGTGTACTTATGCTAAATTGAACTGTTTAAAATAGAAAGTCTTTGAAATGTAAACTGCATACTAATGCTAAACTGAATTGTTTGAAATTGAACTGTTTTTGACATTGAAACTGTACTTACGCTAAACTGATTTTTTAAATAGAACTGTTTTGACATGTAAACCAAAACTATATTTATGCTAAACTGAATTGTTTGAAATAGAACTGTTTATTATTTTTAATGGATTTGGCAGTAAATAACCTATAAAGGTTGATATGCACTAAAACCCAAACAAACCAAACCTGATCAGGACGATTCCACTGGTCAACACGATTTTTGGTGCCAAGCAACAAGACACGTTTTTAAGCAAATTTGATGCCGCTGATTCTAAAAATGACCTTATTTTTTTTTGTGGTTCGCCACTGTTTTTACTGTAATTGCTCATTTTTAGAAAGAAAAAAACGGGTCAATTTATGATTTTGGCTGATCGCAAAATTTAGTTAATAAAGTTCGTAGAAAGCCATCAGGTAGGCCGAGCAATTTATGTCAGCTATCTGAAATAAACTAATTTTTAATGAGAAAAAAGTGTTTTTGAGTCAAAAAATCTAAAAAAAATGTACAGAATTTTTCTAATTTATCGCCAAAATTCAAATTAACTGATAAACTTTACCATTAATACACTTTAGTAAACCTGATAATTATGGTGAAATAAAAAAAACCGAAACCTTAAATCTTCTGTTTGATATTCATAAATTTGTGCCATTACTTTTGTCCCTTCACGACGGAAAGAAACTAAGTATATTGGAAGCTTTTGTTTTCACAGTTGGAAAGAAACTCCAACAAATGACATTGAAATTAAATGCACCTGCTGAGCATCATGAAAATGGTTTCGTCATAACATCAGGAAACTCATTAAGGATGATGAATTTGTTAATTCAATGAATGACTTGGTATTACGCACTTAGACATCATTTGTTGAAGTGGTGAAAAACCTCTGAGGCAATCGCCGGGCTGAAAACTACAAGGAGTTTTTTGAAAAGCTGTTGAAAAATCTTCCGGACAGAGACGCTAATATGAGTATTAAGGTTCATTTTTTTACAAAACCATCTCGATAAATTTCCGGATAATTGCGACTATGTGAATGCTGAACACAGAGAATGGTTCCACCATGATATCAAACCATTGGAAGAGAGCTACCAGGGATTGTGGAACAAACGAATGATGGCTGACTACTGCTGGAGTATGAAAAGGAACTTATATAACATTGAACATGACTGATAATCATGGAAAAGAAAATATTTACCATAGTTCTTATGTTCACGAAGATTTTATTCCTGTTGTTAAATGATGAGAATAATTGTTGGTCTTGGTATTTTCAATCATGTTATTTTTAAAGACTTTGAGTCTGATTGTTATCGCAAAAATAATAATAATCATCATCATCATGACGTGCGACTAGCACGGATATCCCTGACCCTCTCTCTCCACGTCTCCCTATCATTCATCGCCTCCGGCAGGTCTTCAGGATTACATCCCGTATCATCACATAGATGCTGTATGAATGTCCGAGCTGGTCGTCCTGCTTTTGATTGGCCATATGCGGGGGTCCACAGGAGCACATCACTTACGATCTCGTCCTTGCTTCTCCAGCAGTGTCCAGCATGTCTGGTTCGTCTAGCTTTTATTGCTTTCGTGATAGGTGGTAGGTGGCCGTACAGTTGGCGCCTTGTGGGGTGTTGCTGCCAGGACCTGTTCAATATTGCTCGCAAAAATAATATTTCTCAACAGACCAATATTTGTTAGTTTAAATACGAATTGATAGGATTCTACGATTTTACTTTGAGAAATATTGTCATTTGTCAATATAATATACACAGAAAACAAATGAAAAAATGCTTTTTTCTAAAAATGAGGTATTTCTGTACAGCAAAAACGGTAGCTAATCAAGAAAAGGTAAGTTATTTGTCGCTGCCTCTCACAAGACAGGACTTGACACAAGGTCAAAAGCCTGAAGGCCGATTAGAGTGGGGATAAAGGGGAGGGAAAGGTCGGGAACGAGCTGAGACTCGAACCCTGCCGGCCATTGACCCACCAAGTGCAATGTGGGTCTAATGACACAAGCGGTATCACGGACCTAAATCTAGATCCGGGCACGTATGCCAGAATATAGCTTGAACTACACCGTGAGGTCTAATGCTATACAAGGGATGCATAGGAGTAAAAAAAAACAGCTCGCCCACCTGAACGTGACCCAGATGAAGCTGGGAGCCTTTCGGCCTCGAATCTGCCATTGATCGATATCCCATCCGGCACGAATGCCAGACGGCCCAGCAAAAGCCGGGGAAGTATCAAGAAAAAGTAAGGTCATTTTCAGATTCAGCGCCCTCAAATTACAAGAAAACGTTTGGTGCCTCGACACCATTTCAATTTTCTTTTTTTTTTTCTTTTTTTTTTTTCTTTTTTTTTTTTTTTTTGGACCCGTGTCATCAAACTTCGATGAAGATGCTTTAAGAAAATTGATGGAATTCACTCCTTGCAAAGGCACTCGAGAATTAGCAATTTTTCAATTGATGAAAAGCAAAAGGCGACAGAGATAAATCTCCATAGCCAACCCACATAGAAGAAATGTTATGTTGTATGTATGGAGGGATCACCGTGGAATTATTCATTTTGAGTTTTTAAACCTCAATTAGCCACTTAGAGTAAACTTATACTCTCCATAGCTGAAATGTATGTGTGAAAATATTCTTGGAAAATGCTCCTTGTCAGTAGGATAAGCCTTGTGCTTCACTTACTCTTCTGTCCCATGTGGCGTTTCGATCTCAGAAGGGTGATTAACCACTTGAGCCTTTGATAGGTCACCGTTCAGTTGCTGATCAATTTTTAGACACCTTTAAAGGAAAATGAAAGACTCTATAAAGACTATTAATCCATAATTATATCCTGGACGAGACTGATTGCATTTCACATAGCACTAATACACTTGGGAAAGGTATGAATCTAATTATTCTCCCTCCAGCTATGGGTAAATAGTAGGACAGACA
>OY757931.1:58149501-58199501 GCA_963585895.1 Sepioteuthis lessoniana | reverse complement strand
GCATCGAGAGAGCTTATATATAGTAAACTGGCCGACCGCAGTCGAAGATAACCCGAAGGTTCCCTTTTCAATAGCTACTACACCGAGGTGTAAGGGGGGGCGCTACTCCGTTCCCTGAGTTGCTCCACTTTACTTTTGATCTTTACCTTATAATCCTGAGTGTTAAGCAAGGAGGGATCAAGTATCATTTTTTGAGTTTTTGGTATGACTCGACCTGGGATCGAACCCCGGTCTCCTGGACCATTTGCGAACACTCTACTCATTAGACCAATAAGTGTAGATTATTATCTTCAGGAATGAGAAAGGAGTTGTGACAGATGGTAGACATATGGATGACAGATGTCTCTGAAATTATGAAAAAAGGGGATAATTTTTTCTTTTCTTTTTTTGTTATTTGGGTCAAGGTATTATTTATATCTTGATAACATGTCTCGTCTGAGTTAAAGTATTGTCATCAAAAGCTGCTACTCACAATATCAACCTTGACAATAATAAAATACTATTTCTAATACATCGAGTGAGCTTATATATATATATATATATATACACTCACTCGATGCTAATATATATAAGTTGACGACTGTAGTCGAGGGCGACGAGAAGGCTCCCTTTTCAATAGCTACTACACCGAGGTGTAGGGGATGGTGCGACTTCTTTCACTGGATTTCTCCACTTGCCCTTGATAGTACCTTATATTGCTGAGTGTTAAGCAAGGAGGTATCAAGTACCATTTTTAGAGTCTTTTGTATGACGTGACCTGGGATTGAACCGAGGTCTCCCGGATCTTTAATTATATCCATTGGATCTGAAGAAATCCTGTTAAATTTGATGTTATTAATTCATATCAATACTCATAGCAGGATGGAAATAAATTTATAATCCTAATGTGACCGCGTTTTGTTTTTCTTAAAGGAATTGTTGCTTTGTGATGTCAGGTACATTGAGCTCTTTACTAGGAAGATTTAAATGTTCACATTTGAATGATTTTATTGTCCTGATGGAATTATTCCAGACTCCGGTTGAACTGGACTGAATAATATATACATATATATATATATATATATATAGAGAGAGAGAGAGAGAGAGAGAGAAAGACAAGTTCTGTTAAATACCACGGATTGCTTCTTTTTGTTGATCTTCAAGTGAAGCCGTTCAAGTCTTCAAACTATTATTCGCATTTATACATAGTTTCTTTTCTTCAGCTATTTCTTCGAACATTCATCGCTATTCAAGCAGCGCTTTTCCTGAATTCAAAGTCCTGAAGAAGGTTATTATAATCGAATCGTTCAACGTCAACTTTCATAATAAATTCATCAAATTTGGATTTTTTTCTATTTTTCTTCCTATGCACCTACAACCCCCTCCCTACCCCCTAATATATATATATATATATATATAAGTGAATCTAAAGAGCCTAGTCTGACCTTCTATTTGCTGAAGAAGAACAGAGGCATTCATACTTTTTTCCAGGGGAATTAGCATGAAGTGGAACTCAAACAGCTCCGCTCAGGATTTGAACTAGTGTCACTGATTTCATTTGCTAGGACGATAATGATTTTGGTGAACGCGTCTTCTGCGTATACTTATATTTTTATGTGCGCATGTCTGTATGCGTGTGTGGATGGGTGTGTTGGTGGGTACATAATTAACCTTCCTCATAATCTGATAAACAAAGATCTAGATGCATCTATGTTCAAGAAAACGGCTATGATAGATATCTTTACGTTAGTTTAAATCTACGTCTTATTCTTTTTTTTTTTCTTTTATTTTAGCAGTCAGTGTGCTAACAAGACATGTCACTGACATACCAGCCCATTGAAACGGGTACCTCATGATACCCGGTTCAAGGCATTAATCAGGAAGCCACCTTTCCAAGACGGTTATTTTTATTTGAGGTCTGTATCATGCTTCTTTGATTCGTTTTTGTATATGTCGTAGGCTCGGTTGAATTTTGTGGTTTAGATCTACGCGTCATTGACGCTTGGTTATATGCAGTTTTGACATGTGAAAAGTTAACAGACCAGAAGAGAGAAAAAATACGCTTGGAAAGAGACTGACTGTGGGAGAAGAAAAGAGGCCATTGGGCACATTCGTCTACCGTCAAGACACCTACACAAATACATATTCTGTGTATAAGTGTGTAGGTATTATATATATATATATATATATATATATATAACACATACAAACATATATACATCTTTAATATATATATATATATATATATATATATATATATACATATATATATATATATATAACGCACAAATATATATATATCAAACATATATATATATATATATATAAATACAACACACATACACACACATATATATACATATATATATATATATATATACATAAAACCCATCACTCAATAATACATATTCTGTGTATATGTGTGTGGTTATTATATATATATATATATATAACACATACAAATATATATGCATTTTTAATATATATATATATATATATATATATACAGCACAAATATATAATCAAACGCATATATATATAAATATAACACACACACACACACACACACATATATATGTATATAAAACACATCACTCAATAATACATATTCTGTGTATATGTGTGTAGGTATCATATATGCATATAATACCTACACATACAAACATATATACATTTTTTAATATATATATATATATATATATATATATATATATACATAAAGCACAAATATATATATATATATATCAAACATATATATATATATATAAATATATATATGTATATAACACACACACACACACACACACACACATATATATATATAAAAAACACATCACTCAATAAGTCGCGGGTCTGACATATAGATGGCACGACTAATAAAAAAATTTACAGGATTTTTATAAATTACTAACCTTCAAATGGCACGTGTCTAAATTTGTGTCTACTCGGATTATTAGTTTACAAATTACTGTTATTTAAGTGAAGCTACTGTTGCAAATTTTCAAAACAATGGAAAATCTGAATTTCGTGTATTGATAAAGCATTGGTTTCTGATGGTGAAAAATACTGTTCAAGCAAAGCAATGGCTTGATAACTGTTATTCGGACTCTGTTCCATCAGAAACAACGGTTAAGAGGTGGTATGCTGACTTTAAACGCGATCGTACAGACACAAAGAATGCTGAACGCTCAAGCAACCCAAATTCGGCAGTTGTCCCGGAAAACACAAAAAAAAAAAACTCCACAAATTCGTTTTGGCCGATCGTAAATTGAAGTTGCGTGAGATAGCAGTGGAAATGAAGATATCAGAAGACAGTGTATTCACCATTTGTCAGTGAGAAAGCTGTGTTCAAAGAGGTTGTTGCGTTTGCTCATAGTTGATCAAAAATAACAACGCGTCGATGATTCATAGTGTTGTTTGCAACTCTTTTAACGCAACAAAAAGGAGTTTTTGCGTAAATATGGGACAATTAAGGAAATATGGATCGACCACTTCACTCCAAAGACAAATCGTCCGTCAACAGCAGGTGAAATCCGTCCAAAACGACCGAAGACCGCAAACATTAGCAGGTGAGGTTTTTGCCTCCATATTTTAGGATTTGCCAGGTATTCATCAATTACCTTGAAAAAGGAAGAACCATCAATAGCGAATAATTATATAGCATTATTGGTGCTTAGAAGGAAGAAACCACCAAAATCGACCACAAATGAAGAAGGAAAAAGTGCTCTTTCACCAAGACAATGCACTGTGTCACAAGTCGATCGTAATGATGGTAAAACTACATGAATTGCACTTCCAATTTCTTCTGCACCCACTCTATTCTCTAGATCTGGCCTCCAGGAATTACTGGCTGTTTGCAGACCACAAAAGAATTCTCCAGAAAAAGAGATTTGGCTCCAATAAAGAAGTGATATCGGAAACTGAGGCGTATTTTGAGGCTAAAGACAAATCGTTCTACAAAAAAGGCATCGAATCGTTAGAGAAATGTTGTAATCAGTGTATCACCCTAGAAGGAGACCGTGTTGACGAATGAAGTCAAATTTGCCTAAATTTGTTTTATTAGTTAAGCCTAGGACTTATTGAGTGATGTGTTATATATATTATATATATATATATATATATATATACCCTGAGACAAAAATATAGGACCACCCTCAAAAATAAAATAAAAAAGATATTGTTTACAATTTTCAAATTATGAAAGTCAGATATACAGTGTATCACAAAAGTGAGTACACCCCTCACATTTCTGCAGATATTTAAGTTTATCGCTTCATGGGAGAACACTGACAAAATGATACTTTGACACAATGAAAAGTAGTCTGTGTGCAGCTTATATAACAGAGTTAATTTATTTTCCCCTCAAAATAACTCAAAATATAACCATTAAAAGCTAAACCCCCGCCAACAAAAGTGAGTACACCGTTGAGGGAAAGTTGTCAATATTAATCTACACCATGTCAACTGTCAATATTTTGTGTGGCCACCATCATTATCCAGAACTGGCTCTACTCTCCTGGGCATAAAGTTTACCAGAGCTTCACAGGTAGCTACTGGAATGCTCTTCCACTCCTCCATGACGACGTCGCGGAGCCGGCAGATATTTGAGACTTTGTGCACCTCCACCTTCCGCTTAAGGATCCCCAAAGATGTTCTATTGGGTTCAAGTCTAGATATGCTTGGCCAGTCCATCACCTCAGCCTCTTCAGTAAAGCAGTGGTCGTCTTGGAGGTGTGTTTGGGGTCATTATCATGCTGGAACATTGCACAGCGACCCAGTTTCTGGATGGAGGGGATCATCCTCTGCTGCAGTATTTCACAGTACATGTTGGAGTTCATGTTTCCCTCAATGAAATGTAACTATCCAACACTTGCAGCACTCATGCAGCCCCAGACCATGACATTCCCACCACCATGCTTGACTGGAGGCATGACACACTTATCTTTGTACTCCTCTCCTGGTTGCCACCACATATGCTTGAAGCCATCGGAACCAAACTAATTAATCTTCATCTCATCAGACCATAGGACATGGTTCCAGTCATCCATGTGCTTTGTTGACATGTCTTCAGCAAACTGTTTGCGGGCTTTCTTGTGTATCGTCTTCAGAAGAGGCTTCCTCCTGGGGTGACAGCCATGCACACCAATTTCATGTAGAGTGCAGCGTATAGTCCGAGCACTAACAGGCTAACCCCCAACCTCTTCAATCTCTGCAGCAATGCTGACAGCACTCCTACGCCGATCTTTCAAAGAAAGCATTTGGATGTGACGCTCAGCCCGTGCGCTCACCTTCTTTGGACGACCTACCCGAGGCCTGTTCTGAGTGGACCCCGCTCTTTTAAAATCTAAGCCACTGTGCTGCCGCTCAGTTTCAGGGTGTTGGCAATCTTCTTGTAGCCTTGGCCATCTTCATGTTGCGCAACAATACGTCTTTTAAGATCCTCAGAGAATTCTTTGCTTTGTGGTGCCATGTTGGAACTTTCAGTGACCAGTATGAGAGAGTGTGAGAGCTGCACTACAAATTTGAACACACCTGCTCCCTATGCACGCATGGGCCTAGTAACACTAATGAGTCACATGACATTTTGGAGGGAAAATGACAGACAGTACTCAATTTGGACGTTTAGGGGTGTAGCTTCTTAGGGGTGTACTCACTTTTGTTGGCAGGGGTTTAGCTTTTAATGGTTATATTTTGAGTTATTTTGAGGGGAAAATAAATTAACTCTGTTATATAAGCTGCACACAGACTACTTTTCATTGTGTCAAAGTGTCATTTTGTCAGTGTTGTCCCATGAAGAGATATACTTAAATAGGGGTGTACTCACTTTTGTGATACAGTGTAGGAAAGATAACGTTAAGAGACAATTAAATTTAAAATAAGAAATTTCATTTTATTTTTTATATGTATATTAGCATTTGACATATATATATATATATATATATATATATATATATATATATATATATATATATATATTAATCCTGGTTGGGTTTTTCCTAGTTGGGGGTTCATCCAAGTCAGGGATTCGATCTAGGTCGAGAGTTTTGTCTTTGTTAAGGTTTTGTCCTTGCCGGAATTTTTGTCAAAGTGAAAGGTTTTTATCCTCGTCAAGGATTTTGTCCTAGTCAAGGTTTTCGTTGTAAAGTCCGCCGGCCAGGGCTTTCGTCTTAATCGAGGTATAATCCGATTGATGTGAAGTTAGTCGGGTTTCTATCCCAGCTTGAAGCATCTCACGTATCTAGCCACACTGATGAGTTGTGATACAACGAAACAGTCTGTCTGTGGTTGACAATATATATATATATATATTATTTGGTCCAGTTAAACCGGAGTTGGGAGTAATTCCATCGGGACAAGAAAACTATTCAAAAGTGAACATTTAAATTTTCCTGGTAAAGAGCTCAATGTTACAGATATTATAGAGCAATAATTTCATTAAAAAAACAACAACAAACCGGTCACATTAGGATTATAAATCTATTTCCATCCTGTTATGCGTTTTTTGAAAAATCAAAAAACACGAAAAAAAATTAACAGCACTTTTTCAGATCTTATGGATATTTTTATCCATAAGATCTGAAGAAGTCCTGTTAATTCTTTTTCGTGTTTTTTGATTTTTCAAAAACGCATAACAGGGTGGAAATAAATTTATAGTCCTAATGTGACCGGTTTGTTGCTTTTTCTTAATGAAATATATATATATATATATATATATATATATATATATATATATATATATATTGTGGGTGTTTGTCGGTTAGAAGTTTGTGATTTCTCTCCTAGACAAGATCGTTGTCATTGTGAGCAAATTTTAAAAAAATCAAATGTGCATACAAACACGAATAATAAACACAAACAAAATAAACCGTCCGTTCTAATAATTCATACTAAAAAATCTAATTTATTTCTCCAAAACTAAAAATCAGACATGTGAAACTCCTTCCGTATTGAGGAATAAATCAATAATAAATAATTAATAATAAATAGATGATAAATTAATAATAAATGATCAATAATTAATATATATCAATTAAGTGCTTTATCATGCAATTTCAGCCACCCAATCAAATCAGACATCCTTTGTTTTTTGTTTTAATGGCGTATCAACATTCGTTAGTTATTCAGTGCCATTCGTTGGTCCAAGCCATCTTTGTTATAGATGAACAGTAGTGATACTCTCTAAGCCATTGACAGGGGGGCGAAAACGGTTCCTACTTTCCAGAGGTATTAATCCGAAACTGAATTTAATAACGAGACTAGAGTTCGAACTCGCTTAGACCGAAGCCGCAGTCCAGGACTTTAACAATTACGCCACGGGGGATAACTCTGAGACAAAGTAGCTTAAAAGAAATGGGAAATTAGCACAGCTACTGTGATGCATCAAAGAGCAACAATGCTAAAAAGAAAGGAGATATCTGATTGTTTGCTTTTGTTTAGGTTTTATGACATATCAACCCTTGTAGGTTATTTAATGCCAGACCCTTTTTATACAATTCTAACTATTCAGTTCAACATAGGTCATTTGTTTGCACATACGTGGTGCATTCAATAAGTTCCCAGACTTTTCTGTACAGGCATTTGTCGGAGACTCTTGAAAATTCAGTATGTTATTGTTATACATCTTATGAAATGACTGACCAATTCTTATGATTTCAGCTTCAAATGAACAGCTACAGCAGCAATCGGAATACACCCTACTAAAGCCTGATTGTCACAACTGTTGAATTTTAAAAATGCATTCTGGACGTGAGGACACTTTAGAAGAACGATATGCAATAAAGTTCTGTTTTAAACTTAGAAAAATGCCAGAGAAACGTATAGAATGCTTCAGACTGCTTTTGGAGCATCTTGCATGAATCGAGCATCAGTTTTTGAGTGACATAAGAGATTCAATGAAGGCCGGGAGTCTGTGAGGGATGATGAGAGGTGTGGGAGGAGTAAGGAAGTCAATACACCAGAGTTGATTGGCCAAAGGTTAGGGTTACTATGTTGAGGTTTTAAGGGAGTTCAGGAAGAGATTCCGTCAGAAGAGGCCGGCACTCATCAAATCGGGTCAGTGGCATTTCCACCAGGACATTGCACCAGTTCACAACTCCATCCTTGTCACAGACTATTTGACCAAGATGGGCATCAACACAGTTCCTCACCCTCCCTATAGTCTAGACCTTGGTCCCAGTGACTTTTGGTTATTCCCTAAGCTCAGAGGCTGTCGTTATGAGACAATTGAGGAGATGAAAGAGGCTGTGACGAAGGTCATTGACGCGCTCACACAAGAGGACTTCCATGGTGCCTTGCCTATGTTGTTGGAACGGTACAACAAGTGCATTGCAGCCGGAGGAGATTACTTCGAATGGGACTAGAGTTCCATGTGTGTACTATCAATAAAAGTGCCCATACGAAAAAAGTCTGGTAACTTGTTTAATGATCCTCGTAGTTAAAGGGTCAAACGTTTCTATTTGACATATAGGACCCTATCAGGTACTACCACTCCAGACCAGTGTGGACCGGGGAGTAATGGCAATTTAGGGGCACTCTGCATTCCCCAAATTTCCAGAACTAACTTGGTTTGGTTTGATTTGATTTGGTTCAATTGTATATCAATCATTTTAAGTTATTTAATGCCAAAACCACTTTTATAAATTAAACAGTTCTATTTCAAACAATTCAGTTTAGAATAAGTATGCAGTTTAAATGTCAAAAGAGTCATATTTCAAGCAATTCAGTTTAGCATAAGTACACAGTTTAGTTCTATTTGACCCATAGATAGAGGCAAAGTGGTCCTGAGAGTAATGGCAATGAAAGGGTACTCCACATTCCTTAAAGTTCCAGATCTGGAACCCATTATCAAATGGTTTAGTGTCATATCAGGACACTCGTAGGAGGGGACTTCACAGAAATGCAGTCGGTGTATTCGACAGCCCCATCCGACTGGGCTAATATCTGATCGGTTTGTTTGGTAGTGTTTATGGCATATAAACCAAGTGGGTTGTTTAAAGCTAAATCCTGCTCATATATATATATATATATATATATATATACACACACAAACACATACACACACACACACATATATAAATTAAATCGCGAGTCGGGACTATCCTACTACAGTTTCGTCTAAAACGGTCCCTCAGGGTACCTAGCACCACTCGGTGCTAGGTACCCTGAGGAGCCGTTTTAGGCGAAACTGTGGTAGGATAGTCCCGACTAGCGATTTAATTTTTGTAATTGGTTCTATTTAGTATTGAGCACTTTTTGTAATTGTAGCATTGCAACATTTTGCGGTGGGTTTTGTTCTTTTGACCAACTGATTGCATATTTCTTGATTTTTTTTTCAACTGGTGCGACGAAGTTGGCTTTTTCATTTTTTCTCCCGATAATCTTTTTCTTTTTTCCCCAGGCAGTGATTCGAGATTTGTTATCTCTGAATTCTGGCGTTTTTTTTTTCTTTGTCACCGTGAATGCTGGTAGATAGTAAATTAGTAAGTATATATATATATATATATATATATATATATATCAGCCGTGTCGACTAGAGCTATAGAATACGCCGACTGCATCTCTGCAGCAAGGTAAGATCCCCACCAATGAGGAGTCCTGGATATGACACTACACTATCTGATGGTGAGGTTGCTGTTGTCACGTGATGGCTCACGGAGACGAGGAGGTAGGACTGATACTATCCTCCCGTATTGAATGAGAGTATCAAGCAGTCAAAAAGTGACCGTTAGGAAAGAATGTGGGTCACGCAGATGTTCGCACTTAAGTGACCTTGGGTCGCCGGACATCGGAAGGGGAAAGAGAGAGAAGCCAAATGATTGGCTGGGACCCCAAAACGGAAGTGGGGTTCCCTTCCCCTCAGCGGAAGTAAATAGGAAAAAAGGGAGTTTTTGAGCAACGCTCGTGGCAGACGGACGATAGCCATTTTACTCCGGGCTAAAGACAAAAGACTAACTGAGACACGAAGGACCCCAAGTCCTTCAAGCCAGTATTAAAAACAGTACAAAGTCTATTAGCCCGTGAAAGAAGAAAAATTCTCCAGTGGAACCCCGTCAAAAAAATAAGATAAGTAACTTTGGGACATTTTTCCTTTACACCCAAATTTTGTTTACCACTCTCTCTCTCAATTTGAAAAAGGATAAAAGCCAAGAAAAGACATTTGTATTCATGGACTATCCTATTATATGTTTTTGACACTTTGGACGTATATATATATAACCGTAGTAAAGAACCTATGTATTTTCATTTTACCATGTGGTCTATGTTATTATTCCATGCTTTCCTTTCAGCTTCTATTCGCCCTATGTTATCTTGCTTAGAACTGTCCTATTAATTCCTAAAGTATCACACGGGAAACCGGAGTTGCCGACTACTACCATATTAATATTATTACAACTAAGACCTATAGGCCCGTATTCTTCTATTATCTAAGGGAAAGAAGTTTAGCGGCCTGGTGGGTGTGTGATAGTGTGAAATTTTGGACCCCTTTGCCAGCGGTGGCCAGTCTGGCCCTAAATTATTCCCTCACGTAATATGCCAGTTCTTACATGCCTGATAGAAGAACTCTGAACAGGACTTATTTCTGTAGGGGATCAAGTGCCAACCTGCCCCGTCTTCACACGTGCGAAAATAAAGTCCCGTTTTGGGATTTTAGACAATTTGCCGTCACACTGTCTTAGAGATTATAGGAACATCTGGCGGTTCGTGCCAGATGTCCCTCCAGCCTCTTTCTCAATATGACTCTACACCATCCGATGGTGAGGTCCCTGTATTAGAGATTAGAAGGACATTTGTCGGTCCGTGCCAGATGTCCCTCTAACCTTTCTCAACTTGCTGAGTTTTGCGAGGAAGAATGGGAAAAATCCCCCAACGGCAGATGCGAGAAACTACTCAGTGACTCTGCAGTAATAGCTGCAAAAGGAGGTACCACAAGGTACAAACTAAAAGCGTTGACATACTTTTGCGTGTGTCAAATTTTCAGTTTTCGCTTTTTTAAATAAACAATTTAAATACACCCTTTTTTTGCGAGTATTCATTGGATACACATTTAATAGGTTTATTTTAAATTTGTTTTCAATAACAATAAGTATGTCTGGGAGATTCATTAACTTTCTAGCGACATTATATTTATATATATATGTATATACACGCCTTCACATACCCTTGCTCAGCTGTTACGGACAGATTCATGAATTGTTTTTGTTTTTGTTTTATTTTTGTTTTGTTTTATGGGGGTTATTTTGCTCGTTTGTTTTTCCATTGTCATTTTTAAACGGTGTTGTTTTTTATTCATTTATTTATTTATTATTTTATTTATTTTGCCCATTCGTCAAACAGTTGTTTCTGGGAGAAAAAAAATTTTTAAACTTTTTTTGAACTTTTAATTTATTTTTACCAACGAACTCTTGTCTAACGATTACGTTTTTGTTTTAAAAAAAAAGGAGGGAATGAAATTCCTACAACAGGTGAGCACGTAAATGTGAGGTAAGTATTCCAATTTATATATATATATATATATGTGTGTGTGTGTGTGTGTGTGTGTGTATACTCACGCACGCACGCACGCTAATCGACACGTTTAGCAGGGTGTTATCTCTTAAACATAGATCCTTGATGATATTGAGTGAAAGATTCTAATTATCATTCCCTTGTTATCTCCGATATATCGAGAATTTTGCTGATTAAAAATGACTTCTGATGTAGACGATAACCGTTACGCTTAAAAATTGACATTTGAAAAATGTTAACAGACAAGGAGAAAAAAGACACACTATCAATGGACGCTCACATCGACAATCACCTGCTACGCGTCTGTATGTGTGCATGTTGTTACACACATACACACACACACAAATATATATATATATATATATATATATATATATATATATATATATATATATATGTGTGTGATGCGCTTGTGGTGTAATGGTTATCGTCTTCGAAAATGGACTAGGCTATTTGCATTTCACATAGCTCCATTACCCTTGGGAAAAGTATGAATTCAACCATTTTCCTTCCAACTATGAGTAAATAATAGGGCAGATTGGGTTCTTTAACCTTATTGTAGCAACCAGTTAAGGAAAAGGAAATCTCTGGATCCGTTAAACTCCGCTTAAAAAATCGAGACTAAAAAAAACACCAACAGTATCCCTTCCAAAAATAAGGATCTCCTCGATTTAACACTGATGGTGAGGCTCCCGTTTTTGGATAATTTGTAAAGAGTAGAGTACTCCTTTTAATCCCATTACTCCCAGGCCCACTGTGAACCGGAATGAAAGTACCTGTCTGAGCTCTATCTCGGGTTTAAATAGATCAGTGTGAAGATTATTCGTATTCGACTGGAGCGTGAACAAAA
This sequence comes from Sepioteuthis lessoniana, assembly GCA_963585895.1. Lineage (NCBI taxonomy): Eukaryota > Metazoa > Mollusca > Cephalopoda > Myopsida > Loliginidae > Sepioteuthis > Sepioteuthis lessoniana. The sequence goes on along the minus strand of OY757931.1, from coordinate 58,187,167 downwards.
AATCATTTAAGAAACAACAAAAATGTAAATAAGAACTGGATTCCCTAACATCTAGGCATAACATAACCCTAGACCAATTGATATACCGTTAAAATCAATTAACACTTCATCTGATTGATTTGACAATTTTGAAGATTAAATAATTACATTCAGGTTATACACATACCCTCTAAATTTTTATTCCGCAGTAAACTGGCTGGAGAGGGTTTTTTAATTGCTATGGTTTTATGGCATATCAAACATTATAGATCCTTTTTATACATATATATTAAATACATGATTTCAAAACATTTTGTAGATAACATTTTTAAACTAGTCTGGGCTCATGTTTTTGCACACAGTTAAATAGTTTCAGTTATTTCTATTAAATACCAATAATTTTATTCATTATTAATCATTTGCTTGCACACAGTTAAATATTTTCAAGTATTGCTGTTTAACACAAGCAATTCAATTAAACATCTGTCATTTGTTAACACATGATTGTTTTTATCAATAAAATCAGTTCTATTTTAAACTATTCAGTTTAAAGTTAAATGGTTCCAAGTGTTGCTATGTGTCTCTCACAATTCAATTAAACATCAGTCACTTGCTTACACACAGTTAAATAAAACAACGATTCTATTTTACACACTTCAAGTCATTTGCTTACACTCAATTTAAATGTCAGACAGTTCTATTTGACCCATAGATAGGACCCTATTATGTGCTATCTCTTCGAGCCAGAATAGACCGGGGAGCGAAGGGAATGAAGTGGTACTCTGCGTTTCCCAAAACTCATCTGATTAATTCATGTCATTTCCAGAACACTCGTTAGGGAAGTCGAACCCACTCTGCAAAAATGCAGTCGGTGTACTCTGCAGCCCTAGCCGACTGGGCCAGAGGGTTTATTTCGATATATCACGTTTTGTTTTACTTGTCAGCAGCCTGTTTATCCCACGGTGTCAAAGGAGTTAACGGTCATCTTTTGAAAAGTCATGTTACTTCTCCCTCGTGCTGATCTGCAGGCGGTTTTCCAGCGTTGCGGTATTTTGTAGAGCATAGCCCTCCATGTTAGTGCTGTTTGCAAACTGGAGGGCCGTGGTGTGAGCAACATAGAAACAGCGCTGTTGGATGCGTTCAAGTAGGTGTTGGTGCCAATGGTAGATGACCCCTGATTATTCGATATAATATGAACGTTAGTCATCGTGTCTCTCCAGTACAGACGGAGAAATATGCAGAGGCGGCACAGTTGGAAGTGTTCAAGTAGGTGAAGATGACGATTTTATATATATATATATATATAAGTAACAGACTTCTATTGTTCATAATCAAAATATTTTCAAGGGTGTATATCTGCCCTTCAGTAATAGTACCGAACACTTTTTTAGGAATAAACTTTTTTATTTGCATTTTATATATATATATATATATAATGCGAATAGAAAGTCCCACCTTATCTATCTATCTATCTATCTATCGATAGATCGAGAGAAAAAAGGAGGAGGTGAGAGAGATGACCAAACTGAAGAGGATAGATAGAGAGATAGACAGGTAGAGAGGAAATTCGTTCAAAAAGTTCTTTTTAATCGTTCCTCGTTTATATATATATATATATATATATATATATATATATATATATATATATATATATATATATATATATATAATCGTCAGTATAGACAGATAAATATACAGAAGGAGCAATGTTTGGAACGTTCAAGAAGGGATAGAATACGATCACACACACACACACACACACACACACACACACACATATATATATATATATATATATATATATATATATATATATATAAGTTTAAGTAACGGACTTATATTGTTCATAGTTAAAATATTTTCTGGGTTTTATATTTGCTCTTCAATAACGGCACCGAACATATTTTCATGAAAAAAACTTTTTGTTTGAATTTCTTATATCTATCTATCTATATATATATATATATATATATACGTAGATTGATAGATAGATATGAACAAACTGATAAGGATAACTAGATAGATAAATAGATAGATATGAATAAACTGATGAGGATACATAGATAGATTGCTAAATAGATATAAGCGGCAATCAAAAAGTTCTAAGCCTTACCCATAAAGAACATTACAGTACATTTTTGCTGTGGCAGCACACTAACACTTTTTTTTTATGAAATAAGAATTCAGATTTTTCTAGTTTTATAAAAAGTGGTATTGTGTTGCCACAACAAGAAAATTCTACATTAAACAAAGAATTTCGTGTTGTTTTTAAGTGATTGTTTTAATTCAAAGTTTTTAATTCAACTAGACTGGTTGGCACACCAACAACAATAGAAATCCCGAACTGCCCGACTATTTACTCTTAGGTGACAGAAGGATCGATGGATTTGTGTCTTTCATGAAAAGAACACAAAAATGCTCATACAGGACTTGAACCCGGTTCACTGGGCGTATTTCCTAATGACAATGATCATAGCAGAGTATTGTAATTTTAGTTTTACTTATACATATATATATATATATATATATATATATATATGAGCACTCCGGTATCCGGTAGCACAAAAAATGTAAACAAGGAAAAGCTAATAGATAATGCGTTATAATTTCCGAGGTCGCGTAGGTCGCTGAATTCGCTTAGCGGCAAGATACCTAGTGTAAAGCCACACTGAAGAGTGGTCATATAACAAAACAGTCTGTCTGTGGATAACTTTATGTATATTTTGGCAGCATTTCTTCAGGTTATACACATGTATCTTTCTTTTACTACACACATCTTTATGTGTATATATATATATATATATATAAAGAGAGAGAGAGAGTGAGATAGATAGATAGATAGGTGTATGTATGTATTATTTAGTTCAGTTAAACCGGAGTCGGGAATAATTCCGTCAGGACAATCGAATTATTCAACTACGAACAGACCCAGAAAAATTATTAAATCAGAAACATGATTTAATAGCTAGATGTAGACATAAGAATAGATTTAAACTGTTGACAAATATCGTAGATAAAGTTTAATTAGCTATAAAAATAGAATTAAATTGAGATTTGAGGTGAAATGAATAAAATAAAATAGGAACCCACCATGTGTGGTGGACATATGTACGATTCACTGGAAAGATAACTGAATAAAATGGGCACGAAGATAAATTTTGAATTTTAAATTTTAAAATTTTGAATTTAATATAAGTATTACTGTAATCTTAGCTAATGGCTAAGAGGAATTGTTGTAATTCCTTAAATCATTGTTAAATCTGAAGAATTACGTTAAAATGTAAATTAATTTACTGTAGAAAGTGAATTAGAACCTACGTCTAGTTACTTTATTATGATTCCGACAGGTAACAAAAGAAAAACCGGAAGTGAACGAAATGGGGAGGAAACTCTTCACGCCTACTCAACCACCTCCCACCCTTCCTTCCTGTGTTCATTCTGGCGGTATTAATTATATCCATTGGACCTAAAGAAGTCCTGTTAAATTTGGTATTATTGATTCATATCAATACCCATAGCAGGATGGAAATAAATTTATAGTCCTAATGTGATCGGATTTTGTTTTTCTTAAAGGTATATATATATATATATATACCTTTAAGAAAAACAAAATCCGATCACATTAGGACTATATATATATATATATATATATATATATATATATTTGATTGAACATTATTGACATTTTTTGTCTACATATTCTTTGTTAATTCTTTCGAGTTGCCGTATCGATCTTATGATATTTGGCGGGAATTGATTGATAAACCTCCCATTATTTCCCAAGTACTTTCTGCCCAACCTTGGGACATCATGCCCGACAACTGAATTTCGGTAAACTCTTACCGAAAACACAACCAATAATAAAATAACAAAATAACAAGCAAAATGTACAGATTCTTGAGACGCTACATATTTGAAATATACAACCTAAACTTAATAGGATCAATATTGTATCCAGTGCTAATGTACTTAAATGTCTTTAGATACTGACGCTATTTATAGAAACAAATTTAAAAAGTAAACGCTACACAAGACATCAGTATAAACGCTCATTCTTACAAAGTAATGATGTACATACAAAAGTTACATCACTTTTGTAATACATACCCTGATGATGGCCCAAGGTTGGGTAGAAAGAACTTGGGAAATAACTAATTATGGAAGGTTTATCAATCGATTCCCACTGAATATCATAAGATCGGTACTGCAACTTGAAAGGATTAAGAAAAAAATATGTAGACCAAATATGTCTATAATGTTCAATCATATATATATATATATATATATAAATGTGAGTCTACTAAAAGGAAGATTTTATTGAAAATCAAATTGGCATTTTTCGTCTGAACCCCTATATATGTCAACCTGAAGAAGTCCTGTTAAATTTGGTACTATTTACCAACCCCTCCGCTCGGGCAGGATATGACACAAGGTCAATTTTTAAGCGGAGTTTAACAGGTTTGAATTCAGAGTTTTCCTTCTTCTAGACTAGTTGCCTCAACAAGGCTGAAGAACCTAGTCTGCCCTACTATTTACCCATAGCTGGAGGGAGAATAAGGGGGTTCATACCTTTCCCAAGGGTATTTGGTTAAGTCCTGTTAAATTTGGTGTTATTGATTCATATCAATACCCATAGCTGGATCGAAATAAATTTATAGTCCTAATATGATCGAATTTTTTTTCTTAAAGGTATATATATATATATATATATATATACCTTTAAGAAAAACAAAATTCGATTTTGTGCTCTTCTTTCTCATAATGTTGGATTTTATTCCAAATCCTACACACAGATGTATATATATATATATATATATATTTATATATGTGTGTGTGTGTGTGTGTGTGTGTGTGTGTGTGTGTGTGTGTGTGTGTGTGTGTGTGTGTGTGTGTGTGTGATTTATATGTGTGTGTGTGTGATGTAGACCAAGAATCAATGGTGATTGGTGGCTGTCCGTTTCCTACCTACGCGAGAAACTGTCACTCCTTAAGCACTGCTGACACTCCATATGTTCTATCTTATATTCTACGTTTTCCCTTTCTTTGGTGCGTCACATTTGCAACATGTAGATGGATGTTGTTTCGCCACAGGTATAACTATAGACTTTTTAGCTCAAAAATTAGGAACTTTAGTGTATCATTCACAAGAGCAAATTGCTCACTGTAGCGTTACACAGTGATACTCTGTTCACCTTTGTAAAAACCATGTTGTTAGCGCAATTAGAGGAAGCTTACTTCGGTTTTTCTTTTAATTTAGCATTAAATAAACTTATAAGTTATAAAACGGAAAACAATTTTTTTTAAATATCTGAACAAAGTATTCCTTAAACTAACTAGATCAAATTATTTAAATCAATGGGATTTTTTTCAAAGCCATGCAGAGGTAAAGAGGGAATAAGCCAATAGCTATGCAGGTGGAAACATTCTGAAATAAGCCAATATTATGGGAAAAATAAATGAAATTTTAAATCAATGGGATTTTTTTCAAAGCCATGCAGAGAGAAAGATGGAATACGCCAATCGCTATGCAGAGGGAAACATTTTGGAATAAGCCAATATTATGGAAAAATTAATGAAATTTTAAATCAATGGGATATTTTTCAAAGCCATGCAGAGGGAAAGATGGAATAAGCCAATCGCTATGCAGAATGAAACATTTTGGAATAAGCGAATATTATGGAAAAATAAATGAAATTTTAAATTAATGGGATTTTTTTCAAAGCCATGCAGAGGGAAAGATGGAATAAGCCAATCGCTATGCAGAGGTAAACATTTTGGAATGAGCCAATATTATGGAAAAATAAATGAAATTTTAAATCAATGGGATTTTTTTCAAATCCATGCAGAGGGAAAGATGGAATAAGCCAATATTATGGAAAAATAAATGAAAAGATCTTGTTATTTGCATTCTTAAAACAAACATCAGCTGACGCCGAGTTATGCAAATAGATCTATGGTGAAAAGACATTCAGCTGTGTCCAAAATTTGATGCCAAATATAATAAGAAATCGGGTGGTCAAAAAAAGGAAAACATATTGGTACCCCAAGGTGTTACGATAGAAAACCGGAAGCAATAAGACTTAAGAAGAGAATATGCATAGCGACAAAAAAAATTTAAATGAAAAGTAAATAGGAAGAAATAGAAGTCAATTTTTGAGACAGAACTCAAAGAAATATTCAGAATGAAACACATAGAGTGTGGCACGATGTTGGGCATTCGTTTCTCTGTGTGTGTGTGTGTGTGTGTGTGTGTGTGTGTGTGTGTGTGTGTGTGTGTGTGTGTGTGTGTTGTGTAAGAGGATTCCGTTGTCTGTTTAGGCGCGAAACCCACACAAGGGACTTGCGCGCGAGATTTCCCACGAGACCGGAAGAAGACGGGGAAAGACAGAGAACAGAACGGGGCAGTCGACAGAAGAAGGCAGACAACAGTAGAGAGCATAACAGAACAGGACAGTCAGCAAAAGAGAGAGCAGTCAAGAGACAAAAGGCGACTGCAAGGACCTATGGACTCAGAAGCCGGGTTGGCCAACGTGAGAGGATGAGTCAGCGTTCTTGGTGGTTTGGTGGGAATTTCACTCGAATACACTCTCGCGATAGCTCATAGAACCACAGAATGCTGCTACACAAAAGTGTCATAAACTTCTCCTTTCTTGCGCTTGGAGCTAATCCAAGTCCGTGTTTGCTTGTTCTCTTTCCTTCCACCCTCTCGGTTGTGTATGTTGTGTCTTGTGTTCCCGTAAAGAAATGTGAAATAACCCTGGCCGGAGATGAGAGAAACCACTAAACAATCGGATGTCAAAGAGTGGTTTAGGAGGTTGAGATAATGGGGACCAGTCAGCGGGTGTATTGTCACATTAAGGAAAAACAAAATAAGACAAAACACCGGAAATAAAAAAATATGCTAGAAAGAAAGAAAGAAAAAGGAAAATAAAAAGCAGAAAAAAAGTTGAAAAGTTATAAAACGAAGCAAGAAAAAACAGTAGGAGAAAGAAAAAAAAAGAAAGAAAGAAAGAACAGTAAAATTAAAAACAGAAAAAAAAACTTGAAAAGTTATAAAAACAGAGAAACAAAGAAAGAAACAAAGAAAGAAACAAGCAAACAAACAAACGAACAAACAAAGAACAGGAAAATAAAAAGGAGAAAAAACGTGAAAAGTTATAAAACGAAGCAAAAAAAAACAGTAAAAGAAAGAAAGAAAGAAAGAAAGAAAGAAAGAAAGAGCAGTAAAATTAAAAACAGAAAAAAAAACTTGAAAAGTTAGAAAACGCAGTAAGAAAAAAAGCAGGAGAAAGAAAGAAAGAAAAAAGAAAGAAAGAAAGAAAGAATATGAAGGAGAAAGAAAAGTGATTAACGTTAAAAAAAACGTAAACGCAAACAAACAAATGAAAATTATAAAATTGGTAAAAAAAAAAAAAAAACAAGAAAAGAAGAAAAGATAGAAAATGAAGAATTAAATCAGAAAAGTCAAACCTTGGCCAAAAGTCGAATGCCAAATGGTAACTTCAACTGCAATGCTGATTTCCCCTTTCGCTTTGTTCTAAAAGAAAACAATAGATTTCTCCGTTTTAAATATCTTTTTGATCGACTCTACTAAAGAACAGAGATACAAAGAAAAATGAAAGTATGTTTTTAAATTGAAAATTAGGACCTGATAACACAAAAAGGGATTATTTTATTGGTTTCAGATTGATGTATAGATAGATAATGAATCAGATAGATAGATAGATAGATAGAAAGAGAGATAAATAATTAATCAGATAGATTTTATTTGATTTTATTTCGTTATGGTTACATAACAACCTAAAAAGAATTGCGCTTGAATGTATTAGTATTAGATAGATAGATAGATAGATAGATAGATAGATATGGACAGACTGAGATAGATAGATAGATAGATAGATAGATAGATATGGACAGACTGAGATAGATAGATAGATAGATAGATAGATAGATAGATATGGACAGACTGAGATAGATAGATAGATAGATAGATAGATAGATAGATAGATAGATATGGACAGACTGAGATAGATAGATAGATAGATAGATATGGACAGACTGAGATAGATAGATAGATAGATAGATATATAGATAGATATGAACAGACTGAGATAGATAGATAGATAGATAGGTAGATAGATAGATAGATAGGTAGATATGGACAGACTGAGATAGATAGATAGATAGATAGATAGATAGATAGATAGATAATGATCATTGCATTAAAATGGCCTTGAAATTGTTTCATACTTTAAGTGCATTGGTCCGATAAGATCACACCCTGATGTACTGATTTTATTTGGTTACGGTTACATAACAACCTAATGAGAATATATATATATATATATATATATATATATATATATATATCTCCAGCGCTTGAATATATGAGTCAAAGAAATGTCTCTATTGATATCGTCTACATCGCAATTCGTGTAATAGTATCTGAGTTAATAAAGAAACAATTATAGATTTATTTATAATCTACCCGAATATCTCAAATACACCCTTTTTAAAATACGCACACATACGTACACAGGTTTACGGAGACGCAGTGTCTATTGCTTTTCATTGTCGTCGCCTCAGTAATACTAGTAATCAGGTTCACTACGACTTCCGCATCGAGTGAGTGTCCCACGGCCAATATTTCCGTTTGACATGCCAACCACCGTCCCACGTCTACTGCCATTTTGTCCCTGCTTCCCCGTTCACGTTCAGCCAAACTTTCCCGCCTCCCTACACTGAAGAGCGACATGGCAATAGCCAACAGTTTTAAAGGCCAGTAATTGTAACTCTGTAATTAAGGTCATTAATATGAAGTCGTCGGGACATTTATCTATCTGGTTGTGTGCGTCTGTCAACATTATGTGTTTCTCTATTTGTGTGAGTGTGTGTGTGTGTGTGTGTGTGTGCGCGTGCCTCTGAACATACAACTGTGTGTATGTGTATGTATGTTTACGTGCGTGTGTGTCTTCTCACATTTTTAAGTCTGACTCTCGCTCTCTCTCGCTCTCTCTCTCTCTCACTTCACACACACACACACACACTCACACACACACACACACACACACACACACACACATTTCTCCGTTCAGCTTCATAACAAGACGAATTTCAGAAAACACACGTCTTCACTATACTCAGTTTCATCTCTCTCTCTCTCGCTCTCGCTCTCTCTCGCTCTGCACACACACACACACACACACACACACACACACACATACACACACACACACACATATATATATATATATGTATATATTTAATGTATACACACTCTACTCACAGTCTCTTCTCTCTTCCCTCGTCTCTCTCTCTCTCTCTCTCTATATATATATATATATATATAAACTCACACACTAACATATATGTGTGTGTGTGTGTGTGGTATGTGAGTGTATGCATGTGTGCGTCTTTGCGTCTGTGAACATATGAAAAAGCCAAGGATTTTTATTTATAGTTGAATAATATGCCAATGTTCACTTTCTACTTCTTAAATCAAACCATCACCAGGGCTTTTCAGTATGTGATGTATCTTCTGAATTATACCTACTTAAATCTTTTATTTTTAAAATGAAACGACCCCCACCCAGTTATGTGTTAAACTGAAAGGTAGATTGGTCTCTCTAGCTTTAGTGAGGCAACCGGTTTAGGAGAAGGAAAAACTATGAATTCACAATCTGAAGAAGTGTTGTTCAGTGGAGTCTGTGGCAAATTGGAACACCATTCTTCTATTATCAGCTTATGCAAGAAATATGGTTGATACTATACAAACCTTCAACTCTATAAACTAATCGCTTGGTTTGGTTTGGTTTGGTTTGGTTTGGTTTTATGGCATATCAACCATTTTAGGTTATTTAATGCCAAATCGTCTTTATACATATATATTAAATATATAAGATTTGATTTCGTTTGGTTTTAAGGCATATCAACCATCGCAGGTTATTTAATGCCAAATCTTCTTTATACAAGCATCTTAAATATATATGATTTGTAAACACATTTTGTTGATAACGTTTTTAAATAAGCCTAAGCTCATTCTTTTGCACAAAGTTAACTGGTTCCAAGTATTGTTAAGAATCAATAACAATTTAATTAAACATCAGTCATTTGTTTGCACACAGTTAAAAGATCAAACAGTTCTATTACAAACAATTCCCATTTGTATGAGTCAAATATAGATGATTAGAGAAGAGCTACATAAGTTCGCTAATGAATTTGAATTTGGTATTTTAGTTTGGTATTTCATGTATTTTCAGACTTCATGATCCTCCTTAAGAGACTAATAAGTTCAAGTGTTTCTTTTGCTTTGAGCTCTTAGTGTTAAGATTGTTTTGATAGAGATGTGATTCAATTAGAGATCAAACATTTGTTTAACAAAATTAAATGATCAAACAATACATTTGCAAACAATTAAATTTAGCACAAGTCAATTGTTTGAACTCAGTTTAAATGTCAAACAGTTTGATTTGACCTATAGATAGGACCCTATCAGGTGCTACCACTCTGGGTCAAGATGGATCTGGGAGCTATGGCAATGAAGGGGTACTTCCCATTCCTTAAGGCTCTAGCATCAAAGGAGCCTCACCATCTGATAATTTAATGTCATATCGATGACATTCGCTGTTGGGGGGTGTCTTTCCATGTTTTCTCCTAGCCTCAGCCGCTTGTGTATGTATTCATATCTTTAAAATGAAAACAAATGAAAGCTACTACTTAATGCCTTATAATTCCCGAGCTGACGTGGTTTGCTTGTTGCCTGAGCGGTATGAGACTAAGTTTAAAGTTAAGTTGGGCGGGTTTCGATCCCAGGTTTAAGCGTCTTACGTGTCTAGCTACACTGAAGAGTTGGGATTTAACGAAACAGTCTGTCTATGGATGACTTCATATATATATATATATATATATATATATATATATATATATATATATATATATATATATATATATATATATATATATATATATATATATATATATATAATGGTTAGAAGCTTTGGCTTGGCGTTTGAGTCAACCGGGTTTCGATCCCAGCAACGGGGAGATACTGTCTAGCCACACTGATGAGTTCTGATCAAACGAAACAGATCTGTCTGTGGATGACTATATATATATATATATATATATATATATATATATATATATATATATATATATAAAACAATATTAATCCATTATTCATAGCGTTTAACTTAAGAAGTAATATGTTAATTCTTCCTGACATAAATAACATGAAATAATAATAGCAGTAGACTTTTTGGTTAGATTAATATTGATTTACGTTATAGACTACATGTATTATATTGATTATGATCTTTAAAATTTACTATAAATTCAACGAGGTTATAAATAAATTTATTTTTATAGTTCTTTTAATTGATTTTCAGGTTACTATTAATATATTTGGTAATATTTACCGTTTTTAAAATTCAGTAATATCTTAAATTATGAGTAATGGTTTTAACTTTTTTAAATAATGAAATATTTGGGAATATATTGTTAGTTATATTGCCACCATAAAAAAGGCGTTTGTTGGGGGCGGGTATTAGAATTTTTTTTTTAATTTCGAAATTCTCTTTTTGCCGGAAACCATCAAAGCGTTTCCACATTAGATTCAGATATATGACTGAATTTCTTCCATCCAATGAGGTCCAAAATAGATTTATTATAGAATTACAAAACTGAATTATTTTTTGGTTAATATATATGTATATATATTGAAATGAATGGGTCTGCTAATGAATTTGAATATGGTATTTTAGGTTTTTATTTCATATATTTGTGCCCTACACGTGTTTCATACTCCAAGGTCCTCATCAGAAGACAAAAAATGGCTTGGGTCGTCTCTGCTTGTAGCTTTTAGAGTAAAAATTATTTTGATAGGTGTGTGATTTTTTTCAATTCAAGATTTTGTGGGGTTTTAAAAGGTTTTATGCAGAAACTTGTAAGTACGCACGTATTTCTACTTCATGTGTGTGTGTGTGTGTGTGTGTGTGTGTGTGTGTGTGTGTGTGTGTGTGTGTGTGCATTCACGTCCGATTGTTGTTTTTTTTCTTTTCTCTTTGTTCCTATCAGAGTTGAATGTATATATATATATATATATATATATATATATATATATATATATATATATATATATATGTCTGTCTGTCAAATTACTGACCATACCGACGCTTCACTTCTTATTCTATTCGTGATCCGTTCAAGTCTTTGTATGATTCGCCTGACACCTGGACGGAATGAATTCGGAAAAGCGCCGTTTTTTTTTTCCCAGGTACTTTCGGTTCCATCTTGAGCTATCTTCTGGGGAACGAACATTAGGTACAACAAACACAATAACAAATCGTATGCCTTTATTTAAAGGGTAGGAGGAAGAAAAACTGGAAGGAGAAATGAAAAAAGAAAAAAAATGCTGAAGGTAAGAAGAATTGTTGGAAAAAAACTCTTCGAGGCATTTCAGAACGCTGCTGAGACATTCGGAACTGATCTTGTTTAAGAAAGCTACGTTATGCTACAAGAATTCGGAAGTTTTATTTTTCTTTTCTTTTTTTTTTTTTTTTTTTTGTACTGTGGGGGTGTTTTCTGTAAGAATTTTTCGGTATTTGGAAGAGGGGCATCAATGTGTTTTTAGGTACTGAGAGATGGAACTAATGTCATATAAGTCGTATAAGCGCCTCTAATTTCTTGGGGGAAATATGGCACCTTTTTGAATTCATTCCATCCAAATGTCAAACGACAAAGACTTGAACGGATCTCTTATAGAATTAACAGAAGCGAAGTGTTTGTTTTATTTGATCAAATATGTTTAAAAGAGAAAACGTTTCCCATATATATATATATATATATATATATATATATATATATATATATATATATATGAGAAGAAGTGAATTGAATCCAAGAGAATGCATGCAGAAAAAGGTAAAACCAAAGATATACATTGGTATATTTGATATTTTATTTTATTTTATTGTGTCGACGTGTTTCGGCTTCAAAGTTTTTGTTTGAAAACAAAAATATCTTATCAAAATTATCTTAAGTGTGAGAAATAGTTATTTGAAATAAAAGAACGACATAAATCTGTTTCTCAAACCATAAAACGTTACTTTTTTCAAGAAAATTTCATCGCATGACGTAACCAATTTAGAACATATTACCCTGTATTATTTCGTTTTCATATAAAAAACATCAGTCGGCCTTGATGAAGACTTCCAACTGAATCAAAAATTCATCTGTTTAATTATTTCTCGCGCTTAAAATAACTTTGATAAAATATTTTTGTATTCAGACAAAAAATTTGAAGTCGAAACGCGTCGGTACAATAAAACAAAATAAAATAAATGATCAAATATACCAACATATATCTTTCTTCCGTTTTACCTTTTTCTACATATATATGTGTGTATATGAGTATATGTGTATGTGTGTATACAAAAATAAGAAGATAACAATTATTTCTCACACTTTATGTATTATATATATATATATATAAGAGAAGTCCGCTCACTCACTCCTTAGATTACTATTAGTTTAATTAAACATTTTTGGACTAGAAGAAAGCAACAATCTTTGAATATTGTCAGCAAAAAATAAGCTGGAGTCAAATAAACACTAATTAATACCTCATAAATGCAAAATAACTTTCTGCAACATAGAAAAACGGACACCGGAGGGTGCACACACACACACACACACACAAACACACACACACACACACACATATGAATGTGTGACAACAATATATATATATATATATATATATATATATATAAGTAAAGCTGGCGACCGTAGTCGAGGGCGACTTAAAGGCTCCCTTTTCAATAGCTACTACACTGAGGTGTAGGAGAGAGCACTACTCCTTTCCCTGTATTGCTCCACTTTACCCTTGAGACGTACCTTATAATGCTGAGTGTTAAACAGGAAGTGTCCAGTACCATTTTTTTAGGCTTTCGTATGATTCAACCTAGGATTGAACCCCAAGAGATACTACGTTACCGAACGACTCACAAGTCGAACAATTCACAATTCGACAAAAAAAAAAAATGAGTAAAAAAATGCCTCAGTGATCGGACAAATGTTCGGAGTGCGAACCCACGAGTCGAACCGATGAAAACGGAACGCGCGTGAATGACTGACGAGGCAAATCGAAAATGGTCGAATGGCTGGCCAAGTCTACACGAACAACATCTGTTTGCATTATTTCAAGTTTCGAACAAATCGGTAGTCGAATATAATTTTGGAATGAATTATATTCGACAACAGACGTTCCATTGTACATATATATACGATGGAATCCCTCTGCAGAATGAACGTATGAGATCCCAACACCTCAGTTGAAGATTTAAACCGTAAAACAACGCATATGGGTGATTTGTTTATACTGGTGAAACGTTGCGTAGAATCGGCAACACTTCTTGGAAAAGCTGATAACAGAAGATTAGAGCACCAATGTGCTACTGGTCCAGTCGGCTGGGATAGTAGTATACTACTACTGAATCTCTGTAGGGATGTAAGACTCCCTCAACGAATGTCCTATGGCCCAGTCGGCCTGGGCTGTCGAATATACCGACTGCATCACTTCCGTTGGGTAAGACTCCCCCAATGAGTATCCTAGATAGGATACTAAACAACCTGATAGTTAGGTTCCAGTAAGGCCGGAGCTTTGGGGAATGCTAAGTACCCCTTTATTGCTATCTCTCCCAGGTCCACACTGGTCCGGAGTGGTAGCACCTGATAAAGTCTTATTAATAGGTCAAACAGAACTGAACTGTGTACTTATGCTAGACTGAATTATTTAAAATAGAACTGTTTTGGACATTTAAACTGTGTACTAATGCTAAACAGAATTGTTTGAAGTAGAACTGTTTATATGTATAAAATGGATTTGGCATTCCATAACCAACTATGGTTGATATTCCATAAAACAAAACTAAACCAAACCAAACTAATATGCTACAGACTCTTTGGAACAAGTCACCTCGGGTTTTGAGTTTTGAGTTTTTCCTTCTCCAAGGAAGATTGCTTTTTCAAAGCTAAAGAAACCAGCCTGCTGTACAATTGCTCCATGGCTTGAGGAAGTCAAGTTGGATTCATGCTGACCTAAAGGGCATTAGTGTAAAATGTAACACAGTTATATATATATATATATATATATATATATATATATATATATATATATGTATATATGCTCCCTACCCCATCCGTTGGTTGAACATCGAGTGGGGCATTTGCCGGCTACCACTTACGCCAAACTGCATTGCTCTTTTCATGAATTCAGAACACCGGTAGCCAATTAATCATATACTTATATGTAAAAATGTTGGCTAACACTGAGAATGTCGATGGTTCTAGGATAACATATCCGATTGACGTAAAGTCAGCCGGGTTTCGATCTCGGCTTGAAGTACCTCAAGGGTCTAGACACACTGATGAGTTCTGATACAACAGCAGTCTGTTTGTGGAAGTCTATATATATATATATATAGGAGAGTATGTTTGTTACTATCTCACTTGGTGAGTGTGTGGCAGACCAAATGCAGTATAATTTGGAGAGTGCTCAATATCTGAGATACAGTTATTATAAAATATTATAAAATAACAATAATAATAATAATATATATATATATATATATATATATAATCGCAGATAAACATCTATGCTATTAAATAAATGCTATGAAATATTTATAAAAACTAATACAAATTTATTTATCATTATATATATATATATATATTAATGCAAAGTGAAACGCAAACGAACTCATCCAATATTTGAACTTGGCATACACACACCCACACTCATCTATATAGGAGTGTATGTGTGTATGCTTGCAAGTGCAAATATTGGATGCAGTCGTTTACGTTTAGCTTTGTGCAAATGTATATATAAATAAAGTTAGCGACTTTAGTCGAGGATGACCTGAAGCCTCCCTTTTCCATAGCTACTACACCGAGGTATAGGGGAGGGCGCAATTTCATTCCCAGGATTGCTATACTCTACTCTTGATCGTTACCTTAGAATGCTAAATGTTAAGCAAGGCGGATTCAAGTATCATGGTTTTTTTAGCTTTTGGTATGGCTCGACCTGGAATTGAACCGGTCTCCCGGACCATTGACGAACACTCAACTCATTAGGCCAATAACGTTCGCCAATGTTCCAGGGTAAGACAGCCCTCTCCACCCAACAAGGGTCCTTGTTATGACTCTAAACTAATACTGAGGCTCCGATAATGCTGGAGTTTAGGGGAATGATGAAGAACTCTTCATTGCCATTGCCATCCAGATCCATAGTAAAAGCACCTGGCAGAATCCTATCTATGGATCAAATAGAACTGTTTGATCATTTAATAATGCGTAAACAAATGATTGATGTTTAATTGAATTGTTAGTGATACATAGCAATACTTGAAACCATTTAATTGTGTGCAAACGAATGAGAAATATTGAATAGAATAATCAATATTAAACAGTAATACTTGTAACCATTTCACTACTACTATATGGATGCACTACTTGGACGATAACTAAACGGCTGGAGAAGAAAGAAGCTAGACAGCAATTACACAAGAATACTGCGAGCAATATTGAACAAGTCCTGGCGGCGACACCCCACAAGGCACCAACTATACGGCCATCTGCCTCCCATCACGAAAACTATACAAGTTAGACGAACCAGACACGCAGGACCCTGCAGGAGAAGCAAGGACGAACTCATCAGTGATGTACTCCTATGGACCCCCACATATGGCCAAGCAAAAGCAGGACGACCAGCTCGAACATACATACAGCAGTTATGTGAGGATACCTGAAGACCTGACAGAAGCGATGAATGATAGGGAGAAGTGGCGAGAGAGGGTCAGGGATATCTGTGCTAGCGGCACGACATGATGATGATGATGATGATGTAGCAATACTTGTAACCATTTCACTGTGTGCAAAAAAGAGTTCAGGCTCATTTTAAGAATTTTATCTACAAAATGTGTGTACAAATCATATATATTTAATATATGGGTAAACATGATTTTGCAATGGTTGATAAATAAAACCAAACCAAACCAAATCATATATATTTAATATATATGTATAGAGGATTTGGCATTAAATAACCTACAATGGTTGATATGCCATAAAACCCAACCAAACCAAACAAATCAGAATCCCAGAGAATTTTATGGGTCTCATTTTTTTGGACAGATTCTGGTTTGTGCTTATACCATTTGTTTGTATGGTCAAATTTTAATCTCTTGCATAATTCTCAGTATTTTTAAAATTTTATTCTAATTTTTCTTATTTATATTTGATAACTAGTTTTCATGTCAACAGCATATATCAGATTGTTTGTTTGTTTGTTTGTGCTTTATGGCATATCAACCCTTGTAGGTTATTTAATGCCAAATCTATTTTTATCCAAAAACAGTTCTATTTCTAACAATTCAGTTTACCATAAGTACACAGTTTAGTTCTATTTGATTCATAGATGGGACCCTAACGGGTACTACTACTCCAGGCCAGAGTGGACCTAGGCGCAATGGCAATGAAGGAGCAGTCAGCATTCCCCAAACCTCCAGCAATAAATTGTTTAGTGTCATACCCAGGACAAGCGTTTGGCGTGGAGTTGGGTTATCCCTCTTTTGTACTTTCTTTCTCTCTCTCTCTGTTTCTCTCCTGTCTCTGTCACTGTCTCAGTCTCTGTCTCTCAGTCTCTCATCATCATCATCAGCAGCACCAATCTTTCTCTTTTTTTCCCCGCTCTCCTCTTGTGCTACCATTTCTTCTCATATCTTTTTTCTTTCTTTTTCTCTCTGTCTGTCTGTCTGTCTGTCTCTGTCTCTTTCATCATCATCATCCATCTTTCTCTTTCTTTTTCCCGCTCTCCTCTTGTGCAACGAATTTCTTCTTGTATCTTTTGTACTCTCTCTCTCTCCCCCTTTCTCTCTCTCATCATCATCATCATCATTTCTCTTTCTTTTTCCCACTCTCCTCTTGCACTAACATTTTTTCGTCTATCTTTTCAACTCTCTCTCTTTCTCTCTCTCTCTCTCTCCCTATATATATATATGGATATATATATATATCCTCATCATTCTTTCTCTCTTTTTCCCACTCACCTCCTGTGCTACCATTTCTTTGTCTACTTTGTCTTCCCGCTAATTCTACCCAAGCAAATAACTGTAGCGCTAATTCTGTCGCGTCTCTTCACACATCGCTCCATCTCCAATCGAATCCGACGCGGATGACTTACTTGAATGGCTGACTGCAAAAAACTGGTCGAAACAAAAAGGTCGATCCCGACAAGCGTCTGGTGACCCTGCTGTGTGGTAACAGATTGCATATAAAAGGACATTCGCGACGCAATTGGATTGCCCGAGTTGAATTATAGTCGCTAATTACCGGTCGGTGGGTCAGACGCTTATGAAAAATGGTACAATGTGGACAGTGTGTGTAGAGGGACGGGCAAAAGATAATGAGAAAAAAATCAAATAGAGGAAGGAAGGAAGGAAGGAAGTAAGGAAGCAGACAAGATAGATAGATAGATAGATAGATAGATAGATAGATATGAGCAGACTGTGATAGATAGATAGATAGATAGATAGATAGATAGATAGATAGATAGATAGATAGAAACTGTTAGAATGTTAAGAAATAAATCTTAAAAATCGAGAAAGAAAGCAAGAAAGAAAAGAAATCAACCGTAAATCTCTCTGAATACGAAACAGTGGAATTCACTCATGGTCCAGATATATCTCTCCATTTCGCCTTTTGACACTATAAATCGCATTTTTGACTTTATAAATCTCACTTGTTCGGTATTCAGTGGAATTTGCCTATAGTCTAAACATATCTCGACATTTTGCCTTTTGACTGTATAAATCTTCATCATCATCATCATCATCATCATCATGTCGCGCCACCAGCGCGGATCTCTATCGTTTCTGTAGGTCTTCAAGGCTACATCCTGTATCGGCACAGAGCTGTGGTATGTAGGTTCTAGCTGGTCGTCCAGCCTTTCTCATCCATGTGAAGATTACCATGACCCACACTCAAACAATCTGTATAAATCTCACTTGTTTACTAAACAGTGGAATTTGCACATGGTCCAGACATATCTGTACATTAAGCCTTTTGACTGTATAAATCTCACTTTTGACTATATAAATCTCATTTTTTTACTTTATAAATCTCACTCGTTCGCTTTACAGTGAAGTTTGCCCATGGTCCAGACATATCTCTACATTTAGCCTTTTGACTGTATAAATCTTACATTGAATGTTATAAATCTCACTTGTTTGCAAAACAGTGGAATTTACCCTCGGCCTTTTTTGTGTGATTTTACAAATTAAATAATGCATAAACTGCATTCGTTGGCATAAGTGGGAAATTTGCCTGTTTTCTCCTTTAAAGTTTAGCTATGGTCTGAAACTGAGTCCGCAATAACATTGGCGGTAAGAGCGTTCCGTTTTTTGGTGGGGGGGTATTGTTGTTCCCTTTTTGTTTTTTTGGGTTTTTTTTGTTTTGTTTTGGGCGTGAGGTGTCTCTTTACCTGATGTTTTATGACAAAGTATTCTTGTTCCTTTTTGTCTTGAGGCTCTTTTAAAATTCTAACCGCTGGCTCCTGTCATGATAAATTTAAGAACTTAATAAAACTATATTTATTAAATAATCCATTAGAATTTAGGTTGATATATCTAAAATGTTGTTTTTCTTATCACTTAGAATATTCGGACTATTATTTTCTTCTTTAAACTCACATTTCGGCCGATATGTCCTTCGGCCTTCTTCAGGTGTTTCGAGTCGAATTCGGGACCAACACAGAACTGAACCCTTTATTAAATTCGCAGTGGTAGATTGTTCTAATACCGTTCCCTATGACCGTATAAAAGTGTTAAACTATTGGAAATACTCCTCGTTATTTACTGTTGGTGAGATTGAAATTGCTTCGTGATACCACTTTTTCAACAAACGATAGATCCGCTGCACCATGTTTCCTCCGGGGCTATTCAGAGCAAATTTTTGGCAGTTACAAATCTAATGTCTCTATCAACGTATTGCATTTCACATAGCACTAATACCCTTGGGAAAGGTATGAATCCAATTATTCTCCCTCCAGCTATGGGTAAATAGTAGGGAAGACTAGGTTCTTCAGCCTTGGTGAGGCGACTAGTCTAGGAGAAGGAAAATTCAAACCAGTTAAACTCCGCTTAAAAAATTGACCTTGTGTCATATCTTGCCCGAGCTGAGGGGTTGGGTAAATAGGATCAACGTAAGTGATACCATTACCGGGCCATTCGCCCAATTAGTAGAATGTTTGCCAATGGTCCTGGAGACCTGGGTTCAATCCCTGGTCGAGTTATACCAAAGACTCAAAAAATGATACTTGATGCCGCCTTGCTTAACACTCAGCATTATAAGGTACGTAGCAAGGGTAAAATGGAGCAATCCAGGGAAAAGAGTAACGCCCTCCCCAACACTTCGGTGTTGTAGCTATTGAAAAAGGAGCCTTCGGGTCACCCTCATCTATTGTTGCCATTTTTACTTACGACTATCATGTACGATTTTTTAAACCTTAGCTCAGATCACAATTTAACTTTTTTTCAAATCAAGCCTTTTAGATTGGTGGTTCCCAAATTGCATTCATCTCTTGGTCTGTTCATAGAAGTAGTCATATAAATATAAAATAGATATAACGAAAAGAAGGTAGAATTTATACCAAGCGTGAA
Organism: Sepioteuthis lessoniana; assembly: GCA_963585895.1. Lineage (NCBI taxonomy): Eukaryota > Metazoa > Mollusca > Cephalopoda > Myopsida > Loliginidae > Sepioteuthis > Sepioteuthis lessoniana. The sequence goes on along the minus strand of OY757931.1, from coordinate 58,166,471 downwards.
ACTTTCTTACAGTCACGTTCCTGTTTAGCTTTTTATTCATGAGATTCTTTACCGTCAATGTGGTGCAACTATATAGAAGTATTGACAAAGCCACAGCTTGGACAAATTCCCGTTTTATTTTGTCTGAGAGATCAGATTTCCATGTGATCGATAACCTATCAGCAACGATCCACACTTTCGTTAGGCGTATGTTGACATCACTTTCAGTCGATGAGATATTACTGCCGAGGTATGGGAATTAGTCTATTAACTTACTATTTAAAATGAAAATTACGTTATCTTGCTTACGGGAAGCAACAATCCACAAAACAGCAGTTGTATAGCCACCTACTTCCCATCCCACAAACTATCCAGGTAAAACGAACAAGAGATTCGGGGCGTTGCTTGAGAAGAAAGGACGAACTCATGAACGATTTTCTCGTGTGGACTCCAACACATGGACACACCAGTGTTGACCGACCAGCAAGGACTTACGTGCATCAGCTCAGTGTGGACACTGGATGATGTCTAGAAGACCTACCAGGAGTGATGGTGAGACAGAGAGTCAGGGGACCCTGTGCTGTCAGCGAGATTTGATGATGATGATGATGATGATGATGATTAGTCACGTGAAACACGCTACTCAGAGAAGATTGTATTGAATAGTCAAAATAATTACACCATGTTCTAGCTTCAACTTTGTTTTGGTTGACTAGTTTTCTGGCATATCAATCCCTATGGGTTTATTTAATGCCAAAATAAGAATTCTTAATATGATTTCAAGTAATTATTCCTGCTTGATAAACCCGTATTTATAACCCCCACCAAACTGAGGGTCGTCTTATAAACCCAGTATGTGAACTTTAAATCCTGTGGGAGGTTTCCTTGGCGTTAGTGGCTAAAGTGCTGGACTGAGTCATCATAGTAAGCGAGTTCGATCTCCAGTTGCGCTATTATGTTTACTTCCAGACTAATACCCACAAGAAAGGCATGAACCTGATTATCCCTCCGGCTATAGGTTAAATAGTACCATTACTGTTCTTCTACAAGGATGGCTTTGGCATTAAATAACCCAAAAAGGTTGCTTAAACAAAGAGACTAAACAAATCCTATGGTGAATGGGACGTTGTTAGTATGGGTCATGATTCAAAGTAGGCTTACCCCGGCCTTGCAATGCTTTAGTGTGGTTTCTTTGTTTAAAGGCATATCTAATTTCTTGGGTTATTCAAAGCCAAAGCCATCGTTATAGAAGAATAGTAGTGGACTTGCCTCGTTAACAACGCAGTTACAACTGAAATCGCTCATATTATTTTAATAAAATGATAAATGTGTTGCACTATAAAAGTATTATCTTGTCAACTTGTGGTATGATTGCATTCATTTTTACAAGCGCAATCCTTACCTATATATATAGTTACAAAAACTATTTCGTGAGTCAGGAACTAACCTACTACAGTTTCGCCTAAGCGGCTCATCAGGGATTAGGTACCCTGATGAGCCGCGTAGGCGAAACTGTAGTTTCACGAAATAATTTTTTCACTATTTTGCTCTACTTAGTATAGAGCACTTTTTGTACTTGTAGCTTAGCGTAAGTCCTATTATTCAGTAAGTTATTATTTGGACGGGTTTCGATCCTGGCTTCGGACGTCCTGCGTGTCTAGCCACACTGAAGAGTTCCGATAGAACGAAACAGTCTGTCTGTGGATAACAATACATACGCTCCCCCATGCGAAGGAATTTTCGGCCGCCGCTAGCGTAATGCAAAGCTCTTCGAAAGAATTGGGCACTCTGGTAGCCGATAGGGTATTAAAAAAATGTAAACAAAGGCTGCTGCTGCTGTTTCTAAAAATAAAAATACCTTAAAATTCCCTTAGCCAACGTGGTCCGCTTGGTGGCCGAGAGGTCTGAAACTTAGTCTAACGTAAAGTTGGACGGGTTTTGATCCCGGCTTCGAGCGTCCTGCGTGTCTAGCCTCACTGAAGTAAACGAAACAGTCTGTCTGTGGATGACAATATATATATATATATATATATATATATATATATATACATATATGTATATATATATATATTCCACTTATATGAATCACCAGATGAAATACAGTGAATCTCGATGAGTGAGTTGATCAGGACGTGTAATGTAACAGTATATGTATGGCTACAACCACTATGATACGTGTTGAGTCATATGCCATCGTTGTCCTATTTTGATGAGTAGCCACGTGAAACACGGTTATAATAGAAGACTATATTCACATGAATAGTATTTGAATTAACGGCAGTCAAGAGAGGAAGAAGAGTAGGGTTTTTCACACGAAAACGTACACATAGAACTGCATCTCTATCCTCATATGACTATCTGTCATTATAACATCGTCATTTTCAAAAGCTATGCGGATGTAGAGAAACAGCTGCTTACTATAGCAGCTGAAGGTCTCAGATTTCACTTTGTGGCCAGAATTTTTCAGGGAACCATTTCAGTACCTGTATAACAATTTACCGATTACAAGACCACATCATGGCTCAACCAGAAAAAAAAAGAACAAGGAAATATAAAGCAAGTTTAAAGCTGAAAGAACAGCACATTTAGTTTGCACCGAACCAGGTGCAAACTTATGTTGATGGTTTGGTTTGGTTTGGTTTGGTTTCTTCGTAGGTTATTTAATGCCAATGCCAAAGCCATTCTCCTAGAACAGTAGTGGTACTATTTAACCCATAGCTGGGAGGATAAGGGGGTTCATACCTTTCCCAAGGGTATTTGCCCGTAAGTGAACGTAATAGCGCGACTGGAGTACGAACTCGCTTTCTACGATTCCGCAGTCCATCGCTTTAACCATTACACCACGAGGACACCCCCTTGATGGTTTGGTTTGGTTTGGTTTGGTTTGGTTTGATGGCACATCAACCATTGTCGGTTATTTAAAGCTAAATCAAGTTTATATATATATCATCATCATTACCATATCGTGCCGCCAGCACAGATATCCCTTGCCCTCTCTCACCACTTCTCCCTATCATTCATCGCCTTTGGCAGGTCTTCAGGGCTACATCCTGTATCCTCACATAGCTGCTGTATGTATGCTCGAGTTGGTCGTCCTGCTTTTTATCGGTCATATGCGGGGGTCCATAGGAATACATCACTTCTGAGCTCGTCCCTGCATCTCCAGCAGTGTCCTGCGTGTCTGGTTCGTCTAACTTGGATAGATGTCGTGATGGGAGGCAGGTGGCCGTATAGTTGGTGCCTTGTGGGGTGTTGCCGCCAGGATTTGTTCAATATTTCTCGCAGCATTACGATTACTAAACATATTTTGTTGATTACACTTTTAAAATGAACCTGAGCTATTTTTTGTGTTCCATTAATTGGTTCCAAGTATTTCCATATAATACAAATAATTCTATTTACCATTAATCATTTAATTGCACACAGTTAAATGGTTTCAATTATTGCGATCTAACTCTAAAAATTCTATTCGATATTCATATTTACCAACCCCTCCGCTCGGGCAGGATATGACACAAGGTCAATTTTTAAGCGGAGTTTAACAGGTTTGAATTCAGAGTTTTCCTTCTTCTAGACTAGTTGCCTCACCAAGGCTGAAGAACCTAGTCTGCCCTATTCTATTCGATATTAATCCTTTGTTTGCAGACAGTCAAGTGGTTACAAGTATTGCTATTTAACACTAATTATTCTATTCAACGCAATTCATTCATTTGCACAGAGTCAAATGGTTCAGACCATTGCTATATTATACCAATATTTCAATTTAGGCACGAAGTTAACGAGTTTAAAGCATTGCTATGTATTTCAAACAAACAGTATGATGTATTAAACATCAGTCATTTGCTTACATACTGTTAAATGATCAAACATTTCTATTTCTAACAATTCAATTTAACAAGTTATTTGTTTACACACATTTCAACGTCAAACAGCTCTATCAGACACATAGGTAGGGTCCTATCAAGTGCTACCACTTCCAGCCAGAGTGGACCTGGGAGCAATGGCAATAAAGGGGTAATCCATCTTCCCCAAAGCTCTATCAGATGGCTCAATATTATATCCAGGACACTCGTTAAGGCGGAATGGGGCCTTACCCCTCTGCAGAGATGCAGTCGGTGTATTCTACAGCCCCAGGCGACGGGGCCGATATTGTTTAGTGTCATATCCAGGACACTTGTTGAGAGTACCTTACCCTCTGCAGAGATGCAGTCGGTGTAATCTACAGCCGACTGAGTTGTGGTATAAGCTGAGTGGCTGCCTTCGACAAGGGCAGTTTTATACTCTGGGTATAGCCCAAATTCAACGTTTCAACAATAAATTTTTGATGTCGTCTAATCTACCCATTCGAAAAATTCGGTAATAACCATTTGTATGCACACAGTTATACGGTTTCAAGTATTCCTTTCCAATGGTAATAGTTTTCAACCATAGACCTATAGATCGGACCTCATCAGTTATTACTACTCCAGCTCAGAGAGAATTTGGGAGGAATGCCGACGAAGGTATGATCCTCAAAATTCTTAACTCCAGAACTGAAGCTTAACCACTAGCTGCAGTTTTGTGTCATACACAGAACGCCACCTTTTTTGTGGGGGGGAGGGGAGGGTCTTACCCCTCCACAAGGGATGCAGTCGGCGTATTCGAAGCCCTGCAGACAGGTTATGTGCTAACGTCAGTTAAAAATTCATTCCTTTAAACTATGTTACCAATATTATTTTCACGGCCTGAGTGGGGTTTTTTTTAAGTATAAACCTTTCGTAATCATGTAAAAGACAAATTTAATGTAAATTTTCTCGAGTTTTACTTCCCAATGAATCCATAGTATTACGTATGATCCATATATTTCATGTAACAGGGAGTTTACAAGGTCACATGTATTTCTATCTATCACATATAACTTGCAATCAATTATATGATTTCAAGTAGTCCTATCAAACGCCAATAATTTGCAAACAATTATATGATTTCAAGTATTCCTATCTAACACCAAAATTTGCTAGCAATTAAAAGGTTTCAAGTATTCCTATCAAACACCAATAATTTGCAAGCAATTATATGATTTCAAGTATTCCTATCTAACACCAATAATTTGCAAGAAATTAAAAGGTTTCAAGTAGTCCTATCTAACACCAAAATTTGCTAGCAATAAACAGGTTTCAAGTATTCCTATCAAACACCAATGATTTGCAAGCAATTATATGATTTCAAATATTCCTACCTAACACCAAAATTTGCTAGCAATTAAAAGGTTTCAAGTATTCCTATCAAACACCAATGATTTGCAAGCAATTATATGGTTTCAAGTATTCCTATCTAACACCAATAATTTGCAACCAATTATATGATTTCAAGTATTCCTATCTAATACCAATAATTTACAAGCAATTCTATGGTTTCAAGTAACTAATAATAAACCATAGTCATAACTTCAAGTAACAATTCGTAATACTAATTTGCTCAGTCATTTTCACGTCGTCTTTTTCACTAAGAATAATTTTTGGATTTATTTGACTCAGAGAGAAGGCCTTAACCGCTACTGCCACAAGTGAACATGGGAGTAATTTACAAGCTATTAGATGGTTTCAAGTAAATAATAATGAACATTACTCATACTTTCTAGTAATTATTCTTTAATACAAATAATCTACAGTCATATGCTTTCACATAGTCCTTTTGACTCTCCGAGATTACAGTGGACCCGGGAGTAATGTTAATGAAGGAGTTCTCCACACTCCCCAAAACTCCGGGACTGGAGCCTCATCACTGGATTCACTTTCGTGTCATACCCAGGTTGGTTGGTTGGTTGGTTGGTTTTACGGCGTATCAACCCTTTTCGGGTCATTTAACGTCGTATTGAATTTCAAACAATTCAGTTTAATATAAGTATAGTTTTTGTTTACACACAGTTAAATGTCAAAAACAGTTTTATTTCAAACAATTCAGTTTAGCATAAGTACACAGTTTAGTTCTATTTGACCCAATGATAGGACCCTATCAGGTGCTACAACTCCGAGCCAGAGTGGACCTGAGAGCGATGGCAATAAAGGAGTACTCAGCATTCTCCAAAGCTCCAGCATTACTGGAACCTTACCATCAGATTGTTTAGTGTCATATCCAGGACGCTCATAGTGTGGGGAGTCTTACCCCTCTGTAGAGAAGCAGTTAGTGTATTCTACAGCCCCAGCCAACTGGGCAAGTCATACCCAGGACCAGATTTCGGAGATAGTTCTTCTTAGAAATTTTTGATATCTTGGTTTGGTTTGGTTTGGTTTCTTTGTTTAATTGCAAATTAACCTTGGTGGTTTTTTTAGGCTAAAGCCATCATTATTAAAGAACAGTAGTAGTACTATTTAACCCATTACTGGAGGGGATAAAGGAGTTCATGCCTGTCTCAAGGGTATTAGTCGAAAAGTGAACCTAACAACGCGACTGGAGTTCGAACTCGCTTTCTATCGTGTTGCAGTCCATCTCGTTAACCTTTACGTCCCACCTCGTTTTCTTGCTGTTTTCTGGCTCCTAATTGATGATTAACTGTTTATCGATATATTTCATAAATTCTATTATTTTTTCTTTCAATTAGATGAAAAATACGTGACAAAGTTTTCTCTTTTAACCCTAAGCTATCGATCATATGGAAATCAGACCTGATCGATAAAATGAAATGCAGTTTCTTCCAGGCAGCGTTCGTATCGATACTGCTGTATGGATGCACTACTTGGACGCTAACAAAACGGCTGGAGAAGCTAGACGGCAATTACACAAGAATGCTGCGAGCAATATTGAACAAGTCCTGGCGGCAACACTCCACAAGGCACCAACTATACGGCCATCTGCCCCCCATCACGAAAACTATCCAAGTTAGACGAACCAGACATGCAGGACACTGCTGAAGAAGTAGGGACGAGCTCAGAAGTGATGAACTCCTATGGATCCCCACATATGGCCGAGCAAATGCAGGGTGACCAACTCGAACATACAGCAGCTATGTGAGGATACGGGATGAAGGTCTGAAAACCTGTCGGAGGCAATGAACGATAGGGAGAAGTGGCGAAAGAGAGTCAGGGATATCCGTGCTAGCGGCACGACATGATGATGATGATGATGGTGGTGTATAGTTTCAAGTATTCCTATCTGATACTAATTATTTATTAGCAATTTTAACTTCTTATTTAATAATAATCATTTCTGAGCACACAGTTTTGTATGATTTCAAGTATTCCGATCCAAAACAAATCATTTCCGAACAGTTCTTTTTTTTTTTTTTTCATATAATTTAGAAAAAACAGGTACGACCACTCCAAATGAACCTGGGAGTAATGGCAATGAAGAGCTGTCTACACACTCACCAAAGATCTAGAAGTTGAGCCTCACCACCGGATGCAGTTTAGCGTAGAACTCAGGACACGTAATACAAAAGCAAGTGCCATGTATGACTTGAAGATGTCAAATCTACTAGGACTGTGCGTAGGACTTCTATTTGAAAATATTTCTGTCAAAATGGTGACATTGAGAGGAGACAATAAAAAAAGAAGACTGTGTTGTAAAAAACAAAAACATTTAAACTGAAAATAAAATGAAATAAAGTAAGAAACACATGACACGGCGGATGAAAAATATGTTAACGTCTAAAAGGAATTTTCAAAAGAGAAAGAAAAAGGAAAACAAAATATAAACAAATTTTCTAACGAAAGTCACAAATATATATCACTTCACAAGAGTTAAATATTAATGTAATTGTCTATATGTGTGCTAGAAGAAAGAAGGGTGAGCGAGATTATAAGTGAAAATGTGCGCATGCGTACATGAGTCGCTTTATGGGCGCATGTATGTTTATCTCTTTTCTGTATATAGTTTGGTTTCTTTGTTTGATGACATATCAACCTTCATGGGCTATTTAATGCCAAAGCCATTCTTGTAAAAGAACAACAGGGATTCTATTTAACCCATACATGAAAGGATAAGGAAGTCTAATATCTATGCTAAAATTATTAGCCTAAAGGTGAAGGTAATTGCGCGACTGGAACTCGAACTCACTTAGTCTAGCAGTCCAGCGCATTAGCAATTACGCCACCTTGACTCCCCAGGTATTTAGTGGGGTATTTTACCAGATGAAGAAGAGTTAATAAAAGAAAGTAAAGAGAGAAAAAAAGCAGACAAAGAAAGAAAGAAAGAAAGAAAGAAAGAAAGAAAGAAAGAAAGAAAGCGATGACAAGAATTGAAAAGAAAGAAAGAAAGAAAGAAATGTTGAGAATACAAGAAAAAAAGTACGAATGTAAAAGAAAGAAAGAAAGAAAGAAAGAAAGAAAGAAAGAAAGAAAGAAAGCAAATTTTACAGAACTTAAAAAAAGTAATACAAAAAACAAAAAAACAAACAAAGCAGATAATGAAAAGACAACTAACCAATTTAATTCATTCATTCATTCTTGATCATAATTTCAAAGTCATTTTTGTTTTGTTTTGTTTTTGTTTTGTTTGTTTTGTTTCTTTTTTTTTTTTTCCAACTCATTGTGACGTCAACCCCACCAACCCTGATTACAACCTCCGTTGATCAATAACAGACAAGTTCACTTCCTGTAACTGAATAGACCCTATATTAAAAGCCAAACCTAACTTAACCAAACAGACGCTACGAAAACCACAGAGATAAATAAAGACTCAAAAATATCAATGAAGTCACCTTTTCCTTTCTTTTCTTTTTTCACACCAATGGCGACTGAACTATGAATCATGGAAATATTTTAAAATGACGTTTTGTTGTACCGGAAGTGGACTGAGGTGTAATTAAGTGAGGAAAATAGCCGATATAATTTTTTGAGCTGAAGCTGTCCAAGTAATAAAGGGAGACAATCAAAATGGTGACGTGATTATTGGATATTTATCAGTTTTTTGAAATTTAGCAAGTAAGGGAAAATTTTGTTCGAAATGAAATACGAGTTGAAGATTTTTGAAAAAAATCCATATTTACGTATAAAGAGACATTTTAAAATGAAAACAATGATAATGATGTGATAAAAGAACAAAAGTAAAAAAAAAAATAGATAGAAAAAAGGAAGAAAAAGATATGGTAAAGGATAGGCAACAAAAGAAAGAGAAAAATATTACGAGAAGAAAGAAAGAAAGAAAGAAAGAAAGAAAGAAAATCAATCTATGAAAGTTACACACAGATGAAAAGAAAAAACAAAAAAAAAAGATAATTCAATTTGTTTTGAGGTTATTCTAAACAGCGGCAAATCAAACAGAACGCTGCACGCTTAAACAGAAGTCTGACATCCAATTTTTGGTGACTAAGAAGTACAAACCATATGAAATTTACAGAATATGTGATGTGTTAAGAGAGGCAGGTTTTAATTAATAATCAAACAAATAAATAAACTATACAAACGAGCTAAATGTGGGTTCGCCACAACGAGCCTAAGTCGAAACGACTGTCCATCAAACGGAAACACACCGACTCTCCGGTAAAGAAAAGTTCCGGGAGCAGCTACTAGTAAAGAAAGTCATGTAGTCTTCTGGGACATGAAAGCACGCAACACTATAGATTTTCTAGAAAATATTGAAACTGTAAACAGTCCTACCGATTGTCAATTCCTTAGATAACATTCACCCTATTTATTGAGAGGTCCTTGTTGATAGATAGATAGATAGATATTCTGATAATGGTGAAAATACTTAGAAAAATGTCTGTATTCATTAACGGTAATTTTTGTCAGTACATTGTTTAGTAGCGTAACGTCATAGAAAATAAAATCTGCGTCTTGTGTTCAAAACTAGGACCAATCTGTAAATGTGAAATTAGATGTAAATGTTTGTAAAAAAATAAGATCGTAATATAATAATAATTCTAAAAAATAATGATAAACCCTAATATTAAAAAAAAACAAAAATAAAGATATTCCAGGAAAAAAATTTTTTTTTAAGATACAGAGAGGAAAAAGATAAGAAAATCAAGAAATAAATATTTTTAAAAAGCCAAAGAGAGATGAATGAAAGATAGGCAGGAAAAAATAGGATTCACAAAAAGAACATATTACTCGATTCATTAAATCTTACGCAATAATAATAATAGTAGTTAATAGATAATACGCAACAAAATAGCTAGTGTAAATTATGAATGGACAGACAAAAACATAATAATCAAATAAAACAAATTCGCACAAAAATAGTATAAGACTAGAATGGATGGGGAAAGTGATCCACTGGGAATCGTGCACGAGACTGAAATTTGACCCTACTGTCAATTTGACTATATTGTCAAATCCTGGGGAAGGAAACACAAAAAATTCTCTGGGATTTGGAGATATAAACAAATCACCTAATTTCGGCCAGACGTCCAGACCTAGTGATAATCAACGAAAAAAAAAAAACAAGAAAACCTGCCGAATAGTGAACTTTGCCGTCCCAGCAGACCACAGAGTAAAAATCAAAGAAAACAAAAAAGAGACGAGTACTTACACCTTGCCAGAGCTATGAAAGCTATGAAACAGGAAGGTGACGATGATGCCAATTGTTATTAGCACGCTTCGAACGGTCCCAAAAGGCATGGTGAAGAAGCTGGAAGAGTAAGAAATCGGAGGACAAACAGACACTATCCAAGCTACAGCATTGTTCAGATCGATCTGAATACTGAGAAAAGTCCTGGAGACCTGAGGAGCCTCAGTGAAAAACCCTCAGCTAATGCAGGTGTGAGAAACTCGCAATGAATAATAGTAATAATAATAATACGCAAGAATCGATAATACACAGCAGAATAGCTAGCGTAGATAATGTGGTAACTGAGACAAAACCATTATCACATAAGCGAATGTTGTAAACTAATGTAAAAAGAAGTATAAGACTGGACACGACTGGGTTGAAACGGTGATCCGCTCGGAATTATGCAAGAAATTAAAAGGTGACACTACAACCAAATTGTATTTGAACATCCAGAAGAATTAGAGGAATAAAATTTACTAGAATTTTGAGATACAAATGGATTACCTTCATCTGGCCAGAAGATCAGACCTAGTATTATTAACCAAAAAAAAAATAAAAAAATAAAAAAAGAGAACTAGCTGTATAGTAGACTTTGCTGTTTCAGCAGACGACAAAGTGAAATTAAATGAAAACGAAAAGAGAGACAAGTTCTTGGACCTTGCTAGAGAACTGCAAAACATGAAAGTGCCGATAATAACAATTGTAAATGACGCACTTAGAACGGTCCCTAAAAGCTTGAAAAAGAAACCGGAAAAGTTGGAAATCGGAGGATGAATCGAGACCGTTAAAAAAAACAACAGCCAACTTGAGATTGGCAAGACATCAGACAAGAGTCGAGGAGACTTGAGAAGACTTTTTGTCACTCAGATGATAGTGAAAGACCATCAGTTAACGTCGGTGTGAAAAAAATGACATAATAATAATAATGAATGTGAACACCATCAAACAGAGATGAAAGAAAAAAAATGAAAAAAGTGTACCTCAAAATAAAACTTCTCACAACCAAGCCCTGCAAAAGAAATCTAATCAAAGAGATAAACACCTGGGCAGTCCTTCTTGTAAGATAATTAGGACTATTCTTAATTATTTGTTTGCACACAGTTAATAGTTTCAAGGATTGTTATGTAATAGTTCGATATAAATTATTTGTTTGCACACAGTTAAATAGTTTCAAGGATTGCTATGTTATAGTTCGATATTAATTACTTGTTTGCACACAGTTAAATGGTTTCAAGGATTGTTATGTTATAGTTCGATATTAATTACTTGTTTGCACACAGTTAAAAAGTTTCAAGGATTGTTATGTTATAGTTCGATATTAATTACTTGTTTGCACACAGTTAAATAGTTTCAAGGATTGTTATGTAATAGTTGGATATTAATTATTTGTTTGCACACAGTTAAATAGTTTCAAGGATTGTTATGTAATAGTTCGATATTAATTATTTGTTTGCACACAGTTAAATGGTTTTAAGGATTGTTATGTAATAGTTGTATATTAATTATTTGTTTAAAACAGTTAAATAGTTTCAAGGATTGTTATGTAATAGTTCGATATGAATTATTTGTTTGCACACAGTTAAATGGTTTCAAGGATTGTTTTGTAATAGTTCAATATTAATTATTTGTTTGCACACAGCTAAATGGTTTCAAGGATTGTTATGTAATAGTTCGATATTAATTACTTGTTTTCACACAGTTAAATAGTTTCAAGGATTGTTATGTTATAGTTCGATATTAATTACTTGTTTGCACACAGTTAAATGGTTTCAAGGATTGTTATGTAATAGTTGGATATTAATTATTTGTTTGCACACAGTTAAATAGTTTCAAGGATTGTTATGTTATAGTTCGATATTAATTACTTGTTTGCACACAGTTAAATGGTTTCAAGGATTGTTATGTAATAGTTCGATATTAATTATTTGTTTGCACACAGTTAAATAGTTTCAAGGATTGTTATGTTATAGTTCGATATTAATTACTTGTTTGCACACAGTTAAATGGTTTCAAGGATTGTTATGTAAAAGTTCGATATTAATTATTTGTTTGCACACGGTTAAATAGTTTCAAGGATTGTTATGTAATAGTTGGATATTAATTATTTGTTTGCACACAGTTAAATAGTTTCAAGGATTGTTATGTTATAGTTCGATATTAATTATTTGTTTGCACACAGTTAAATAGTTTTAAGGATTGTTATGTAATAGTTCGATATTAATTATTTGTTTGCACACAGCTAAATGGTTTCAAGGATTGTTATGTAATAGTTGGATATTAATTATTTGTTTGCAAACAGTTAAATGGTTTCAAGGATTGTTATCCAACACTAATTGCTAGATTTCCACAATTAAATGGTTTTCAGAACAGTAAATGATTAAACAGTCATGTTTGATCCATAGTTCGGACACAAACAGATACTACCGCTCTGGATCGAAGTGGAGCTGGGAGTAATAGCAATGAATGGATAATTCCCATTCTCCAAAACTCCAGGATTGGAGCTGCACCACGATGGTTTGGTGTCATACCTTGGACACTCATTGCTGAAGTCTTACCCCTCAGCAGAGATACGGTCGGCATATTCTCCATCCCGGCATATTCTCCATCCCGAGCAGACAGGGCTGGGATAGATAGATAGATAGATACTGCGATAGATACTGCGATAGATAAAAGGCAATGTAGAGCTTTGTTTTGTTTGGTTTGGTTATGTTTTATGGTACATCAACCATTGTAGGTAATTAATGCTGGAGGTGCCCGTGGTGTAATGGTTATCGTCGCAGGAAATTGACACGGCGACACGAGTTCAAATCCTGGACGAGACTGATTGCATTTCACATAGCACTAATACCCTTGAGAAAGGTATGAATCCAATTATTCTCCCTCCAGCTATGGGCAAATAGTAGGGCAGACTAGGCAGAATGGCATAATGAAACCATTGATGGAAAAGAAAGAAAAAGACAGAACTATGAGAATGATAAGACGATTGTGAAATAAACGTCATAGACTGGTAAATGAAAGGAGATTGCCCAGAAAAAAATAGGATTCATAAAAAGAATAAAGAGAAGATAAAAAAAATCATTTCATTAAATATATTTTTACGCCATTATAACCGCTCAGTGAATCAGTAAATGGTGTCTTCGTTTGATACAATTGATAAGTTACAGATTGTTGTACCGGAAGTGGATAGACAGGTAATTAAGCGAGATGAATATTCAATATTTTTTTTGTTGTACACCGGAAAGCAGGAAGATGGCTGCTAACAGGAAAGGGGCTAGTCATTCCCTTTTATTAAGGAAAATGAGATTGTTTTTGTAATTGAATGTTATGAGTATTAAACTGAAATGATATGTGTTAGCCATTTAGAGAGATTTACAAAACTGAGGGTCGTTTGACACGAGTGAAAGGTGGGTGGTAGGTAGACGATTACATTGGATGTATCATTCAAATCAGGAGAAACTGTCAAGAAAATCAAAATAAAACATAATTTGCTTGCCAGTTATGTAGTTTCAAGTATTTCTATCAAATATAAATAATTTTTGAACTAACCTGTTTAAGCCATAAATAGAGCTACCACTCAAGGTCTGATACTTACCTGGATTAGGAGGTTGCTCCTAGGATACACAACCAGCAAGGTTACCGGGATTACGTGCCGGGAGACTTAGCAAAGACGAGCATATTTCATATTGCATCTAGTGATCCAATGACCCGCATAGTCCAGCAACGAACGAGTTTCGGTTCGTGCTCAACCTATCCCTTCCCTAAATCCCACTGTAAAAAAAGGCCTTGTATCAAACCCTGTCTAGTGGGAGGCACGCATAAATATCTACCACTGTGGCTCAGAGCGGATATTGTAAAGATGAAAATAAAGAAAAATAAGACGGGAATCAAAAGAAAGAAAGAAAGACTTTTTAAACGAATAAAAGATGTAAAAAGAAAGAAAGCAAAAAGAAAGAAAGAATCTTTTGAATGAATAAAAACTGGAAAGAAAGAAAGAAAGAAAGAAAGAAAGAAACTATTCAAGATTTTTTGAATGAATAAAAACTGCAAATAGTGGAAAGAAAGAAAGAAAGAAAGAGAAAGAAAAAGTGATTAAACTAATCAAGAATTTTTTAATGAATAAAAAAATGCAAAAAAGTCAAAAGAAAAAAAGAAAGAAAGAAAGAAAGATTTTTCTAAATAAATAAAAAATGCAGAAAGAAAGAAAGAAAGAAACGCTAAGTAAAACGTTAAGGAGAAAGAAAGTGCAATTAAACTAATCGATAATTTTTTAATGAATAAAAACTGCAAAAATAGAAAGAAAAAAAGAAAGAAACTAATCAAGAGTATTTTAAATGAATAAAAACTGCAAATAGAGGAAAGAAAGAAAGAAAGAAAGAAATGTTCAAAAGAAGAAAGAAAACGTGATTAAACTAATCAAGAGTTTTTTTAATGAATAAAAAATATGTAAGTCAAAAGAAAGGAGAAAGATTTTTCTAAATAAATGAAAAATTAAGAAAGAAAGAAAGAAAGAAAGAAAGAAAGAAAGAAACTATTCAAGATTTTTTAAATCAATAAAAGATAAAAGAAAAAAAAGAAAGAAAGAAAGAAAGAAAGAAAGAAAGAAAGAAATCCGAGGAAAATCACTGGAAGGAGGTAAAGAAAGACAGAAAGCCTGGTGATAAAAAATGAAAAGGAGAGAAAAAAAGAAAAACTACCGCTCGAGGTGAGAGATAAAAAGAGAGAAAAGGAATGAAAAAGATGAAAATAAAAAAAAGAAGAGGCAATCTTGTTTCTTGTAGGAGAAAACCGATCAACTGCTTCAGTATCTCCCATAAATAAGTACACCCCAATAAATGTTATATAACATTTCTTTTATTCTAAACCGGAGATTCTAACATTTCTCGTGAAATATCATGCAATGAAAACGGCATTAAATAACCCATGAATTGTTGACATGCCACTAATAAAATCAAATAAAGTAATATTATTATAGAAATGCATTGCAAATTATTTTACGATAGAAATATATTCTCTCGGGGGATTTAAAATAAACCGAGGGGAATGCTTTGCGAGTACTAATTACGATCAACTACAGTCGGAAGTCGTCTTAGGGACGCTTTGGGTTGCTGAGGTCGACTAAGGGACATTTTTGATCATCAGGGGTCGACTAGTTCGATTAAATGACAAATAAGGAGCTGATACAATGACAGTAATCGACTCGAGCAAAAAAAACTGATCTTAAAAATTAGAGACAGGAACAAGATTTGGTTTCAGTTTCTAGTTGCTTCTCACGCTGAAGCTAATTGAGACGTTGTCACGTTTTCCAATTACATATCCCCCAAAATATCCCAAATAAAGATGCCTTGATATTGAATATTGTCATTAAGCTTAGCTTAATCTAATACATATTGGTAAATTTGTTTATTTGCTGCTTTGTTTGTTTGGGTTTTATGGCATATCAAACTTTGTCTGTTATTATTGCGTTCTGGTTAGTGAACGCTTGTAATATTAAATAAAGGACAAACCACGATATGTGAGGAAATAGAGATATATTCTCAGGAAAAAGTATATAAAATAGAGAGACTATTAGTAGACAAGAACATAGGATTAGTGAATACAGAATAAAGATATAGTTCAACGATAGTATTGGCTTCCGTTATTACGGTAGCAAGTAGCTCTAATACTATTCCCTTAAGAAGCTGCTCTTCACCTTCTTGTCTGCCCTGGTATTAGTAGTAACTGCTACTAATGGCGGATGGACTAGCTCATTGTGTGGAAAAAGGTGGGTGATACCCAACAGTTATTTAATGCCAAACCCATTTTTATACAAATGAACAGTTCTATTTCAAACAATTCAGTTTAGCATAAGTACTCAGTTTAATTTTCAGTTGGCTTTATTCCCTTATTTTTATAATAAGGAAACACAAGTTTGAAGTTTTGTGCGGGAGATAAAGGGAGCGGTCATGCTGTTTCTATATATACTTATATATGTATATTGGAAAAATAAACAGACTTATAGAATTTGAACTTCATCGAAAACAAGGAATGATTCGATATCTTTTTCGATGAACGAACGGAACGTGGATTCTACACAATATTTCGAATAGGTCAGGTGACGTCGTTTAAAACAACAAACGCTGATTCATTGATCAAACGGCCAACTTTTCATGTCATAAACAGTCAACTTTTTTCTTGTTATACATATTTTCCAAAGTTTTTATATATTCTTTACACTTTTTACACATCCACTGTTAACTTAACATCACCCCTCATAGTCCTGATGATGGTTGAGTAGAACCGAAACGCTATCGTCTCAACTTTTTTTCTCAATAAATCTCTCCCTCTACTTGGATTACCAAGTTATCAATTTTTCTTTACAAACTGTCGGATTACAATCCATTATTTTCTTATATATATATATATATATATATATATAAGTCGAATCAATAATTCCCCAAAGTACACAAGATACTTTGGTTTCGGTACAGGTTATAAACTAACAATTTGAACGTATACTACTAAGAAAGTTGTTTCGATTT
>OY757931.1:58132001-58144501 GCA_963585895.1 Sepioteuthis lessoniana | reverse complement strand
CTTGAATAATTACTTTCTGCCTAAATATATACTCTTCAATATATATATGTATTTTTTTTCTTGATGCACAAATTTTTTTTACGAGGATTTTGTATTTTTAAACATCCATCGTTGATTTAATATCACTAATATCGTCCCTCACAGTCCTGATGATGGGTCATTAGAACCGAAACGTGTCGACTTTGCTTCTCAACAATTCTCTTCTTCTACTTGGATTACTTTGTTACCAATTTCTCTCTCTCTCTCTCTCTCTCTCTCTCTCTCTCTCTCTCTCTACACACACACACGCATATATATATATATATATATATATATATCGTAAAGTTGTTGACCCTTTTTTGACCCTTTTTTCATGTGTAGGGGAGGGCACTACTCCTTTCCTTGGATTGCTCCACTTTACCCACGACACGTACGCTGAGTGTTAAACAATGAGTACCATTTTTTGAGTCTTTGGGATAAATCTACTTAGTTAACCATATTCAGGAAAAATGTTAAAGCATTTCAGAATGCATTGGAAATGATTTTTACAATAAAAAATCATTGGAATTGATTTTTACTATAAAATGGATTAGAAATGGTTTTCCTATAAAAATGCATCGGAAATGATTTTTACTATAAAATGTATTGGAAATGATTTTTAATATAAAAAGGATTAGAAATAATTTTTACTATAAAAATGCATCGGAAAAGATTTTAACTATAAAGATGTATTGGAAATGATATTTGCTATAAAATGCATTGGAAATGATTTTTACTATAAAAATGCATTAGAATTAATTTTTACTATAAAAATGCATTGGAAATGATTTTTACAATAAAAATGCATTAGAAATGATTTTTACTATAAAAATGCATTGGAAATGATTTTTACTATAAAAATGCATTAGAAATGATTTTTACTATAAAAATGCATTGGAAATGATTTTTACAATAAAAATTCATTGGAATTGATTTTTACTATAAAAATGGATTAGAAATGACTTTTCTATAAAAATGCATCGGAAATAATTTTTACAAGAAAAATGCATTGGAATTGATTTTTCTAGAAAAATGGATTACAAATCATTTTTACCAAAAATGCTTCAAAATTGCTTTTTGCTATAAAAATGCATTGGAAATTATTTTTATAATAAAAATGCTTTAGAAATGTTTTGCACACAGCTCTATAGCATCGATCTGGTTTAGTTTTACGACAGATCAACGATTTGGAGGCTATTTAATGTAAAATCCTGTTTATACATATATCAAATGCATATGATTTTGCTGATAAACTTTTTAAATGAGATTTAGCTCTTTTTTTCACACAAAGTTAAGTGCTTTCAAGTATTTCTATCTAACACGAAAAATTCTATTAACTATTAATCATTTGTTTGCACAACGTTAAATGATAAACAGTTCTATTTCTAACAATTCAATTTAACATAAGTCATTTGTTTGCTAACAATTTAAATGTCAAACTTAAATGGAACTGTTTTTGTATGCTAAACTGAATTGTTTGAATTAGAACTGTTTTGACATTTAACAGTGTTTAAACAAAAACTATACTTATACTAAACTGATTTGTTTGAAATAGAACTATTTTCAACATTGAAACTATACTTACGATAAACTGAATTGTTTGAAATAGAACTGTTTTGTCATTTAACAGTGTTCAAACAAAAACTATACTTATACTAAATTGAATTGTTAGAATTAGAACCGTTTGACTAAACTGAATAGCTTGAAATAGAAATGTTTTTGACAATTAAACTGCGCACTTACGCTAAACTGAATTATTTGAAACAGAAGTGTTTATTTGAATAAAAGTGGACTTGGCATTAAATAACCAACAAAGGTTGATATGCCATAAAACCCAAACAAGCAAACAAACAAACAAACATATATATATATGTATATATATATATATATATATATATATATATATATATATATATATTGTGTTCTGGTTAGTGAACACAAGTAGTAGTAATAATAAGACAAACCACGATATGTGAGGAAAATAGTTATATTTACAGGAAAGAGTATTTACAAGAGAGTGACTGGTCTGACTCGTAAGCTTATTCGCAGACTGATCTCTGCTACTGCCATATATGGCAGATGGAACAGCTCATTATGCTGAAAAGGTAGGTGATACCCAACATATATATATATATATATATAACCAGATATAGAGAAATCATGCGTTAAATGAAGGTACAGAAGATTTTTTGCTTGAAGACATATTATGAAAGTCTTTCAATATTGTTCAAGCAAAATATCGAAGGAAGTACAATTTGACTACATTTCCAAACAGAAGTTAGATTTTTAAGGTGATCAAGAGGTCATGGCACTTTTGATGATCGTAGGACAACGGGTTCTTCACGATCTGAGCCTCTGATCACCCAAGAGGAATGTGACCGCGTTATTAACAACTGCAAAGTTGTTAATAACGCGGTCACATTCCTCTTGGGTGATCATTCAGCAGTGCTTTCCACTGAACAGAGAATATCTAGAGCATGTACTCTAAGGTTCCTCTTGACATTTTTGGTTCATGTTTGAGACTAAATAATCGCAGATTCCGAATGTTATTCTTTTATCTTTCGATCAATGTAATTTTCATTACACTATTATTTTTGGTTATGGATAAGGTGTCCAATGATTTTGTAACAAAAATTATGAAACAGCCAGTAAAGAGGGTCATCATAGACCTGAAATAAATGCATAATGATACTAAAGAATTGAATATTTTATTTTTATTTTTATATGAAAATATTTTGGCTTTGCACGTCAGTTTTCATGTGTTTTTAATCCCAAATTAAATATACAGTGGATAGCCGTTGGCATTGAACACTTAAGTTATATACTACTACCCCTTGAAGTTTTTCCTCAGATTATATATATATATATATATATAGAGAGAGAGAGGGGTAGATGTGAGTTTACGTGACTCTCTCTCTGTTTTTCCCCTTACTTGCCACTTATCTTTAGACATTCTCCCTCCCCCTTTTTATACCTTTATTTTCTCCGTTATTTTATCTTTTCCTCATTCGCTTAAATGTAGAAAAATTTTTGAAAATGTTTACTTTGAAGAAATTCTTGGAATAAAAGAATGAAATATCACTACTAATAAATCTTTTTAAGTGTCTGATTTATCCATCTTTCGACTTATCTTTATCATCTTGTCAGATTCACCAAAATTTATCATTTCAACATATATATATATATATATATATATATGTATATATATATTTCACATATTATATATATATATATATATATTTCACATATTATGTATATATATATATATATATATATATATATATATATATATATATATATATATATATATATATATATTTCACATATCATTGAGTACACTATTGTGTACTCACTGTCAGTTGTGTGGGTTGAGAAAAGTCATATTTTTTTTTATTTCAGTAGATCAACAGGGCACCTGAACAAACAATTATTTAAAATTATTGCGCAAAATGCTCTCAATTTTCATTTGAAAAATGTTTTATAAACATTAAAGGTGCGTTTAATATTCATGCCACAGAAAAATAACTAATAATATTTCTAAGAAATAATCATCAATATGTGTTTGTTTTCTGTCACACGTTCCTCTTTCACCGAATGATGACGTAGTAAAAATAGAATTTAACAACTCAATAAAAATGATGAATTCAAAGTCTTAAAAAAAAACAATTAAGGAAAGACAGGTCAGTTGAATTATTTCTTTTTTTCTGTCACACTTTTTGATAACCCACATCATGATAAAGTAAAAAAATGTTCTGTGTGATACAATAAACATTTTGAATATAAAGAGTAACAAGACTCCTGAATTTGTCAGTTTTCCGCTGTAACATTGTGTTCATAATGATATTGATGCTTCTGTTCGGGAAGGATTGAAGAATTCAAATTATATCTATAATATATTCGATATCTAGTTATATCTGTAATATCAAGAATTTGGATAATTAATCTTCATCTCCAACCCAGATCCACAAAATTTCTATTCAATCACAAATTGCATTGAAAAATGCTTTATTCTCTGACTTAGAGTATTCTAAGAATATTTCTTTAATAAAAAAAAATATCGTTATGATGGGTTATTTTTTTGGACTAGATTGTTAAATCTAGAACTAACATAGATAGATAGATAGATCTATCCATACTGATATTGATGCTCCTTTTTTTATCATTAAGTGTTTTCGGACCATAATCTTCATCTTTATTGTTATTTCCACTACGTTTCGGCCGATATGTCTTGCGACCTTCTTCAGGTATTTGTCGAACTTGGGAACCTACACGGTACTTCGAACTACGTCCTTTATTGAATCCACGGGGGTCGCCTGTTCTGATTCCGTTAGCCATAACCGGATACAAGTGTTAAGTATCCCTCTATTGTTACTCGCCTGCAGTCAGGATTGAGCCTGCAACCTCCAGATGATTATCTCCTTAGAAGCTTTGGGAACCAACGCCTATAACCGTTACGCTATGTGTCCTACTGGGCTGCCTATGTTTAAAATCGTCCCAACACGTCAGAATTCCGTAAAATGTATATGATATAGTTGACCATCCTCTTTCCACCTCATTAAATTGACTTGGCTTGATTAAGAATTTCGATGATAAAGAATTCTTTTGCATCGTAATATATAAAATAAAGTTTAACGTATACAAACATGATATAAAACTAATAAGAAATATTTTCGATGTGCCAGATTAGACAAGTGATGTCTGACTGCAAGTTCAAAGGTAAATTGAATCAACTTGAGCAGGCTGCTTGATATTCATTCGTGTTAATTGTATAGACCTTTCTTGGGTCTCGTAGAGCTGTAGATGATGCTGATAAAAGGAACAGCGTAAAGTACCCAAAGAAACAAAGAAAGTGAGAGGAGGCAACAGAAAGAAAGAAAGAAAGAAGGTAATGGAGAAAATGTTGCAAAAAAAAAAAAAACAAAGAAAAAACAAAGAAAGAAAAAATGGTGCTTAACATTAAAAGGAACACCAAAGAAGAAGGAGAAAAAAAAACAGAAATTAATACCCTTTAATGAGTGGGCTGTCTTTTGTACGGAACGAATTACGGCCTGCCATTTCGGGTGGCTGATAAAATATAGACGTGTTTTAAACTATCTGATTACTCCAGCTGCAAATCTTATAAAATGGTGATGGTGGAAGACTGGGTACTTCGTTGAGGTGAAAGGGTCAAGGGTTCATGTCTTATATACAATCGAGAAGAGTCTGGGCAGTGGGAACCCAGCTGCGTCTATCTCGAGTGTTAGACAGGGTCGGGATTGGTGGTGGGATTTAAAGGGAAGTGTGAATTTTTTATGAATGACGTCATGGCGACCAGATGTTGCGTCTGACGTGATTCGCAAGGTATTTACGAAGGAACCTTTTTCCGCTTCTAGTTTTTACCTACGTACCAATTTGGTCTATTAGGTGAGGGTTCTTTTTGTGTGTGTGCGTGCGTGTATGTATGTGTGTGTGCGCAAGAAGATAGGGGAGATTATGCATGAGGAAAATAGGGGTGTACAGTCGGAGAAAAAGGAGAAAGGGAAATAGTAGAAAGAAAGAAGTATCAAAGAAAAGGAGAAGAAAGAAAGAAAGAAAGAAAGAAGAAACCTTAAAGAAAAAAGAAAAAGAAAGGAACTGAAAAAGAGAAAAAGAAAGATAGATCCAAACAGAGGCAGAACGTGGAAAGGCAGCAAATAAGAGAACGGAATACTGGTGAGAAATAAATAAATAAATAAAGAAAGAAAGAAAGATTAACTATATGATAGAACAGATAGTGAAAAAGAAGGAGAAGGGAAGGAGTATTAAGAAAGAAAGAAAGAAAGAAAGAAAGAAAGAAAGAAAGAATGGCTGGACGATGTGATATAACAGAGAGGAAAAGAAGAAAGAGAAGTAGAAAGAAAGAAAGAAAGAAAGAAAGAAAGAAAGAAAGAAAGAATGGCTGGACGATGTGATATAACAGAGAGAGGAAAAGAAGAAAGAGAAGTAGAAAGAAAGAAAAAAAGAAAGAAAGAATAAAGAAAAAAGCATTAAAAGAAAAAAAAAGAAAAAGAAAGAAATATCAAATATATACGTAGCACAGTACCCGTCATAAATTTCTAGATGATACATGTGTTAGAAATCCTATGTTATTGGTGCAAGTTGGTGACATTAATCGATTTGTGAAAATAAGAAAAACAAAACAAAGGAAAA
Organism: Sepioteuthis lessoniana; assembly: GCA_963585895.1. NCBI lineage: Eukaryota > Metazoa > Mollusca > Cephalopoda > Myopsida > Loliginidae > Sepioteuthis > Sepioteuthis lessoniana. The sequence goes on along the minus strand of OY757931.1, from coordinate 58,138,315 downwards.
TAACTAGGAAAAAATAAAGAGAAATCTTTGAAATGCCGCTTACAAAACGAAAACAGTTTTGCAACACTCAAAACGGAAAAAAAATATGAAATAAAAAGATTTAGATATGAAAGTATTGATCTATATATGATGTGGGGATTACTTCCCTTGCCTTCCAAATAGTACTTCTAATGACCGCTCGTCGGCGTGATCAAAGTACTGTATAAAAAGGCATGGTAAAGTCAACCCCTCTCCCCCCCTCTCTCTCTCTTTGCTCAGTCGGCTGGGGCTGTAGAATACACCAACTGCATCTCTGCAGAGGGGTAACCCCGCAACGAGTGTCCTGATATGACACTAAACAATCTGATGGTGATACTCTAGTAATGATGGAACTTTGAAGAATGCGCAGTGCCCCTTCATTGCGATCGCTCCCAGGTCCACTCTGGCCCAGAGCAGTAGCACCTAATAGGGTCCTTTCTATGGGTCAAACAGAAATAAACTGTGTACAGTTTTGTACAGAATTGTTTAAAATGGAACAGTTTTTGTATGCTAAACTGAATTGTTTTAAAAATAGAACTGCGTGTAAATAAAAACTATACTCATATTAAACTGAATTCTTTGAATTAGAACTGACTAAACTAAATAGCTTGAAATAGAAATGTTTTTAACATTTAAACTGTGTACTAATGCTAAACTGAATTGTTTGAAATAGAACTGTTCATTTGTATGAAATGGATTTGGCATTAAATAATCTGGGGCTGTGTATTCACTGACTGCATCTCTGCAGAGGGGTAAGAATACACAGGGCTGTAGAATACACAAACTGCATCTCTGCAGAGGGGTCATAAGCAGGACATTCATTGTGGAGGGGGGCACAATGAATGTCCTGATATGACATCAAACAATTTGGAGCTTTAGTTAATGCAGAGTACCCCTTCATTGCCACCGCTTCCAGATCCATTCTGGCGCAGAGTGATAGTACCTGATTGGGTCCTATCTATGGGTCAAATAAAGCTAAACTGTCTACTTAAGCTCAACTGAATTATTTAAAAGAGAATGTAAAAATGTATGAGTTGTGATGCTGGCAAAAGAAAGATACGGGGAACACAAAAAGGTTGATAGAAAAACATATATATTTAAGTAACAGAAACAAGATACAAGTGAACCCAAACAGTAGCTAGTTAATAGGAAGGTGGAAGTCCAGCGAGATAGTGACTGTGTCACGGGGGTCTGGTCAATAATCTGTCACGCACCCCACCGAACGAACGAGTTTGGCACTAGGCCGTTTTTAAGGTGGATCCGGTCGCAGGGCCGTAGCCCAGATGCGTCCAGCATTGCCAAAAATACCTTCGGCCCCGTCGGCATTCCTCTTTATAATGCCGCATCAGGCGCCAGGCAATAAACCCAACCCCTCGTAAGGGGTTAAAAGCCTGGGGGGATGGCCCCTTGGGGCCGGAGGAAATCTCCAGTGCTGGAGCAACATCCGACCGAGCCGCGCTGACCAAAACACGGCCGACTGAAGTGCGCTTCAAACAACTGGAGAGGCAGACCAAACACGGGGGTAAGGTCAACTTCCTCTAACACTCCGTTGACGTGTATTTACGGAGGAGGGCGTGTCCATAATGTTGGGAGTACAACAGTATGCTAAACTGAATCGTTTGAAATAGAACTGTTCATGTGTATAAAAATGGATTTAGCATTAATTAACCTATGATGGTTGATGTGCCATTAAACCAAACTAAACTACCAAACCTGATACTAAGTACGGTATTGTATTCCTTATTCTCAAATTTTAGTGGCAGTAAGTTATGGAATTCCGATACAATAAATATACGAAGACAACCCTTCAAGGCGTCAGCACCATCGCGTATTCAACCACAATAATGGGATAATTCAATGTATAATCTGTACTTTTAATCTTGAAGATATTAAAATATTCAGTGTTGTAAGATCTTCCGTCCGTCTATATATGCTCATACGTGTGTGTGCGCGTGTGCGCGTGTGTTTGAAGCACAATGATCAGTTCTTCAGAGCATAGACAGAGCAGTTCTTCAGAGCATAGACATTGTCGCCCACCAGGACCCACTTCTTCCCCCCGCACCATAAAAACTATCAAAACCTTCCTTGGAGAGGTCAAAGGTCTATAAGAATATTTGGAGGGGCTCAAAGTGAAGAAACAGCCGACCTTTAACTGGTGTATATTCTTTTAAGGCGAATTCACTTTAAGGGAAAAGGTTGAACAAGTACCAGATCGACGCATGACTTCATCAGTCAAAATAGCCTGGAAAAAAATTGGTTTAGTTTTGTAATTTACGGACCCTTTTTTGCTTAAATGTGGCACAAGGCCCGTATGATTGGAGAACCTAATGAGACTCAAAATCACCCATGGAGTTTTACTAGTTTAGTATCATAATTATTACAACACCCGATGCGCCCAATTTGGTTTGGTTTAATAGCCTATCAACCTTTACGGGATATTTAAAGCCAAATCCTATGTATAATTTGTAAATGAATATTTTGTAGGTAATAATATTTAAACGAGCAAAAGCTCATTTATTTCCACAAAGCAAACCTACACGGATGAATTCGAGTCTCACTGGGTGCCCCATTCATCTAAGCAAAAAGCTTTGTAAATTGCTAGCGATTATGCTTTACTGTATTCCTTACTTTGCTCACAATTTGTTTGGTTGAATTTTATGACATATCAACCCTTGTAGGTTATCTAATGCCAAATCCTCTTTATACATATATATTAAATATATATGATTTGGTTTAGTTTGGTTTTATGGCATATCAACCCTTGTAGTTTATTTAATGCCAAATCCTCTTTATATATATATATATATATATATATATAATTTGGTTTGGTTGGGTTTTATGGCATATCAACAATTGCAGGTTATTTAATGCCAAATCCTATTTATACATATATAAGTAAGGTGGCGACCGTAGTCGAGGGTGACCCGAAGGGTCCCTTTCCAATTGCTACCACACCGAGGTGTAGGGGATGGGGCGCTACTCCATTCCCCGGATTGCACCACTTTACCCTTGATCCTTACCTTATAATGCTGAGTGTTAAGCAAGGTGACATCAAATACCATTTTTTAAGTTTTTGGTATGACTTCACCTGAGATTGAACCCCGGTCTCCCGGACTACTGATGAACAGTCAACTCGTTAGACCAATATATATATATATATAAATTGGTTTGGTTTAGTTGGGTTTTATGTCATATCAAACATTGTTAATTATTCAATGCCAAAACCTCTTCATACATACATAGTAAATCTATTAATATGAATATACTAAATATATACGATTTGTAAACACATTTTGTTGATAACATTTTTAAATGAGCTTGAGCTAATTTTTTTTCACACAGTTAAATGGTTTCAGTTATTTCTATCTCATACAAATAATTCTACTTGCTATTGAGCATTTGTTTGCAGGAATCAGATTCCAAGCCAAAGTGGAAAAATATTGCCTCTTCATAAATATATATTTACCCAAATTCTCTGCACATAGAGGATAAGAGACATTGTCAATTTTTTTTAAAGAAGAGTCTAACTGGTTTGAATTTAGAGTTCTACTTCTAGATTGATTGCCATATCAAGGTTTAAGAATCCAGCCTACCCGACTACGTACCCATAGCTGGAACAGAATGATTAGATGCATACCTTTCCCAAGTGTATCAGCGGAATGCGAAAATGCAAACAGCCCTGTCCAGGATTTTGAAATTGGGTCATCGTGCTTATTTCCTATTTCAGAATCATCCTTATGAGGAAATTTCGACATTAGATAAATCATTAAACAAATAAATCAAACCAAAGCAACCCAGTCCATTGGGGCTGGAGAATACACCGACTGCATCTCTGCTGAGGGGTAAGACCTCTACCGCAACGATTGTCTACAAAAGGGTAAGGCCTCCTCTCCAATAAGTGTCTGTTGACAAGGGGTAAAGCAGACAAAAGTAAACACACTCTAGGAAAAAGGGAGAATAACCTCCTTATAAAACCCGCCCTAATCAACTGAAAATCCTTCAATCTGGATACAAGAGTGAGATCAAGTCTCATTGAGTAACCGATTAAGAAGGCCTTGTGACACATATGTTCTCTGACGAAAGCAACAAGCTAGAAACATACACATGTATAATGTGTATGTAAGAACAAAATAGATAAATTAAAAAATACAAATCTCTTCGTGGACTTACTTATATATATATATATATATATATAACTGAAAATATAATATTTAATATAATGATAAAATTGAAAACACCTCCATATTATACAAAGATAAAAATAAAAATTTAACTTCTTCAAGACCTATATATGAAGATTAACAAACCTTCCTGAAACAAGGTCAATCAGCAGTCACATTCTAAAATGCCTTTAATGCTTTTCTTGCCAGTTCTTCCCTTCAACCTCCAACTTTTTAAATAAACTTATACAACTCGTCTTTGTGTTAATCATTTCATTATTCGTTTCCCCGAAAATGGCTCCAATGTGGGGGGGGGGCAAAGTACTTGGAAAAACCCGGCGCTTTTACGGAATTCATTCATTCAGAAGTCAAACGACACATACGAATTTGACTTGAACGGATCAAAAATAAAACAGGGAAAATAGAAGTGGCTGTTCTATTTGATCGAACATGTTTAAAGTTGGTTGGTTGGTTGGGTTCTTTGGCGCATCAAACCTTGTAGTTTATTTAATATCAAATCCTTTTTATGTTTAATTTATATGATTTCTTCACGTATATTTGGTAGATAACATTTTTAAACGAGCCAGGTTTCATTTATTTCTTTACAGTCTCAAGTATTTCTATCAAACGCTAATAATTCTATTTACTATTAATCACATTTTAATTCACTGTTAAATGGTTTTCAGTATTGCTATGTAAAACTAACAATTTAATTTAATATCAGTCATTTGTTTGCACACAGTTTAATGGATATTCATATGATTTGTAAGTGAACAGTTAGTTCGTTGTCTTATTTTGACAACAGTTATAGCTAATCTATTTCCAAATGATTAAGTGTTTCTGTTATTTGCACATAGGTAAGTAAACCTGGCGATCTTAGTCGAGGGTGACCTGAAGGCTCCCTTTTCAAGAGCTTCTACATCGAGGTGTAGAGGAGGGCGCTACTTCTTCAATGGATTGCTCCGCTTTACCCTTGATCCTTACCTTATAATGCTGAGTGTTAAGCAAGGCGGCATCAAGTACCATTTTTTTTTTAGTCTTTGATATGACTCGACCTAGGATTAAACCTCGATCTCCTGGACCATTTGCGAGGACTCTACTCATAAGGTCAATTGCCCAGTACACAGGCAAATGATTGCAAGTATTTCTAACTAATACTAAAAATTCTATTTAACACATTTGCACACAATCAAAGAATTCCAAATATTTCAATGTAATAACAATAATTCAATTTTTAGCACAGTTAAACGTTTTCAAGTATTCTACATTAATAGTTTTATTTGCACACAGTTAAATCATTACTGGGTAATAATAATTCAATGATTTAATTTAAGCACAGAAAGGGTTTCAAGTATTCCTATGTAACCCCAAGAATTCAGTCAACATCAGTCATTTGTTTGCACACTGTTAAATGGTCAAATTAGACGCTATCAGGTATTGTCAATCTGTGTCAGAGTGGGCTTGGCAGTAATGGCTGTAAAGAGGTATTCCGTATTCTCCAGATCTCCAAGGACTGGAGTTTCACCATCAGATGGCTTAGTGTCATATACTGGACACTCAGTGGAGATGGGTCTTACTCTTCTGCAGAGATGTAGTTTGTACATTCGACAACTTCAGCCGACAGGGCTCAAACATGCTTAAAAGAGAAAATGCGACACACACACACACACACACACACACACACACACATATATATATATATATATATATATATATATATATATATATATATATATATAGGGTGATTGAAAAAGTAACTCCTATATAGTAGAGACTTACTTTTCAATCACCCTGTATATATACTAACTGTATATAATCGTGAAGCAAGAAGAATATCGTCAGGTGTTTTTTGTGCTTGATTGCAAGTAACTGTTTGTCTGTGTGTAATCATTGGTGTGTACCCATGTCTGTGTTGATTTGGTCGTCGAAATGTCTGGTCGGGTGAGGTTGAAATGACGGGAAAATTGTTTATAGAATTTTTTTTAAATCCCACAAATAAATAGATATTATTGAAAAAAATATATTGTAAATCCGACCAGTTTGCCTTCGAAAATCTTAAGCCAAGAAAGAAAGTGACAATGGCTATAGTCATTCGTCAGATAGTGAATCAGAAGTTTTGTTTCATATGGGAGAGGC
>OY757931.1:58047001-58127001 GCA_963585895.1 Sepioteuthis lessoniana | reverse complement strand
GGGGCCCCAGCTCTCTGATGGGTGCTGGCTTTCTCTACCGCATCTTGTCTCCAAACTGGTCTGGTCTCCAAAACTCAATCGGGGGCCTGAGGGCTCCCTCTGTTGGGTGTTGGCTTTCTCTACCGCATCTTGTCTCCAAACTAACTGACTTCCTATCTTCACCGAGTTATATAATAGTTCAATCGCCCACTCAATATCTCCCCATAACTGGCCATCGGAATATGCACGTCCGCGTCTTTGGAGTGGCATGTTTGATCGTCATCAAGCGGAAATAACTGTCATGCAGTTCACAGGTCACACTCTTCCGGTGCATCAGTTTGTGACTGTACCGAGGGATTTTAACCCTGTCCCATATTGTCTGCCAAGCTTGCCCATGCCATTGGAATATGCACTTCCGCCGTCTTTGGAATGGCATGTTTGGCGGGGTCGGAGGTCAATATAGAACAAGAACACGTAAATAGAGAATCTGGAAAAAAAAGAAAAAGCGAGAAAAAAAAAAGGATTGAAAAAAAAGGGAAAGAAAAAGAAAAAGAAGGCAAGGCGAAAGGGTTTGGTTTGGTTTGGTTGGGTTGGGTTTAAGGGCATATCAACCATTGTTGGTTATTTGATGCCAAATAATCTTTATACATGTATATTAGATATATATGATTTGGTTAGGTTGGGTTTTACGGCATATCAACTATTGTCGGTAATTCAATGCCAAATCCTCTTATATATATATATATATATATATATCAAATATATATGATTTGGCTTGGTTTAGTTTTATGGCGTATCAACCATTGTAGGTTATTTAATGTCAAATCCTCTTTATAAATATCAAGTATATATGATTTTGTCACGTGATATCCCACGGAGACGATAGAAATAAGATTAATACTATCCTCCTATTGGAATGAACAGTGGCAACCCGTCAAAAAAGTGACTGTTAAGAAAGAATGTAGGTCACAGAGGGGATATCAACAGGTATTGGTACTTTGTAACCTCAGGTCGCCGGACACCGGAAGGGGAGGAAGGTAGAAGCCAAGTGATTGGCTGGGACCCCAAAACGGAAGTGGGGACTCCTTCCCCTCAGCGGAAATAAATAATAAGAAAGTTAGTTGTTTGGCAGGGTTCGTAGCGGGCAGACGAACCAAAGCCAGTATTCCGGGTTGAAGACAAAAGAATATCTGAGACACGAGGGACCCCAGGTTCTTCAAGCCAGTGTAAAAAAAATAGAATAAAGTCTATTAGCCCGTGAAAGAAGAAAGATTCTCCAGTGGAACCCCGTCGAAAAATAAGATAAGTAACTTTGGGGCTATTTCTTCTATATACCCAAATTTTATATACCACTCTCTCTCTCTCTCTCAATTTGAAGAAAAACAGAAGTCAAGAAAAGACATTTATATTCGTGGACTGTCCATTTATTATATATTTGACACTTTGAAAGTGTATCTCTTTGTATAGTAAAGGATTCATGTATTTTAATGTTACCCCGTGGTCTAAGTTATTCTTTGCAGTTCTGCTACGAATTTGTTGAGTCACCTTTCCTTTTTCAGCTTCTATTCGCCTTATGTTATCTTGCTTAAAATTGTCCTATAAATTCCTCTAAAATATCACACGGGAAACCGGAGTTGCCGACTACTACAATATAAAATTATTACTACTAAAACCTATAGGTCCACATCTTCTGTTGTCTAAGGGAGGAAAAAAGCGACCTGGTGGGTGTGTGGATAGTGTGAAATTTGGAACCCTTGCCCGCGGCGGTCAGTCTAGCCCTAAATTAATCCCTCACATAATATGCCAGTTCTTATATACCTGAGAGAAAAACTCTGAACGAGGACTTATTCTATAGGGGATCAAGTGCCAACCTGCCCCGTCTTCACACGTGCGAAATAAAACCCCGTTCTGGGATAAAAGTAAACCTTTCGCGTCACAATTTGTAAACACATTTTGTTGCTAAGGCTGAGCTCATTTCTTTACACATTGTTTAGTGGTTACAGGTATTATTATGTTTCACTGACAATTCAATTAAACGTCAGTCATTTGTTTACACAAAGTTAGACGATCAAATCATAAATCATTTGTTTGCATAGTTTAAATCTCAAATAATTCTATATGATCAATAGATTGGACCCAGTCAGGTGTTCCTACTCCGGCCCATAGTGGACCTGGGATTAATGACATTGAAGGGGTACTCTACATTCTCCAAAGCTCAAGAGGTATTTAGAGATTGTTTAGAGTCTTATAAAGGGTACTCTTTGGCGCGTCAGAGAAGCAGTCGGTGTATTCTACTGTCACAGCTGATTGGACGAAAGGGAATCAAATTCTTTTTTAAATGAGGAAAAAATCAAATTAAAAAAATTAAAATAAATAATTGATTTTTGATTAATTTTATCGGCATGTCAATCTGTCAAGGGTTATTTTATGCCAATAGGTTAGAGAATCGCGTATATTTTATATTCATATTTATATTTCTTGTATAGCATTTTCTTAAGAGTTTTCTTTGACAGCAGTTATATATCAATTATTCATATCTAATAGAAATGATTTGCACACAGTTTTTTTTTGTTTCAAGTATTCCTATCAAACACAAATAATTGTGTGGTTTCATGTAACTAATAATAATCCTTGGTACACAATCAAACCATCACAAAACTATTCTAAATTCGAATAATTTTCGTTTATATTGTATCTAGTATTCTTATCAAATACAAATAATTTTCGTTTATATAGTACCTAGTATACTTATCAAATACAAATAATTTTCGTTTATATAGTACCTAGTATACTTATCAAATACAAATAATTTTCGTTTATATTGTATCTAGTATTCTTATCAAATACAAATAATTTTCGTTTATATAGTACCTCGTATACTTATCAAATACAAATAATTTTCGTTTATATAGTACCTAGTATACTTATCAAATACAAATAATTTTCGTTTATATAGTACCTCGTATACTTATCAAATACAAATAATTTTCGTTTATATAGTACCTAGTATACTTATCAAATACAAATAATTTTCGTTTATATAGTACCTAGTATACTTATCAAATACAAATAATTTTCGTTTATATTGTATCTAGTATTCTTATCAAATACAAATAATTTTCGTTTATATAGTACCTAGTATACTTATCAAATACAAATAATTTTCGTTTATATAGTACCTAGTATACTTATCAAATACAAATAATTTTCGTTTATATAGTACCTAGTATACTTATCAAATACAAATAATTTTCGTTTATATAGTACCTAGTATACTTATCAAATACAAATAATTTTCGTTTATATTGTATCTAGTATTCTTATCAAATACAAATAATTTTCAAACAGATCTATTTGACCCATAATTGGGACGCTAAAAGGTACTACTACTCCGAGAGTTATGATAATGAAGGAGTACAGCTGATCTCTTCTGAACTGGAACCACAACATAAAATGCAGTTCCTTATCCAGGAAACTGTGCGGTGGGAGGGGGTTATTCCTCATTGCAGGGTATAGAGTCTGCGTATTTAAGCCCAGAGAGACAGAGAGATAGAAAAAGATTACTTAGACAAAGTATAAAGAAGGGGTCTGTGAAAGAAAGAAAGAAAGAAAGAGAGAAAGAAAGAAAGAAAGAAAGAAGACGTAAAATAAAATAAAAATCATTGTAAGAAAGATAAATAAATAGATAAATTAAAAGAAAATTATAAAAAGAAAAGAAGGCAGACGTGAAAAGAAAGAAACAAACAAACAAAAAAAGAAAGAAAGAAAGACGTAAAATTAAAATTCATTGGAAGAAAGACAAACAAATCATTAAGGAAATTTAAGAAAGAAAGAAAAAAAGAAAGAAAGAAAGAAAGAAAGACGTAAAATTAAAATTCATTGGAAGAAAGACAAATAAATTAGGAAATAGAAAGAGAATTGAAAAAAGAAAAAAGGAAGGCATTAAAAGAAAGAAAGAAAGAATGAATGAAACACGTAAAATTAAAATTCATTGGAAGAAAGACAAATAAATAAGGAAATAGAAAGAGAATTGAAAAAAGAAAAAAGGAAGGCATGAAAAGAAAGAAAGAAAGAAAGAAAGAAAGAAAGAAAGAAAGAAAGAAAGAAAGAAAGAAAGAAAGAAAGAAAGACGTAAAATTAAAATTCATTGGAAGAAAGACAAATAAATAAGGAAATAGAAAGAGAATTGAAAAAAGAAAAAAGGAAGGCATGAAAAGAAAGAAAGAAAGAAAGAAAGAAAGAAAGAAAAGTCAAGGAAATAAGAGAACTGCGGCGTGGAGAATGGAAAATACGGAAGACTTGAATGAAATCGAGGAAACATTAACCAAATTTGATTAAAATATTCTAGGATTATTAAAACCATGAATAAAAGCTCTTCTTTTAACACACACACACACACACACACACACACACACACACACACACACACACACATATATATATATATATATATATATATATATATATATATATATATATATATATATATATATATATAAAACATGTTAAGAGATACAAGTATGTAACGTTTAACATCTTTAATCGAAATTGACTCTTCTCATCTTTTCATTCTAAATAATTACACTAAGTGTTATACTAACGACTTCAAAGAATAGCCAGTCGGTGCATGAGACATAGACCGCATGTAATTTGTATGCATGAACTAATTCTGTTGGGAATTTTACTGTGGTGCTTCAAGTGGTTCATAACTTTTCATCGTCCCACATCTGGACTCGTATACTCTCTCCATGAGAATGTGACGATTAGTTTTATAGACTTAAATGTCTATAAATTACAATCTTTAAAGAAATTAAAGAAAGATAGAAAAAGAATAAAATTTAATCAGTACTCCGAAATAGATAGTCACTTCTTCAGTCATAAATAGTCAGCAATGATTGTCTAAGCAAACAGTGATACACTCAGGCGACATTCAGCATTTTATCTAAATGAGATACCTCTGTTCTAAGTAGTGGACTAAATTCTACACGCATATGTCCCTAGATTGTTCTGGAAAAGGAAAGAATGGGTGGGAACTTTGAAGAATCTTTCTCTACAACAAACGATCTGGGACAAACTCTTTTATTTATCAACCATTGTTGGTCATTTAATGCCAAACCTATTTTTATTCATATAAACAGTTCTATTTCAAACAATTCAGATTAGCATATGTACACAGTTTCAATATCAAAAACAGTTCTGTTACAAACAATTTAGTTTAGCATACAAAAACAATTCCATTTCAAACAATTCAGTTGAGCATAAGTACGAAGTTTAAATATCAAAACAGTCCTATTTCAAGCAATTCAGTTGAGCATAAGCACACAGTTTAGTTCTTTAGTTCTAGATAAGACCCTGTCAGGTGCTACCACTCCGAGTTAGAGTAGACCTGGGAACGATGGCTATGAAGGGGTAATTCGCATCCCACAAAGCTCCAGCATTACTGGAACCTCATCATCAGATTGTTTAGTGTCATATCGAGATCACTAGTGGGGGGGGTCTTACCCTTCTGCAGAGAAGCAGTCGGTGTATATTATACGAACTCGCTTACTACGATTCCGCAGTCCATCGCTTTAACCGTTACACCATGAGGACCCCCCCCCATTTGTTTGTAGACAGTGCAGTGGTTACAAGTATTGCTATTTAATACTAATTATTCTATTCAACATCTTCATTCATTTTCACACAGACAAATAATTCCAAGTATTGCTATTTAATCCAACTTCGGTTGGCAGTTAAAGAGAATGGGTATTTAAACCAATAATTCTATTTAACATAACTTATTCGTTTGCACCGTAAAATAGTTCAATGTATTGCTATGTATCACAAACAATTCAATTAAATATCAGTCATTTCTTTACACACAGTTAAATGATCAAACAGTTCTATTTCAAACAATTCAATTTAGCATAAGTCAACAAAGTTAAATGGTTACAAGAATTGCGATGTACCAGAAACAATTCATATGTCATTTGTTTACACACAGTTAAATTATCAAACAGTTTTATTCCTAACGATCCAATTTAACGTAAGTCATTTGCTTGCACATATTTAAATTTCAAGCAATTCTATTTAAACCATTAATAGGACCCTATCAGGTGCTACCACCCCGAATCTGTGGGGACCCTTGGCCCAGGCGGCTGCAAAATACACCGACTGCATCTCTGCAGATGGGTAAGACCCCTCTAACGAGTGTCCTAGATATGACACCAAACAATCTGATGGTGAGAATGCAGAGTACTCCTTCACTGCCATCACTCCCAGGTCCATTCTGACTCAGAATGGTAACACGTGTTTGGGTCCTATCTATAGGTCAAATAGAACAAAACAGTGTACTTATGTTGAAATAAATTGCTTAAAATAGAACTGTTTATATATACCAACACGCGACTAGCAAAGGCATGGACTGCTATCGATAGACTATCGGTCATATGGAAGTCAAACCTGACCGATAAAATGAAACGCAGTTTCATCCAAGCAGTGGTCTTGTCGATACTGCTATATGGATGCACCACATGGACGCTAACTAAGCGTATGGAGAAAAAGCTGGACGGCAGCTACACAAGAATGCTGCGAGCAATACTAAAGAAGTCCCGGAGACAGCACCCTACAAAGCAGCAGCTGTACAGCCACTTACCACCCATCACGAAAACTATCCAAGTTAGACGAACCAGACATGCTGGACACTGCTGGAGAAGTAAGGATGAGCTCGAGTGATGTACTCTCGTGGACCCCTTCACATGGCCGAGCAAAGGCAAAACGACCAGCTCGAATCTACATTTAGTACCTCTGTACCGATACAGGATGTAGCCCTGAAGACCTGCCGGAATCAATGGACGATAAGGAGGGGCGGCGAGAAAAGGTCAGAAATATCCGTTCTGATAGTGCGATATGATGATGATGATGTGTATAAAAATGGATTTGACATTAAATAACCAATAATAGTTGATATGCCATAAAACAAAACCAAACTGACAGAGTGGACCTGAGAGTGATGGCAATGAAGGGACACTCTACATTCTCCAAAGCCGCAGAGGTGGAACCTCACCATCAAATTGTTTAGCGTTATATCCCGAACATTTGTCTAACCCCTCTGCAGAGATGCAGTCGGTGTATTCTACAGCCTTCGCCGACTGGTCTATGATAGTTTTGAAAGTACGTATAAACAAATATTCAAATGTTTTCTCTCGATGTCATTAAAGGTTGATATGCCATAAAATCCAACCAACCAACCAACCAACCAACCTTTATGTCATTGGATAATGAAGAAATACTCTAGCAAAGCCAAATGTAAGGGGCCTTTACACTGAATGTATGATAAAAGCACCTTTTCTTGTTAGGAGTTATTCATTACACAAAGTCGTTCATCAATCGAGTATATATATATATATATATATATATATATATATATATATATATATATATATATATATACGTGGTGTATTCAATAAGATTCCAGACTTTTTTTGAACAGGCATTTGTCGGAAACTCTTGAAAATTCAGTATGTTATTGCTATACATCTTATGAGATGACTGACCAATTTTTATGATTTCAGGTTTAAATGAACAGCTACAGCAGCAATTGGAATATACCCTGCTAAAGCCTGATTGTCACAGCTGGTGAATTTCAAAAATGTAATCTGGATGTGAGGACACTTTAAAAGAACGATATGCATTAAAATTCTATTTTAAACTTGGAAGAAATGCCAGAGAAACGTTAGAATGGTTCAGACTGTTTTTGGAACATCTTGCATGAATCGAGCATCAATTTTTGAGTGGCATAAGAGATTAAAGGAAGGCAGGGAGTCTGTGAGGGATAATGAGAGGTGTGGAAGGAGTAAGGAAGTCAGAACACCAAAGTTGATTGACCAAAGGGTTAGTGTTAGGGTTAGGGTTACTATGTTGAGGTTTTAAGGGAGTTCAGGAAGAGATTCCGTCGGAAGAGGCCAGCACTCTTCAAATCGGGTCATGTGCATTTCCACCAGGAGTTCACAACTCCATTCTTGTCACAGACAATTTGACCAAGAGGGGCATCAACACAGTTCCTCACCCTCCCTATAGTCCAGACCTTGCTCCCTGTGACTTTTGGTTATTGCCTAAGCTCAGAGGCTGTCGTTATGAGACAATTGAGGATATGAAAGAGGCTGTGACGAAGATCATTGACATGCTCACACAAGAGGACTTCCATGGGGCCTTCCAGAAGGTTTTGGAACGGTACGACAATTGCATTGCAGCCGGAGGAGATTAGTTCGAAGGGGACTAGAGTTTCATGTGTGTGCTATCAATAAAAGTGCCCATACAAAAAAAGTCTGGAAACTTATTTAATGATCCTCTTATATACATATATATAAGAAGAGAGAGAGTGGGGAGAGAAAGGGAGAGAGAGAGATGAAAAAATTTGATGTCAACCCGTGTGCGATTATTTTTGCTTTGAGGTTAGGCAATCGCGTTCATTATGCGTGCATATTTAATTTTTTGAGGGGGTGAAGTTGTATCTTAAGATTTTTTTTTTACATTGACCAATGGAATATGAATAATTCTCAAGTCGATCTATTTGACCCATAGGTCGATCAGTGTTGACTTGAAAGCAATAGAGCCTCACCATCAGATGCAGTTCCATTCCAGACCCAGAACATCTCTTTTTTCGGGGGGATGGGGGGGGGCTTCTGCAAGGGATGCAGTCAGCGTATTCTTAGTCTCGCAGTCAGGTTGGGGAGCAGATTGTGTGTGTGTGATAGATATATGAACGCTCTGAGATAGATAGATAGATAGATAGATAGATAGATACTGTGATCACATATTCTAGAGATAGATGTGAGTAGACTGAGGTGACCTGAAGACCTGCCAGAGGCGAAGAACGATAGGGAGAAGTGGCAAGAGAGAGTCAGGGATATCCGTGCTAGCGGCATGACATGATGATGATGATGATGATGATGACGAGACTGAAGTCGATAGACCCTCACCCACCCAATTTCCACTGAAATTAACGACATAATTCTTTTGGATATCAGATAATTTTGATAAGCTCACATGTTACCTTTACCCTTACATCAAAACAAAATTCCTCGATTTCTAATATTGAAAATAACCACAGGTCAACACGATTTTTGGTGCCAAGCAACAAAACCCCTTTTGCCACTGATTCTAAAAATGACCTTATTTTTTTGTGGTTCGCCACTGTTTTTACTGTAATTGCTCATTTTTAGGGGAAAAAAGATGAATTTACGATTTTGGCCGATCGCAAAATTTAATTATTAAAGTTCGTAGAAAGCCATTAGGTCGACCGAGCAATTTATATCAGCTATCTGAAATAAACTATTTTTTATGTGAAAAAAGTGCTTTTGAGTTTAAAACATTTAAAACAAAAGTACTGAATTTTTCCAATTTATCGCTAAAATTCAAATTAACTGATAAACTTTATCAGTAATAAATATACTTTAGTAAACCTGATAATTAAGATGACATAAAAAATTGAAACCTTAAATCTTCTGTTTGATTTTCTTAAATTTGTGCCATTACTTTTGTCCCTTCACAACAGAAGAAAACCAAGCACATTGAGGGCTTTTGTTTTCACAGTTGGAAAGAAACTCCAACAAATGACATCCCAATTAAATACACCTATTCCATTGTACATGATGAGGACCATGAAAATGGTTTCACCATAACATCAGGAAACTCATTAAGTATGATGGATTTGTAAATTCAATGAATGACTTGGTATTACGCACTTAGACATCGTTTGTTGAGGTGGTGAAAAACTGAGGCAATCGCCGGGCTGAAAACAACAAGGAGTTTTTTGAAAAGCTGTTGAAAAATCTACCGGACAGAGACACTAATTTGAGTATTAAGGTTCATTTTTTTTACATAACCATCTTGATAAATTTCCGGATAATTGTAGCGATGTGAGTGATGAGCAAAGAGAACAATTCCGTCAGGATATCAAAACAATGGAAGAGTGCAACCAGGGATGGTGGGATGAACGAATGATGACTGAATACTGCTGGAGTATCAAAAGCGACTTAAATAACATTGAATATGACAATCAAGGAAGAGAAAACTTTCACCACAGTTCTTATGTTCACGAAGGTTTTTTTTCAGCTGATTAAGTAATCTGATGAAAATAGTTGTTGGTCTTGGTATATTCAACTGTGTTATTTTTAAAGACTTAGGACCTGATTGTTAAGGGAAAATAATATTTCTCAGTAAGCAAACCAATATTTGTTGGTTTGAATACGAATTAAGAGGTTTCTCATTGGCCGAGCAGGTAGAATGTTCACCAATGGCCCTGGAGACCGTAGTTCAATCCCAGGTCGAGTCATACCAAAGACTTAAAAAAAATCGTTCTTGAAACCTCCTTGCTTAACATTCAGCATTATAAGGTACGTATCAAGGGTGAAGTGGAGCAATTCAGGGTAAGGAGTAGCGCCCTCCCCGACACCTCAGTGTAGTAACTAAGAAAAAGGGAGCCTTCGGGTCGTCAACTTTACTTTTACTACTTACTAAGAAAAATATTGCCATCGGTCAATATCATATACACAGAAAACAAATGAAAAAATGTTTTTTTTCCTAAAATGAGACATTTCTGTACAGCAAAGAACGGTAGCTTACCAAGAAAAAGTAAAGTCATTTTCAGATTCAGCGCCCTCAAATAAGCTAAAAAAAGATGTCTGGTGCCTCGAAACCATTTCAATTTTTTTTTTTTTTTTTGACCTGTGTAATTATTTTCAAATCTCTATGATTCCAACGTAAAAGATGGACGTACAGTATTTAGCATAAGAAATTTGCATGTCGGTCCCAATTCTTTTGGGAATTTCATCAACAGAGTTTCAAGTGGTTCATGAATTTTGGAGCATTCTATTTTTAGCGCCAAGAAACAACATGGCTGACAACATAATTTACACTTATGTCGATAAAACTTCTTCTCTAGTCTAGAAATACGCATAGATTATGAAAACTGAAAACAATATGAAGAGTATTTCTCTGCTTCCGAGTTAAACCCAAGCAAATTGATACTGTAGCCACGTGTCTCATTTCTTATGCATGCCACTTGGATATGCTCGAAAGACATTGAGAGCGACAGAGAATGAGAGATAGATAGAGAGCGACAGAGAATGAGAGATAGATAGAGAGCGACAGAGAATGAGATAGATAGATAGATAGATAGATAGATAGATAGAGAGAAAGAGAGAGAGAGAGAGAGAATTAAATTTTCGGGCGCTAATCTTGAGAGGACTTAAAGGCAGTTTAAGAAAAACCTGAAGTTCTTCTGATATGATTGATATATTATGACTAAAGTGGGGTAGCTGCGGCCTCAAGTCCGAAGGCGGCTTTCTACGGCCTTGCCAAAAAAAAAAATTAATTAAAATCACACATCTCCACTTTAGATAATGATAGGATAATATTTTCTCACACGAATCAATATCTAAAAATATTTAAAAGATTAGAAAAGGTTTCGTTTTTTATTTATTAATTCTAAAATATACAATAAAGTTGAAAAACAAAGTGTTGTATACTCATATGCATATACATGCAAAATCATTACGTCACACAATAAAAGACGAGCGAAGACTTCTTTTAGAAAAATATACCTCTCACTTTTTTTGAAAGGTTTGTGTGTGAGAGGGGTTGAAGACCGAACATAACTGCAACATATTGACCCCCCCACTCTTATGGCCATCAGTGTTCCTTTCCCGTTCTCCTGATGTTGTTCAACCGGAGGCCTGGGGTCCACTCCACTGGGTGCTGGCTTTGTCTACCACATCTTGTCACCAATGGGTCTGGTCTCCAAACTAACTGACTTCCTGTCTTCACCGAGTTATATAATAGTTCAATCGCCCACTCAGTATCTCCCCATAACTGGCCATCGGGCTGTGTCACTTCCGCTGTCCTTGGAATGGCATGTTTGATTGTCATCGAGCGGAAATAACTGTCATGCAGTTCACAGGTCACTCTCTTCCGGTGCATCAGTCTATGACTGTACCATGGGATTTTACCTTGTCCCATATTGTCAGCCAAGCCCGCCTACGCCAATGGAATATGCAACTTACGCGTCTTTGGAATGGCATGTTTGGCTGGGTCGATTACAAAAGTAATCAGAAGTGAAAAGTTTATTTTGAAGGAATGTCGACGTTAAACGTATTGGTTTTAATGAAACTTTATCAGGATTTTAGAATGGTGATACCAAATGTTGATAGAACAACGATGGATGTGTAATTATAATACGACTAATAAACAACATCTCACACGAGAAAACTTGGACGTGGTTAAGAAAAGGAAAGTTTAAGAAAGAAACAGAATCTCTCCTAATAGCAGCAGAAAACAACGCCATAAGAACCAAATCATATTAAAGCAAGAATAGATAAGACGTAACAAAATAGCAAATGTAGGTTATGTGGTGATAGAGACGAAACGATCAATCACATAATAAGTGAATGCAGCAAATTAGCACAGAAAGAGTATTAGACTAGATATGACTGGGTGGGCAAGGTGATCTACAGCGAGATGTGCAAAAAATTCAAATTTGACCATACGAACAAATGGAATATACACAACCCAGCATCTGTCCTAGAAAATGACACACAAAAACTTCTATGAGACTTTGACATACCTAATCTCGACCAGAAGACCAGACTTTATAATAATCAACAACAAAAAAGAGAATTTGCAAAATTGTGGACTTTGCCGTCCCGGCTAATTCCAGAATAAAACTGAAAGAATGAGAAAAGAAGGATGAGTACCTCGTCCTTGCTAGGAAATTGAAAAACTATGGAATATGAAGGTGACGATTATACCAATTGTGATTGGTGCTTTTTGTACAATCACCAAAGGATTATTAAAGGGACTGGAGGACATGGAAATAAGAGGACAAGTGGAGACCATCCAAACTACAGCATTATTGAGAACGGTCAGAATACTGAGAAGAGTCCTGGAGACTTGAGGAGACTTGCTGTCACTCAAATTCCTGTGAAAAAACATCAGTTAAAACTGATGTGAAAAAGTCTCAAGGAGTAAGTAATAAGGATAATACACAAACAAGCATCTGTCTGGGAGAATGAGACACATAAACACCAATGGGATTTTAACATACAAACGCATCACCTAATCTCGGCCAGACGACCATGCTTTATAATAATCAACAAAGAAAATTTGCAAGATTGTGGACTTCGCTGTTCTGGCTGATTGCAGAATAAAACTGAAAGAATGTGAAAAGAAGGATAAGTACCTCGACCTTGCTAGAGAATTTAAAAAATTGTGTGATACGAAAGTAACAATTATACCAATTGTGATTGGTGCTTTTGGTACAGTCACCGAAGGATTATCAAAGGGACTGGAGGACTTGGAAATAAGAAGACGAGTGGAGACTATCCAAACTAGTATAATATTGAGAAGAGTCCAGGAAACTTGAGGAGACTTACTGTCACTCAAACTTGAGTGAAAGACCATCAGCTACCGCTGATATGAAAAACTCTCAAGGAATAATCATGATACATATCCATCGCAGTTCTATCAACACTTATTTCACCATTTTAAAGTCCTCATAACGGTTCATTAAAACCGAAACGTTATATAGGAGGTGCCCGTGGTGTAATAGTTATCGTCGCAGGATGTGGACACGACGACACGAGTTCAAATCCTGGACGAACCTGATTGCATTTCACATAGCACTAATACCCTTGGGAAAGGTATGAATCCAAATATTCTCCCTCCAGCTATGGGTAAATAGTAGGGCAGACTAGGTTCTTCAGCCTTGGTGAGGCGACTAGTCTAGCAGAAGGAAAACTCTGAATTCAAACCTGTTAAACTTCGCTTAAAAATTGACCTAGTGTCATATCCTGCCCGAGCGGAGGGGTTGGGTAAATATGATTAAAACCGAAACGTTTAACGTCGACTTTCCTTCAAAATAAATCTTCACTTTTGATTACTTTGTTTTTCAGTTTTCTTCCATACTGTCGGATTCCTTTCCATAATTTACATCCATATAATAAAGTATAGACAGATATATTTGAACAGACTGTAATACATATATGGTGCCCGTGGTGTAATGGTTATCGTCGTAGGAAATGGACACAGCGACACGAGTTCAAATCTTGGACGAGACTGATTGCATTTCACATAGCACTAATACCCTTGGGAAAGGTATAAATCCAATTATTCTCCCTCCAGCTATGGGTAAATAGTAGGGCAGACTATGTTCTTCAGCCTTAGTGAGGCAACTAGTCTAGGAGAAGGAACACTCTGAATTCAAACCTGTTAAACTCCGCTTAAAAAATTGACCTTGTGTCATATCCTGCCCGAGCGGAGGGGTTGGGTAAATATGGTAATACAGATATGGAATCTAATGAGAATCGATAAATAGATAGATGCGTAGGGACAATATGACGAAGATAGATAGATAGATAGATAGATGAGAAGAGATAGATAGATAGATAGATAGATATGACCTCAGAGAAGAGAGAGAGAGAAAAAGGTAGAGCGAGAAAAAGAGAGGGGCGGTGAGAGAGACCTGACTTATACAACACGTGGGGAAGTTATAAAGCTTATGGGAAAGGATTTTTATCGAAACAGACTCTTACTGGTGTCTGTCCTTTTGATTCACTGAAGTAAAAAAAAAAAAAAAAAGAAAAGGGGGGTCCCTGTAATGTTGTGGCTAACGTGCTCGACTGCGAGATCGTAACGAATGAATTCGAACTCCAGTGACTCAAATAGATTCACTTGGAGTTAACTTCTCCTTGAAGGATTTCCTTCACCGTGTCTTTTTCACAAGACTGGAGTTTCTTCTACCATATATATATATATATATATATATATATATATATATATAAGGAGTCCAACCATCAACTTGCCTTTTTAGATGTATTTGTGCATAAAGCTTCCACAGCTTTTCTTACATCTGTATACAGGAAGCCTACCTTTTCTGGTCTGTATTCGAGATGGGATTTATTTTGCCCTCAGCAGCGCAAAATCAATTTAATTAATTCATCGTGCCCTTATCATATCATATTTACCAACCCCTCCGCTCTGGCAGGATATGACACAAGGTCAATTTTTAAGCGGAGTTTAACAGGTTTAAATTAAGAGTGTTCCTTCTCCTAGACTAGTTGCCTCACCAAGGCAAGAACCTAATCTGTCCTACTAATTACCCATAGCAGGAGGGAGAATAATTGGATTCATACCTTTCCTAAGGGTATTAGTGCATTGTGAAATGCAATCAGTCTCGTCCAGGAACTGAACTCGTATCGTCGTGTCCAATTCCTACGACGATAACCATTACACCACGGGCACCTCCATGATTTCGTTCAAGTGTTTTCTTGAATTGATGAAATTATTATGCCATTAACCAAACCAAACCAAACCAAACCAAACCGAACCAAAAACAGAAAAGTGCATAAAAATATTCTCGATGCAACTATGCCAGAGAAGGTCTAAAACTTAAAACATGCAAATTATATATTTATAAAGTCTACAACTAAAAGTTCCTCGTGGATCCCACAATCAACGGACGTATCTAACGAGTGCAGAATTTGTTTCTTTATGTGAGTCGCACGCGAAAAAAAAAATTTGTTGATTTTAGAAATATGAGCAGTTGAAATACAGGAAAATGAATAATCGAATCAGTCATACATACAAATAATAATGATAATAATAATAATAATAATATATATATATATATATATATTAGACACGCTTCTCTCCTTAACATGTGTAGAACTCGTTTTTTTTTTTGTTTTTTTTTTAAATAAAATTCAATTTCAGTTTCAGATTCTCTTATAAAGGAACATGTCAATTCAATTTTATGTATTGTCATCCATTTTTCACGTATATATATATATATATATATATATATATATATATATATATATATATAACAAGGATAAAATGCGGCAGTCAAAAATCAGACTGATATATATATATATATATATATATATATATATATATATATATATATATATATAGAGAGAGAGAGAGAGAGAGAGAGAGAGAGAAAGAAACAATCAGATTGATAGATGAATAGAAAACTACTTCTAGAGAGAGAGGGAGAGAAATAAACAATCTGATAGAGATAGATTGAGAGAGAGAGGGAGAGTTCTTCCCCCCTCCCCATTCTTGCATTCCTCTCGCTAGATTTCTTTCGTTCTCACCTTACTCTCTATTGTTTATTCCCTTCATTTCTTCATCTCTCATTCTGTCTCCCTACCCTCCCTCTCCCTCTCTCTCACACACACACACGCTCTCTCTCTCTCTCTCTCTCTCTCTCTCTCTCTCTCTCTCTCTCTCTCTCTTATTTTCTCCCTTTCTCCCTTTCAGCTTTCACTCAATTTCTGACCGTTTCTAGATTCATTTTCAATCCTTCATTTGTCAAAATATTCTTTTCTCTCTCTCTCTCTCACTCTCTCTCTCTCTCTCAATTTTTACTCTCTTTCTTACTATTTCTCGATTCCTTTTCAATCAACTCTTTCTCCCTCTCTCAATTACTCTGTTTCTCTTCCTGTTTCTTGGTGTATTCTCTCTCTCTCTCTCTCTCTCTCTCTCTCATCTCTCTCTCTCTCTCTCTACTTATCTATCAATCTATCTATCTATCTATCTTCATTGCCCTGTTTCCATCCGTTTCTCTATTTTCCCCTTATCCCCTCTCTCTTCCCTTCTCTTTCTCTTTGTTTCTCTTCCCGTTTCTTAATATATTCTCTCTCTCTCTCTCTCTCTCTCTCTCTCTCTCTCTCTCTCTCTCTCTCGTACTTATCTATCAATCTATCTATCTATCTATTCTATCTATCTATCTTCATTGCCCTGTTTCCCATCCGTTTCTCTATTTTCCCCTTATCCCCTCTCTCTTCCCTTCTCTTTCTCTTTGTTTCTCTTCCCGTTTCTTAATATATTCTCTCTCTCTCTCTCTCCTCTCTCTCTCTCTCTCTCTCTCTCTCTGTGTAGATATGAACGATAATTATTTTTCTTCCTAATATGCTTGACTTAAAAGCAGCTTCGTCAACAAAAACAGGAACGTTCGCCACTCGTCGCACCCACCTCCTATCCTAACATCACACCTTTTTTTTTTTTATCTCGACGTCTCTTTTCATTTTTGTCTATCAGGATAAAGGCGTGACACTATAACTTGCGGGGGGGTCTTTCTCAAACCAGACCCTCAATGGCGTTCGTCTTTTTATTTCACTGACCTATACTTCAGCACAAAAACAGAAAAATACCGACACAAGAAAAGGATGAAATATTGAAATTTGTTACTGTCAGCTTAAACGGGTGATATTTTGTTTAAGGGGTTTTGTCAGGGGTAACGAAAGACGAAGAGTTGGTGAGGGTCGTTTGCAAAAAAAACAAGGGGGAAATTACATTGCTTTAATTCAGAGTGAGAAGTCTATGTGTGAATGTTTTGAATAGAATTAGGTTTAAGTTCTTTGTTTAACGGCACATCAACCCCAATGAGCTGTTTAGTGCCCAGGCCATCCTTCTTAAAGAGCAATGATACTAGTCTACCGATAGTTGAGAAGATAAGGGACTTGATACCTTTCGTAATACCGCGACTGGAGTTCGAAATTGCTTACTACGATATCACACTACGATTATCACACGATATAAAATTAAGGGAAAGAAAGTCGATTTATAGATGATGAATGGGAGTTGGTATAATACTGGATCTATGTGATGAGTGCTCAAGCATTCACACTGCCTTTGCAGTCTTGTTTTCCCCACGGTGTAGTCAGGTACAATTCGCCATCGCAGAATAACGACTCAAATGTACCCTACCGTTTATGACACTATGTAAGACAAATGTTGTTCCTGGTATGTAACGAAAAATAAAATTTCAATATTGCAATAAGAATTACAATAAAACTATATAAATCAGTATATTGAAGTTCAACGTCTGTGTGTGTATCTGTGTGCGTGTGTGTGTACAGGGTGGAACGATAAAATTGTCGTCCGAAAGAAAACAACACTACAGCTTAATTTTAAAACTTTTATTGAAAAAATCAATTCAGCTAACTTGATTATGTAGTAGAGCTGACATCTATTCAATGTAGCCGCCTTCAGCCTCAATCACCGCCTCGATACGGATCCGGAACTGGGAGCATGCCTTTTCCACAAGCGCCGGCGGGAGCTTGGCAAATACTCGGCGGATGACAGCAATCTAGGCTGGCTTTGGTGTTGTGGGAGGTCATGTTGGTGATGTTCTCGACGTATGACCAAACGAAGTAGTCCAGCGGGTTCAGGTCCGGGGAGGAGGGGGGGCAGACGGACTTGATTAGCCTGAGGTTCTTTGTCTTCTCAGTCAAGATCTGGCTTGTCTGGCGCCGGGCTAGGAGCTACACTTCAGGTCCTCCTTCACACATACATTCACAGTTGTGTGTGTGAGACGCCTAAATCTTTGGCAATCTGCCGAATAGACTGCTGGGGAGTTTCATCAATGATTGCCTGGATCTTTTCGATGAACTCTTTGGTTCGGGGTCTTCCTGGCGGTGTTCTTCGCTCCACTACTTCCAAAATGTCGTCCTATGCGTTGAGCTGTGCCCTCAAGCGTTGAACCGTCCGGATTTGCATTTTGAGGGTGCTGGCAGTGGTCCAATTGTCATAACTTGGATCGGTGGAGAGCATGAGTTTTACAGCGGCTCATCTCCGATCTCGCTCGTTGAACATTGTGTCACTTTCAGACATGATAGAAGGCTCCTATCGCTCTTGGAGTTTGTACACAACTGGCCAACTAGTAGATGGTCTGCAACAAAAAAAGAAAACCGGTTTTTATTAAACGGAAATGGAATCATGTCGTCTTTTCTAGGGCGACAATTTTATCGTTCCACCCAGTACATAGGAAATTCTAATACCTTCGGTTTTAACGAAATTAAAATCATATTGCTGATATTTACAGGAAGTCAGGATCTTTATCTGGGAGTATATACTGCTGTGATTATTGGTAACTGGAAAAAGTGCTAAATTACATATTTCAAGTCTAAACTGATTTGATAAATCATTATTTTCCAGGCTTTTAATTATTTCTCATTTTTTTTTTTCTAATTGCTTTACTTTCACTATTTTAAAAAACATATTTATATATTTATGCAGCCATGTCCTTGTTATAAAGTTTGCAAGCATTATACTTGATTTGTTGAGTATCATAAATAGTTATAATGAAGATGTTATATCATCATCATTATCATGTCGTGCCGCTGACACGGATATCCCTGAACCTCTCTCGCCACTTCTCCCAATCGTTCATCGCCTCTGGCTAGGTTTTCAGGGCTACATCCCGTATCTTCACATAACTGCTGAATGTATGTTCGAGCAGGTCGTCCTGCTTTTTCCGGCCATATGTCGGGGTCCATAAGAGTACATCACTTATGAGCTCGTCCCTGCTTCTCCAGCAGTGTCCTCCATGTCTGGTTCGTCTAACTTGGATAGTTTTCCTGATGGGAGACAGGTGGCCGTATAGTTGGTGCCTTGTGAGGTGTTGCTGCCAGAACTTGTTTCAATCATCATCATCATGTCGCGCTGGTAGCACGGATATCCCTGACCCTCTCTCGCCACTCCTCCCTATCGTTCATCGCCCAAGGCAGGTCTTCAGGACAACATCCCGTATCCTCACATAGCTGCCGAATGTATGTTCGTGCTGGTCGTCCTGCTTTTGCACGGCTATGTGTGGGGGTCCATAAGAGTACATCTCTTATGAGTTCGTCCCTGCTTTCTCCAGCAGTGTCCTGCATGTCTGGTTCGTCTAACTTGAATAGGTTTCGTGATAGGGGGCAGGTGGCCGTACAGTTGGTGTCTTGTGGGGTGTTGCCGCCAGGACTTGTTTAAGATTGCTCGCGGCATTCTTGTGTAATTACCGTCTAGCTTCTTCTCCAGCCGTTTTGTTAGCGTCCATGTAGTGCACCCATATAGCACTATCGATTGTGACCGCTGCCTGGAAGAAACTGCGTCTCATTTTATCGGTTAGGTCTGATTTCCATATAGTCGATAGCCTATTGATAGCTGTCCATGCTTTCGTTAACCTCGTTTCGATGTCCTTTTCGGTTGATTCGACGCTGCTTCCTAGGTAACTGAATTTGTCTACTAGTTTAAGAGGGGTTCCTTCTAGAGTGGAGATGTCCCCCGTTTGATTATAGCACATATATTCCGTTTTGTGTGCATTAACATAGAGGCCTATGCTTGCGGCTGCTCGTTCCAAACTATGCAGTAGTGTTTCGGCTTGGTCGGGTGTATTTGCCAGTATCGCTATGTCATCAGCGTTGTCGGCGTCGGTAATTGTTGTTGCGGGGTACCTTCTGCTTCTTTTCTTCGTCAGCTCGAAACCATTCTCTCTGATTTTGTCAATCGATGTTCTAAGTACGTAGTCTAGACAAATGATAAAGAGGTACGGAGCCAGCGTGTCCCCTTGTAGTACTCTTGCTACAATGTCGAAGTATTCTGTGTCTCCGTCTGGTGATCGTACTTTTACTTTGGTGTTTCTATAGAGAATCGTTATTGCTGCTACGGTTTCTTTAGGTATGCCGTACGCTAGTAGGATTTGTTCCATCTTTCCTCTGTGAATGGAATCGAAGGCCTTGGTAAAGTCAACAAATATTAATGTCGCTTGTAGGTTTTTTGCCCGTACACCTTCAAGGATTCTACGGATGGTTAATATTTGTGAGGTCGTGGATCTATTTCTTCGGAAGCCAATTTGGTTTTTCCTAAGTATGTTGTCGATTTTGGGTTCTATGCGGTTTCGTTGTAGGGCATTGTAGATTTTGGCTGCTATGGATGTAAGTGTTATGCCTCGGTAGTTTTTGGCTAATCCGAGGTCCCCCTTTTTAGGGAAGGGGAGTATGTTTTAAGGCATTTGTGTTTGTTGGTTTTTTTCGATAGCTTTTGGAGGCTGTTTTCACTAGTGCACGTTTTTCTCTCACCGCTAAAGTTTCCCATGGGACTCTATATTTAGTTTTGAGTTTTGTTGGAATGCATTTCACTGCTGCCTCGAGGTGTGCATTGACGAAATTTTCATATTCGTCGTTAGGTGTACTTTTTTCCGTCTTTTCTTGTAGTGTTTCGAATCTGTTTCTTAATTCTAATACGTATTTATCTCTTATATCTCTGTTGTTCAAAAGGGCCCAGTCATAGTGTTTGGTGGTCGCTGTTCGTTTGGTGTTTTTTCGTAGGCTTAGCCGTATTTTCGCCGTGACTATTCGTTGATCGCTGGACACACCCTCGAAAGAGGAGTATGCCTTGCAATTCATTGCACTATTTTTCCATTTCTTGTTTATAAGGACGTAGTCTATCTGAGCTTTAGTATTGTTCGCGTACGTGTATGTCCATAGTTTGCCCTCCCTTTTTTGGTAGTTTGTATTGAGGCATGCTAATCTTTTTTTTAATAATAATGATAATATATCTATAATTGTTAGTGTTTTGTTATGATTCTTGAATAAACATTGCAAAATATGTCTTTATAGTTTTTCTCAAGCGTTTATTTACTTGCAAAATCTGCAGTCTATGTGATGGCTGCTTAAACACCAAATATTGAGAAAAAGAATAAGAAGATTATTTTTGGTTTAAAGGAAGCACCTCTTTTACACAAAACTAGTATTCCTTTCTTTTGAGTGGATATAGAGATTTATATTCTATATGATTGTAAACAATATTTTTATTTGAATAAACGAGTACTGAATTCAAAAGTATAACAAACAATACTGTAATTTTTTGGCCGAAGCCAGGCAATAAGAACTTGTGGATATCCCGCTCCAAAACATTCAATAATATCAAAGCAGTAACTTTGATAAATCAGAGTTCGGTTTTTGAAGGCACTCTCTCAAACCAATCAACGACGAATATTTCTGTTCGTATATATATATATATATATATATATATATATATATATATATCATTAAGAAAAAAACACAAACCGGTCACATTTGGATTATAAATTTATTTCCATCCTGTTATGTGTTTTTGATAAAATCAAAAAACACGAAAAAAATTAACAAGACTTCTTCAGATCTTATGGATAAAATAAATCAGAATAGACACAGGAAAGAAGGGTAGGAGGGGATAGAAGAGGGGTGAAGAGTTATCTCCTCAATTAACCCACTTCCGTTTTTTATTTTATTGTCGGTTAGAATTATAGTAAATTAATTTTTAAAAAGATTCTTTTAATTTTTAAAAAATTTCCAATTACTTTTCGACTTAAAACAACAGATTAAATACTAAATCAGAAAATTAACTTTATTCAATAACTTTACAGTAAAAATTATATTAAACTAAATTCACGATTTAATAAAATTTAAATTTATTTTTAAAAACAAGTTTATTTTTGAGCCAATTAAATCAGTTACAATTTTAATGATTAGTACGTATATATCAGATATCATATATACGTACTAATCATTAATGATACGTACTAATCATTAAAATTGTAAATGATATGTACAAAAAAAAAAAAATAAATAAATAAAAATAAATAAAGCTCTATAATTCCTGAAGCCTGCTAGGTCCCCAACTGTAGAAAAAAAAAAAAAATGAAAAACCAGGAAATGTCCCAATACAGCAAAAAAAAAGTATAAGTCAGTACTAGTGAAAGTCATACAAAAGTACCTTAATGTTGGACTTTAACTAAGTTAAAACTTAAAACAAATTTACCCCCCCCCACTTTTCTTTTTTTTTTTTTATGTACACATGGGAAGCAGCACGATGTACGTAAAGGTATTTGAATAAACCCATGGACGACCAAACTCAATACCTAAACAGGTCCCTGGACGTGAGTTTGACGACTTTACGCTCAGGATCGCCAGTTCGATCGGGGAACTACTGCTGCTCCTCTATAAGAGTGGCTTCTATAGAAGAGAATAAAACAGCCATCGAAAGATAACCATGACCCACACTCAAACCACTTACCACAAACCGCATCGCTCTTCGCGCGGGTAAAAAGGGGCGCGTCCTGCTGAGGTTGGAGCCTGGCCTCGGTGTTCGAAAAATCAGCTACAGAGCTCAAACAATCAAAACTACTAAAATGCAAGCAAACACTACAAATAGCCACATTTAACGTAAGAACCTTAAATAGAATAGGACAACTCCCAGAGCTAATCGCATCGGCCGAAGAACATAAGATAGACATAATATGCATACAAGAACACAGATACACGCACACATCACGAAACTGGCAATGGCTGGTCGCTCGCCACTGTATCCGCATGGAAAAACTCTGTCAACGCCGCAGTAGGAGGGGTAGGATTGCTTATAGGACCTAGAGCACTAAAAACGCTTAATAGCGTTGAGAAAATACAACCAAGAATGATGGCAGCTACATTTAACGGAAACCCCAGAGCAACAATCGTCTCATGCTACAGCCCCACCAATGTTAGTGAAGAAAATGAAATAGTCACCTTCTACGATGAGTTATCCTCATTAGTGCGTAGCATCCCGAAACACAACATGTTAGTCATTGGCGGAGACATGAATGCACAAATCGGGAAAAACCGAAACAACAAATACAGCCTCCACAACACGTCAAATAGAAATGGGCAACATGTAACAGATTTCATGATAGAAAATAGATTAGCATGCCTCAATACAAACTACCAAAAAAGAGAGGGCAAACTATGGACACACACGTACGCAAACAATACTAAAGCACAGATAGACTACGTCCTTATAAACAAGAAATGGAAGAATAGTGCATTGAACTGCGAGGCATACTCCTCTTTTGAGGGTGTGTCCACCGATCACCGAATAGTCACGGCGAAAATACGGTTAAGCCTACGAAAAAACGCCAAACGAACAGCGACCACCAAACACTATGACTGGGCCCTATTAAACAACAAAGATGTAAGAGATAAATACGTATTAGAATTAAGAAACAGATTCGAAACACTACAAGAAAAGACGGAAAAAAGTACACCAAACGACGAATACGAAAATTTCGTCAATGCACACCTCGAGACAGCAGCAAAATACATTCCAACAAAACTTAAAACTAAATATAGAGTCCCATGGGAAACTTTAGCGGTGAGAGAAAAACGTGCACTAGTGAAAACAGCCTCCAAAAACTATCGAAAAAACCCAACAAACATAAATGCCTTAAAACTAAAAACGGCACAATATCAATTAGCAGGCATATATATAAAGGAACAGACAGAATTCATTCAAAATCAGATAGATAAGATTAGAGACTCGGTGGAAGATAGACAATCTAGAATTGCCTGGCAAACAATAAACGAAGTGAGCAGAAGAAAGAACACAGCCAAAGCAAAACTTAAAGCAGCAAACCAACAAGAAAGAATAAAACTGTGGAAACAGCACTTCGAAAACTTACTTGGAAACCCACCAAAAATAACGCCTGAACCAATCACCAGAATAATTAGCAAACAATTAGACATTAAACTTGGACCGTTCACACAAGAAGAACTCGACTCGGTTCTCAGAAAAATTAAAAATAGGAAAGCTGTAGGGCTGGACGAAATTCCCCCGGAAGTATGGAAGACCAGACAATTCGACGACATACTGCTCCGACACTGCAACGCAGTATACAATCAAAATCCGATAGATAGATGGATGAAGGGATGCATACTCCCCTTCCCTAAAAAGGGGGACCTAGGATTAGCCAAAAACTACCGAGGCATAACACTTACATCCATAGCAGCCATAATCTACAATGCCCTACTACGAAACCGAATAGAACCCAAAATCGACAACATACTTAGAAAAAACCAAAATGGCTTCCGAAGAAATAGATCCACGACCTCACAAATATTAACCATCCGCAGAATCCTTGAAGGTACTATTTACCAACCCCTCCGCTCGGGCAGGATATGACACAAGGTCAGTTTTTAAGCGGAGTTTAACAGGTTTGAATTCAGAGTTTTCCTTCTCCTAGACTAGTTGCCTCACCAAGGCTGAAGAACCTAGTCCGTCCTACTATTTACCCATAGCTGGAGGGAGAATAAGGGGGTTCATACCTTTCCCAAGGGTATTTGCCCGAAAGTGAACGTAATAGCGCGACTGGATCACGAACTCGCGTACTGCGATTCCGCAGTTCATCGCTTTAACCATTACACCACGAGGACACCCTTGAAGGTGTACGGGCAAAGAACCTACCAGCGACATTAATATTTGTCGACTTTACCAAGGCTTTCGATTCCATTCATAGAGGAAAAATGGAACAAATCCTACTAGCGTACGGCATACCTAAAGAAACCGTAGCGGCAATAACGATTCTCTATAGAAACACTAAAGTAAAAGTACGATCACCGGATGGAGACACAGAATACTTCGACATAGTTGCAGGAGTACTACAAGGGGACACGCTAGCTCCGTACCTCTTTATCATTTGTCTAGACTACGTACTTAGAACATCGATTGACAAAATCAGAGAGAATGGCTTCGAACTGACGAAGAAAAGAAGCAGAAGATACCCCGCAACAACAATTACCGACGCCGACTACGCCGATGACATAGCGATACTGGCAAATACACCTGACCAAGCCGAAACACTTCTGCATAGTTTGGAACGAGCAGCCGCAAGCATAGGCCTCCATGTTAATGCACACAAAACGGAATATATGTGCTATAACCAAACGGGGGACATCTCCACTCTAGAAGGAACCCCTCTTAAACTAGTAGACAAATTCACGTACCTAGGAAGCAGCGTCGAATCAACCGAAAAGGACATCGAAACGAGGTTAACGAAAGCATGGACAGCTATCAATAGGCTATCGACTATATGGAAATCAGACCTAACCGATAAAATGAAACGCAGTTTCTTCCAGGCAGCGGTTACATCGATACTGCTATATGGATGCACTACATGGACGCTAACAAAACGGCTGGAGAAGAAACAAATGGCAATTACACAAGAATGCTGCGTGCAATCCTGAACAAGTCCTGGCAGCAACACCCCACAAGACACCAACTGTACGGCCACCTGCCCCCTATCACGAAAACTATTCAAGTTAGACGAACCAGACATGCAGGACATTGCTGGAGAAGCAGAGATGAACTCATAAGAGATGTACTCTTATGGATCCCCACATATGGCCGCGCAAAAGCAGGACGACCAGCACGAACGTACATTCAGCAGCTATGTGAGGATACAGGTTGTTGTCCTGGAGACCTACCTAGGGCGATGAACGATAGGGAGGAGTGGCGAGAGAGGGTCAGGGATATCCGTGCTGCCAGCACGATATGATGATGATGATGATATATATATATATATATATACTAGCAGAAATACTCGTGTACATATATATATATATATACATACTAGCAGAAATACTCGTGTACATATATATATATATATATATATATATATACTAGCAGAAATACTCGTGTACATATATATATATATATATATATAAACAATCAGTCACTGTCATCTAAAGACAGACTATTTCGTCGTATCACTACTCTTTAGTGTGGCTAGACACGCGGGATGCTTCAAGCTGGGATCGAACCTGCCTAACTTTACGTCAGACAGATAACCTACCCCTCTCCATTCGGTTTGGTTTGGTTTCTTTGTTTAATGGCATTTCAATCTTCGTGGGTTATTTAATGCCAAAGCCATCCTTCAAGCTGAACAGTAGGGGTACAATATAGCTGGGGGGATAAGGGGGTTCATACCTTTCCCAAGGGTATTTTTCAGAAAGTGAACGTAATAGTGAAACGGGAGTTTGAACTAACTTACTACGATTCCACAATCCAGCGCTTTAACAATTACAACACAAGGACACCTCCTCAACCATTCGGCGAACTAAAATTTGGCAATAAATAACAATCAAATGTTGATATGCCATTAAACCAAATAACCAAATTAATGCCAAAGTCACTTTTTTTCTTTTTCCTACTGTTGCATGCAATGTATATTTCACGTATATCTTTTGTTCTATTGTTTTAGATAAAACTAGTTTAAATCTTAAAATTTAACGAGTCATAAAATATTCATTTGTACTAGCAAAGTATACACTCTCCGCCGTTTCAGTTTTGATGCAAAAAATATGTTAAATCAGGAAGACTAACGAAACTAAATAAGAATATAAAAAGATTACACTAATTTATTTTATTTCATTTTAATTGATTTCTATATAAAATTATACATAGAATTGCTTTTTATACGTTAGAGAACAAAACAATATTTAATTTAGTTTGATTTTGTTGGGTTTGGTTTTAGGCATATCAACCAATGTAGGTTTTTTAATGCCAAATCCATTTTAAACATATTAACAGATCTATTTCAAACAATTCAGTTTAGCAAAAATTCACAATTTCAATATAAAAAAAAACAGTCTCATTTCAAACAATTCAGCCAAGAACAAGTATGCAGTTCAAATATCAAAATAGTTCTGCTTCAAGCAATTCAGAATACTATAAGTACACAGTTTAGTTTGGTTTGGTTTTATGGTATATCAAGCATTGTGGGTTATTAATGCCAAATCTATCTTTATACATAAAAACAGTTCTATTTCAAATAATTCAGTTTAGCATAAGTACAGTTTCAATATCAAAACAATTCTATTTTAAACAATTCAGTTTAACGTACAAAATCAGTTTCATTTCAAGCTATTCAGTTTAGCATAAGTACGCAGTTTAAATGTCAGAACAGTCCTACTTCAAGCAATCCAGTACACAGTTTAGTTCTATTTGTTCGATAGATAGGACCCTATTAGGTGCTACTACTACAGGCCAGAGTGGACCAGGGAGCAATGGTAATGAATGGAGTACTCCGCATTCCCCAAAGCTCCAGCATTACTGGAACCTCTGTATCAGATTGTTTCGTGTCATTATCAGGACACTCGTTGCAGAGAAGCAGTCGGTGTATTGTACAGTCCCAGCCGACTGTGCAAACAATATTTGAAGCCAACAGCAGCAAGTAATCATTTGATAAATCCGGTTTTGTTAAAACCAGTATGTAAATTAACCACATCATAAACTAATATGAAATACATATTGCTAGTTTTTAAACACTTAAATAACACAAT
Organism: Sepioteuthis lessoniana; assembly: GCA_963585895.1. Classification (NCBI taxonomy): domain Eukaryota; kingdom Metazoa; phylum Mollusca; class Cephalopoda; order Myopsida; family Loliginidae; genus Sepioteuthis; species Sepioteuthis lessoniana. The sequence continues at coordinate 58,099,087 of OY757931.1, read as the reverse complement.
CCTGCCAGGCGTTCACGCCGGGTGGGTACTATGAATTTGAAATCCTCTGGTCCAAGGCCCCAACCCCACTGGCAATACTTGCTTTGGCAGGGCTATGTTTATTGCGTGGCGCCTGAGGCTCCCCAGTAGGGGAATGCTGAAGAGATCAAGCATTTTTTGCTCCTACCGCGCATATATCTCGATTTGTGCACGGTCACCATATTTAAATGAGCTGGTGTCAAATCCAACTTTGTGGGAAGTACGGATAATTAAAGATAACACGAGCCTGCCTGGCGTTCGCGTCGGGGGTGGGGGTAGCAATTTGAATCGCGTAGTCCCAAGGCGCTATCTCCCCACCCCTTGCTGGGCTAAATTCAATTCATGGCTTGGTGCCTGAGGCGCCTCGAAATCGGAAATCCCGGATGGATCAAGCATTGTTTGAGATAGTCACCCATGAGCTTCGATGTGTGCGTGGCTACCTGCGATAAAACGACCGAGTGTCATATATCGGCTTGGTGGGACATTGTATAATGTTACAGAAGAAATAAACAAGTCCTGATACTGATTTTAATGTCGAGAGTTATTTTGTACGCTGATGTAAGGGAATAGCGGTCATTTTACGTTTATATTTTATTTTCATGTTATATGAAGAATCTTTAAACATATCCATTTGAGACATAAATCAATTTCTAACATACACAACCATACTAGATCAAAGTAGACCGAGGAGTAATGGCAATGAAGAAGTGACAAAAAACACTCTCCCGATCTCCAGAAGGTGGATGGGGGTCGCAATCAGATGCAATTTAATGGCATAGCCAGGACGCTTCTTACCCCTCTGCAGTCGCAGTGTTTGTTTATGGGGTCTAGAAGGAAGTTTAATCCTTATAAAATAAATTTTAGATGTGTAAATATTTAAGGACGATATATAACGTATAAACGATGGTTGTTCTAAAAGCTCTAAGCCTTACATAGAAAGAAGAGTATTTTGAAGATTGAACATTTTTCTTGAGGCAACATAGAACCACTTCTAAGAAAAATAGAACTTTTTAAAAGTCCTTTGTATATATATATATATATATATATATATATATATATATATACGCGGTGCATACGGTAAGTTTCCAGACTTTTTTCGTATGGGTATTTAAAATTGTCGTAGACTCTTGAAAAGTCAGTACGTTATTGCTATACATCTTAAGAGATGACTGGTCAACTCTTATGATTTGAGGTTCAAATGAACAGCTACAGCAGCAATTGGAATACACCCTACTAAAACCTGATTGTCACAGCTGGTGAATTAAAAAAATGCAATCTGACAATATGCAATAAAATTCTGTTTTAAACTTAGAAAAATTGCCACAGAAACAACGTATGGAATGCTTCAGACTGCTTTTCGACCATATTGCATGAATCGAGCATCAGTTTTTGAGTGGCATAAGAGATTCAAGGAAGACAGGGAGTCTGTGAGGGATGATGTAGAAGGAGTAAGGAAGTCAATACACCAGAGTTGATTGGCCAAAGTGTTAGGGTTAGGGTTACTATGTTGAGGTTTTATGGAAGTTCAGGAAGAGATTCCGTCAGAAGAGGCCAGCACTCATCAAATCGGGTCAGTGGCATTTCCACCAGGAACAATACACCAGTCCACAACTCCAACCTTGTCACAGACTATTTGACCAAGATGGGCATACAGACAGTTCCTCACCCTCCCTATAGTCCAGACCTTGCTCCCTGTGACTTTTGGTTATTCCCTAAGCTCAGAGGCAATCGTTATGAGACAATTGATGAGATGAAAGAGGCTGTGACGAAGGTCATTGACACGCTTACACAATAGGACTTCCATGGGGCCTTCCCGAAGTTGTTGGAACGGTACAACAAGTTCACTGCAGCCGGAGGAGATTACTTCAAAGGGACTAGAGTTTCATGTGTGTACTATCAATAAAAGTGCCCATAAGAAAAAAGTCTGGAAACTTATCGTATGCACCTCATATATATATAATTAGTTAAATATATTCTTATATGATCCAAGGAGGAAATCCAAGGCGTAGGAGTATCCAATGAGTGCTCATTACTAACCTCTATTGATGTATAATTAATTTGGGATTAATGATACATCAACACTCAACGTGCAGAGCTAAAAAAAATCCTTTTTTACAAAGAAATAAGAATAAAATTCACTTTCTTTGTATCATTATAAACTTATTTCAGGCTTTTATAATTTTTTAAAATTAAAACCTTCTTTAAAACATCTAAATAAAAATTTTGAATTACTCATCTGAGGAATGTTTTTATTAAAAAAAAATTATAAATACTTGAAATAAATTTATAATGATACCCAGAAAGTGAATGTTATTCTTTTGTCTTTATATATATATATATATATATATATATATCGTCATCATGTCGCACCACCAGTGCAGATCTCCCTGACCCTCTCCCTTCACCCTTCTCTATCGTCCATCGCTCCCGGTTGGTCTTCAGGTCTACATCCTCTATCGACACAGAGCTGTTGTATATAGGTTCTAGCTGGTCGTCCTGCTTTTGCTTGTCCATGAAAAGGGGTCTACAGGAGTATATATATATATATATATATATATATATATATATATATATATATATATATATATATATATATATATATATATATATATATATATATATATATATATATATATATATATATATATATATATATTGTATTAAAAACCGGAAATTTAAAAATAGTATTCCAAATATATGTACTGGCCTGGTGGGTTGAGTGTTCGCCAGTGAGCCGGAAGGCCGGGGTTCAATCCCAGGTTGAGTCACCCAAAAGACTCAAAAACTGGTACTTGGTACCTCCTTGCTTAACACTTAGCATTATAAGGTACGTATCGAGGGTAAAGTGGAGTAATCCAGGGAAAGGAGTAGCTATTGAAAAGGGAGCCTTCGGGTCATCTTCGACTACGGTCTCCAGTTTTACTAAATATATATATATATGTGTGTGTGTGTAGGGGAGATGTTAAATTTTGTTCTCTCTAAATTTCTTGGCAACGAAAGAGTTAATATCAAATCCAGATATAGTGACGTGTGTCCGGGTGTGTGTGTGATTGTGTGTCCCATATTAATTTTCCAGCAAAATACGAACTGCACTTTTTTTCGGCAAGGAAGCCCAAAACAAACCTTTCTTTCCCGTTTATATAAGAGACTCTTTTGCTCTGCATTTGCCTCCAGTAATAAAAACAGCACCAAATAAACATTTTTTTTTTCTTTTCCGTGACATTCGCCAAATTTTCAACAGCGATGAAAACAAATATTTACTTTTACTGTTGCGCTCCTACAACTTTAATAACGACAAACAATATTTTGTCAAGAAGATTAATAGTTAAGGATAGGCCGCCGAGTTGCCACCCGGGGTGTACGATTTCGAGGGCGTTGATATGACTACGATGATAGCATCATTTTTCTATTATTCTTATTTAACTGAAAAAAGAACCAATTTTTGTTATTACAGACCTTTGCTCCAAAATTTATTTTATCTAAAAAAACTACTATTGTGATTCCCATTTTTCGTGAACTTGAAGTTACCAGTATTCTATGTATGGCACTAAACTGTGGTGGTGAGGCTCAAGTTCTGGAGCTCTGAGAATTAAGGAGTATCTCTTTGTTTCTGTTACTCTCTGGCTAACTTCGTTTAGGTTTTCATTAATGGGTCAAATAGATACATTTGAAAGTTGTCAGTATTGATGTTTGTTTATTTGTTTGGGTTTTATGGCATATCAACCTTTGTAGGTTATTCAATGCCAAATCCATTTTCATACAAATGAACAGTTCTATTTCAAACAATTCAGTTTAGCATAAGTACACAGTTTAGTTGTCAAAACATTTCTATTTCAAGCAATTCAGTTTAGCCAAACAGTTCTAATTCAAACAATTTAGTTTAGTATAAGTATAGTTTTTGTCCACATACAGTTAAATCTCAAAACAGTTCTATTTCAACCTATTCAGTTTAGCATAAGCACGCAGTTTTCATTTCAAAACCGTTCTATTTCAAGTAATTCAGTTAAGCATAAGTACGTATTTTAGTTTTACTTGACGCATAGATAGGACCCTATCACGTGCTACCACTCCGGACCTGAGTGAACCTGGGAGCGATAGCAGTGAAGGGGTACTCCACATTTCCCAAAGCTCCAGCATTGCCGGAACCGAAGCATGAGATTGTTTCGTGTCATTTCAGGACACTCGTTGTGGTGAAGGTTTTAACCTTCAGCTATTAGTGTATTGTACAGCCCCAGTCGACCGAGCATTGTTAGTATTGAATAGGAATACTTGAAACCATATAACTAATGCAAACAAATTATCCAATAGAATTATTAATGCTAGATACCGTTTCTGAAGGGATTCCTCTGGGTATAAGGGCGAAAGTGCTAAACTGTGACATCGTAGTTAGCGAGTTCGAACTCCAGTCGTGCTATTATGGTCACTTTTGGACCTATACTCTTTAGAAAGGTATGGAAGCCCTAATCCTCCGAACTAAATAAATACTATCACTATTGTTCTTCTGTACGGATGGCTTTGACATTAAATAACCCATGAAGGTTGATATGCCATTAAAAAAAGAAACAAACGATACTGTTGTCGTTTTAAAAAAATTTCAAAGCCGTTTCTTCTTCGTTGAGTTATGGGTAAAGTATTGGGGAGGACTGAAATTTTTGCCATGGCTAAAAATCCCCGAAGACAACCAAACAAGAAAAATGAAAAATTTTAACCAAGGCTAAAAATCCCCGAAGACAACTAAACAAGAAGAATGAAAAAGTTTTGGCCAAGGCTAAAAATCCCCGAAGACAACCAAACAAGAAGAATGAAAAATTTGTTGCCAAGGCTAAAAATCCCCGAAGACGACTAAACAAGAAGAATGAAAAACTCAAAACCTATGGGTTTTTTTTTCAATCCAATACACATTGGTATACCAGCACACTGTAATATATGCAAAATTTGAAACCTGCAAGGATCATTCAATGAATAAGGTGAATTTTGCCTTTGGAGTTGGCAATTGAAAATACTTTTTACAGTTGAATTTTCTTTTCAAGGAAATTAATTGTAATGGGTCCTTTCATATACTAGAATACTGTGAGCATGACTTTCTTTAGCCACTGCTAAGCCTCGAACTTTTTCTTTACTGGAAATTTAGTGTTTCCATTCCATATACTGTCTTTTTCGACTCAGACTCGTAGTTGCAAACCCATATTTAGCCCATTTGTAAACATTTTTTTCTATAACATACTTCTTCATACACACCACACATTATTTTCTTTTGTAGATTTCACATGGTCTGCACTTCTCAGCCACCAAAAAATTTGATAACAGACCTCTGTTCTGATTTGCCACTATTTTGAATAGCCTCAAAACAAACATTTCTGTGAGGTTATAATAACTTTTGCTATAAAACAATTCCAAACTATGCAAAAAAAAATTCTGAAAACAAAATTATTTTGATTTTTTTTTAAATTTTATTTCTCCTTATTTATTGAATGAACATCGTATTTTAGCGATTAAATATAAGTAATCAACCAGATATGATGGATTTAATGCCCCTTACTTACTTTGTGATTATGTCCGGCTCCCTAAAATTAAAAAGCCATACTTCGTAGTCGGTATTTGGAAATAACAACAACCACTCCAAGTTAGAGTAGACCTGGGAGTAATGGCAATGAATGTATACTCCATATTTCACAGATCTTCAGAACTGAAACCTCACCATCAGATGCACTTTAGTGGCATATTCAGGACACCTTTTTTTTGGAGGGGGTTTTACCTCTTAGCAGGGGATACAAAGTAATCTAAGCCTCTTTTTGTGCTAATTTCCTACTCTCTCAAACCAAAACCATGGCAGTGTCAGTTGAAGACTTTCATAAGTCTTCCTAGAAGTGGGAACAACGTGTTTGTCCGTGTGTCTTTTAAAGGGAGCGATTTTGAAAGGAATAAACTTAATTTGCAATGAACACACACCATTGATATTTAAATTAACCTTATTTAACGTGATCTAAAAGTATATACGTGCATGTAGGTCTTACGACCATGGAGCATGGTGTTGATTTTAGTTAACAGGAAACAGGGGTCGTATGAAGCAAGTGACTTAAAATTAGTCTTATCGTGATTGTGGATGTAAGTATTGGATATGTATATACTTTTTAAATGCTCTGCACCTTTCAGACTTGTTGAAGAATATTTATATTTATCGTCCTTGAAAATTAACTTAACAAGCCAATTCCAAACCCTTGACGAGATTGTTTGCGTTGATCATCACGCTTGATAAAGACATGAATACTCTTTTCCCTAAGTTATGGGTAAATAGTAGGGCAGACTGAATTCTTTTGTCTTGGTAGAGCAACCGGTCTAAAAGAAAACGCTAAATTCAAAACCAGTGCCCGTGAAGCTCGCAGCTCCACCCCTATAAAAGTTGTGGCTATATAATCTTAATGGCCGTGATATAAGTGTCATCACTGGAAATGGACACGGCGACACGAGTTCAAACCTGGACGAGACTGGTTGCATTTCACATAGCACTATTACACCTCAGAAAGTTATAAATCCAACTATTCTCCCTCCAGCTAGGGGTAAATAGCAGGGTAGACTGAGTTCTTTAGCCTTGGTTAAGCAACCGATCTTGGAGGAAAATGCTAAATTAAAACCTTTTAAACTCCACTTAAAAATTTACCTTGTGTCACATCCTGCCTGTGCAGAAGGGTTGGCAAATATATAATCCTATTTACCAACCCCTCCGCTCGGGCAGGATATGACACAAGGTTAATTTTTAAGCGGAGTTTAACAGGTTTGAATTAAGAGTGTTCCTTCTCCTAGACTAGTTGCCTCGCCAAGGCTGAAGAACCCAGTCTGTCCTACTATTTACCCATAGCTGGAGGGAAAATAATTGGATTCATACCTTTCCCAAGGGTATTATTGCTATGTGAAATGTGATCAGCCTCGTCTAGGATTTGTACTCGTGACGCCGTGTCCATTTCCTACGATGATAATCATTACACCACGGGCACCAAATATATAATAAATCTCCAACAAGTCTACGTGGTGCAGAGCATTTTAAAATATATACATATCAAATACTTACATCCACAATCAAGATAAGACGAGTTTCCTGGAAAGGACACTAAACAATCTGATGGTGAGGCTCCAGTAATGCTCGAGCTTTGGGGAATGTGGAGTGCCTCTTCATTGCCATCATTCCCAGGTTCACTCTAGCCCAGAGGGTCCTATATATTGGTTAAATAGAACTGTTTGACATTTAAACTGAGTACAAACAAAACAAAATGAATTGTTTGAAATAGAACTGTTTGATCATTTAACGGTGCGAAAGAAATGACTGATATTTAATTGAATTGTTAGTGATGCATAGCAATACTTGGAACCATACAACTTTGTTGACTTAAACTAAATTGAATTGTTAGAAATAGAACTGTTTAATCATTTAACTGTGTGTACCTACGAAATTTGTTTACAAATCATATATTTAATATATATATGTAAAAACAAGGTTAGTGGGGTGTCCTCGTGGTATAATGGTTAAAGCGATAGACTGCAGAATCGTAGTTAACGAGTTCGTACTCCAGTCACGCTATTACGTTCACTGTCAGGCAAATACCCTTTGGAAAGGTATGAACCCCCTTATCCTCGCAGCTCTGGGTTAAATAGTACCACTACTGTTCTTCTATGAGAATGGCTTTAGCATTAAATAACCTACTAAGGTTGATATGCCATTAAACAAAGAAACCAACCAAAAACAAGGTTAGGCATTAAATAACCAACAATGGTTGATATGACATACAACCAAAACAAAGCAAATCCTATATATTTAATATATATGTATATAAAGAATTTGACATTAAATAATCTACATGCCATAAAATCCAACAAAACCAAATCATATATGTTTAATATATATGTATAATGAAGATTTGGCATTAAATAACCAACAATGGTTGATATGCCATGAAATCCAACCAAAAAAATTATAGAAAAGAATTCACGCTTTTCCAGAGTCTTTTGCGCAAAAAGAAACACCTGCAGCTTTGTCGAGAGTTTGAACACGTCTCTCAGTTTCAACAACGATAGTCGTTACACGATTCCACATGTGGCAGGTTGTACTAGGTTACATAGTACCATTAGCAACGCCCCCTCATCAAATTATCCAGACACGTCGACATGCAGGATGAAGGTTTAAATTTTTAGTTCTTCTTCTCCTTAACTCACCTTCCGACTTACAAATATATATGGAAGTAAATACGTATCTGAATCGGACAATATGAAAAAAGAAAAAAAAACAATAATCCGATAATACGAAGAAAGAAAAAAAACAAAATAATCCAAATAAGATGAATTTATTTTAATGTAAACATAGCGTTAAACGTTTCGGTTTTGATAACCTTCATCAGAAGTACCGTAATATTTAATCCATAGTTAGGGGTGTGGAATCAATAGATTATATCCGAAGGAGCGTCTAAGGCGTAGTGGTTATCGTCGTAGAAAATAGACTAGGTGACACGAGTTCGAATCTTGGATGTGGCTGTCTGCATTTTACTTGAGAAAGGCATGTATCCATCTCTTCTCCGTCTGGCAAGGGTCTAATAGTTGGTCAGTTTGGGCTCTTTGGTTTTGTAAGTAGGCAAGTTAGTCAAGGAGAAAAACAACTAAAAATTTAAACCTTCATCCGGCATGTCGACGTGTCTGGATAATTTGATGAGGGGGCGTAGCTACTGGTACCATGTAACCTAGTACAATCTGCCACATGTGAAATCGTTTAACGACTATCGTTGTTGAATCTCCCAGCAATGAATAAATAATAGGGCAGACTGGCTTCTTCAGCCTTGGTACAGCAAAAGGTCTAGTGTAAGGGAAACCCTCACTACATGCAGATTTAGCAGTTGTTCAAAGTGGGGTGCGAACTTTTCCATATACAAATGGCGTCAACCTGCGTTCAACGAGGGCGTTTCAGTTTTACTTTGAGCTAATGCCCTTTAGATAGGCATGAATCAGTACACACATGCGCGTGCACTAAACTATGAAAATAAGGAAAACTGATTTCTTTAGCCCTTGTCTAGTAAACTATCCTTTATAAACTTTGGATTCAAATCAGCTCTTGGCCCAGTCGACTGGGAATGCAAAATACACCGACGGTATCTCTGCAGAGTAATAAGACTCCTCCAACGACCGTCCTGGATATGACACTAAACAATCTGATGGTCAGGTTCAAGTAATGCTGCAGCTCTGGGGAATGCAGAGCACTCCTTCATTGCCATCGCTCCCAAGTTCACTCTGTCCTGGAGTGGTAGCACCTAATAAGGCCCTCTCTATGGGTCAAATAGAACTAAACTGCCTAATTACGCTAAGCTGACTTGTTTGAAATAGAACTGTTTTTACATTTTACTACATTTATGCTAAACTGTATTGTTTGGTGGGTTTGGTTTGGTTTCTTTGTTTAATGGCATATCAACCTTTGTAGGTTATTTAATGCCAAAGCCATTCTCCTAAAAAATAGCAGTGGTACTATTTAATCCATAGCTGGGGGGATAAGGGTTGCCCGAAAGTGAATGTAATAGCGCGAAGATTCCGCAGTCCATCGCTTTAACCATTACACCTTGAGGACACCCCCTGAATTGTTTGAAATAAAATTGTTTTTGACATTCAAACTGTGTATCTATGCTAAATTGAATTGTTTAAAATAGAACTGCTAAATTGAATTGTTTAAAATAGAACTGTTTAAAATAGAATTGTTTAAATAGAACTGTTTAAAATAGAATTGTTTAAATAGAACTGTTTAAAATAGAATTGTTTAAATAGAACTGTTTAAAATAGAACTGTTTAAAATAGAATTGTTTAAAATAGAACTGCTAAATTGAATTGTTTAAAATAGAACTGCTAAATTGAATTGTTTAAAATAGAACACATTTAAGAATGTGTAAACAAAAAAAAATATTCAATTATTTGAAACTTTTATCAAAATGACTTAATTCGGCATTAAATGACCTAAGACAAAACAACCGACCAACCAACCAACAAAATCAGCTCTACTCCTATGAAAAACTGACCCTACGTCGCATCCTGTCCATTGTGCTGGAATAAATGCCTACAGTTGGTTACGAATAAATTGGAGAGGAGGTGAGTACTGCCAAATAACCTTAGCATTAGCTTGAAAGACACCATGGAATTTTTTAAAATGGTGACCCGATCACCCAAAAAAGTGTATAGGACACTATAGATGTTTATACTTCCATTATTTAAAGTTATGTAATATTTTTAATCAAAATGTAAACTTAAAAAACAGGTTTTACAACAAATGCTTTTTTAAAATTCAGTGACAAAATAAATTTAATAAACCCTCGATTGGAATTAGTTGTAAATGATTTCTGATTTAGTAAAATATTACTTATTCATGAATAATTCAACAATGTATTAATTTCATTCTGTAGTATATTCGCCATTATTATGAAACACCTCTTGCCATTGTAATCAGAGATTAGAATTTGGTTGATTTTGTTTCTTTTTTTAATGGCATATAAACTTTCGCAGGTTATTTAATGCCAAAGCTATTCTACTAAAAGAGCAGCAGTAGTACTATCTAACCCATAGCTAGGAGGATAAGGAGGTTCATACCTTTCCCAAGAGTATTTATCCGAAAGTGAATTCAATAGCGCGACTGGATTTCGAAATCGTTTACTACGATTCCGCAGTCCATCGCTTTAACCTTTACACCACGAGGACACCCCCAGATTAAGATTTGACCATACTACTAAACAGAAGTTTATTGATTCCTTTAAAAAAATTCAGCTGGTATGAAGCCTAAAACGTTTTCCACAAATGTTTTCAGCGGATCTTTTTGAGAAAAATTCTTGCCATTTAGAACTCTTTTTTTTAGAAGGAAAATGATGGTTCAAAATGGTTCCATCTATTTAGTATTAAATATTCATTATCACACAGTTAAATTAAAGTATTGCTATGTATGACTAACAATTCAATTAAACATTAGTCATTTATTCACACAGTTAAACAGCGTACTTATGCTAAACTGAACACTTTGAAATAGAACTGTTTTCAAATTTAACTGAACTGTTTTGACATTTAACTGTTTGTGAACAGAAATTATACTTAAACTAAACAGAATTGTTTGAAATTTAATTTGGCATTCAATCATTTGTAATAAGGCTTGGGTTGTATGGTATCAACTATTGTAGGTTCTATGAACGAAAACAAACTAGCCAAATAACCAATATTTTTCCTGTGTGACCCTTGCTGAATGTGGCCAAGCATTATCAGGGAAAAGCACAACGTTTCTCCTATTAATAAGTGTGGGGCGTTTGCTAACAAGAATTTTTATGCACATGTTACAGCTGTTGAGAGAAGTCTGCATTAATGTCTGATTGCTGTTTAAAAACTCAAATGAATAATACCGAGGTGATCCCACCATTTACACAACATAACTTTTCTTCTACGAAGCTCTGCGTTTGGGTTTGGCTACGAAGATTCATCCTAGTCAATCGACGGCTTCTTGCTTTGAACAGTGTCATAAAAGACATATTTACTTCACCTGTCTTGAACTTCTTGAGAAACGGGTCATTACTCTTCTTTGAAAGAAGACTTGTCGCTGTAGATATACGATCTGGCTTATTCTTCTCACTAAGTAGCCAAACGCCCAACCTGCTCACTTTTCCTATCTTTTTCAAGTGGCGAGAGATTGCCGATTGGGATGAGTTGAGGTCAGATACTAATTCTCGAGTACTTTTACGCGAATTACATTCCATCAATTCTCTTTAAGCATTTCATCGAGATCTGATGAGAAACCTGGTCAAAGTTCATCTCGCAGTGATGTGTGGGTTTATATATTGCCGAGATTTGATTCATTTGTAAAAGCTTGATTATAATCATAACTATACACCCAGCGTTCCATTTCAATCATTTGTTATAAGGGTTGGGTTGTATGGTATCAACTATTGTAGGTTATTTCATGCCAAATTCTCTCTATACATATATATTAACCATATTTACTGAGACCAGAAGAAAGAAAAACCAGTGGTGCCGAGAACCACAACACATTAAAAAGCCTCCTAAACTTTGGCCTTGTTCCCGACCTCCATATCCGGTAATTAATCTACCTTCAACTATTGATTGACTCTCAGTGTCATTTAGAACTATTCTGCAGTGGGAAAGATTCAAGATTCATGCACATAATTCTGTATCATTTTTATATATCTGTATTCACTTTTATAATTCTGTATCCATTTTTTGTATTTGTACCCATTTTTATTTCTGTTTCCATTTTTACAATTCTGAATCCATTTTTTTGTTTTCACTATATAATTATGGATTAATCCTATTTACCAACCCCTCCGCTCGGGCAGGATATGACACAAGGTCAATTTTTTTACGCGGTGTTTAACAGGTTTGAATTCAGAGTTTTCCTTCTCCTTGACTAGTTGCCTTACCAAGGCTGAAGAACCTAGTCTGTCGTACTATTTACCCACAGCTGGAGGGAGAATTATTGGATTCATACCTTTCCCAAGGGTATTATTGCTATGTGAAATGCAATCAGTCTCGTCCAGGATTGATTACGTATATATTAACTATATGATTTCTAAACACATTTTGTTAATAACATTTTTAAATGAGTCTGAACTGACTTTTTTGCATATAGTTAAATTTCTTTGTACACATGTACTACTGTTGCTTGCACACAGTTAAATGGTTCCAAATATTTTAACACAAATAGTTCTATTTAGTATTAAACATTTGTTTTCACTCACTTAAATGGTTTCAGATATTGCTACCTAACAAATAGTTTTATTTGCACACAGTCAGATAGTTTCCAGCATGGCTATATTACACAAACGATTCCATTTAGGCAGACATTTAAAAGGTTTTAAGTATTGCTATTCAGTACCAATAATTCTATTCGATATTACTTATTCATTATCACACAGTTAAATTAAAGTATTGCTATGTCACACAAACAATTCAATTAAACACTAGTCATTTATTCACACAGTTAAATAGACAAAGAGTTCTATTTCTAACAATTCAATTTGATGTAATTTTTTTGTTTACACACTGTTTGAATTTCAAACAGTTCTATTGGATCCATAGATAGGATTTCGATCTAACATGAATTATTCTATTTACAATTAATCATTTGTTTGCACACAGTTAAATGGTTTGTTTGGGTTTGTTTTATGACATATCAACCATTGTGAGTTATTTAATGTCAAATCCTCTGCTTATATATATATTAAATACACGTGATTGGGTTTGATTGGGTTTTATGTCATATCAACCATTTTAGGTTATTTTAATGCCAAATCCTCTTTATTCTTATATATTAAATACATAGGTTGTCCACTCGGCTGAGGTTCAAGAGTACACCGACTGCTTCTCTGCAGAGGCCCCCTCCCCCAACGTGTGTCTTAGATATGACACTAAACAGTCGGATGGTGTGGTTCAAGTAATGCTGGAGCTTTGGGGAATGCAGAGTAACCCTTCAGTACCATCGCTCCCAAGTCTACTCTGGCCCGGAGTAGTAGCACCTGATGGAGTTCTATCTATGGGCCAAATAGAATTACTGATACTGAACTGAATTGTTTGAAATACAACTGTTTTTGACATTTAAACTGCGTACTTATGCTAAACTGAACTCTTTGAAATAGAACTGTTTTCAAATTTAACTGAACTGTTTTGACATTTAACTGTTTGTAAACAAAAAATATACTTAAACTAAACAGAATTGTTTGGGATTTAAATTGGCGTTAAATGACCCGAAAACGCTTGATACGCCATAAAACAAAACAACCAACCAACCAACAAATATATAAGATTTGGTTTGGTTTAGTCTGGTTTTATGGCATATCAACCATTATAGGTTATTTAATATTATACATATATATTAAATATATAGGATTTTATACATATATATTAAATATATAGATTTTGGTTTAGTTTGGCTTTATGGCATATCAATAATTGTAGGTGATTTAAAGTAACAATCTATTTATACGTATCATATATGATTTGTAAATGCATAATTTGTAAATGAGCCAAATGTCCTTTGTTTACATACAATTAAAGGGCTCATACATATTATTTTTAAGTTAATATTTTGTTGTAATCTTATTTTTAATTTATTTGTACACAAGTACTACTGTTGCTTGCACAAAGTTAAATCGTTCCAAATATTTTAACACAAATAGTTCTATTTAGTATTAAACATTTGTTTTCACTCACTTAAGTGGTTTCAAATATTGCTATCTAACAAATAGTTTTATTTGCACACAGTCAGATATTACACTAACAATTCCATTTTGGCAGACATTTAAAGGGATTTAAGTATTGCTAATGAACACCAATAATTCTCTTCAATATTACTCATTCATTATCACACAGTTAAATTAAAGTATTGCTATGTATCACTAACAATTCAATTAAACATCAGTCATTTATTCACACAATTACGTGTTGTATACAATAAGTTTCCAGACTTTTTTTTGTACAGGCTATTGAAATTATCATAGACTCTTGAAAAGTCAGTATGTTATTGCTATACATCTTATGAGATGACTGACCAAATTTTACGATTTCAGGTACAAATCAACAGCTACAGCAGCAATTGGAATACACCCTACAAAAGCCTGGTTGTCATAGCTGATGATTTTCAAAAATGCAATCTGGACGTGGGGACACTTTAGAAGAACGATATGCAATAAAATTCTGTTTTAAACTTGGAAAAAATGCCACAGAAACTAGGGAATGCTTCAGACTGCTTTTCGACCATCTTGCATGAATTAAGCATCAGTTTTTGAGTAGCATAAGAGATTCAAAGAAGGCAGGGTGTCTGTGAGGGATGATGAGAGGTGTGGGAGGTGTAAGGAAGTCAATAAACCAGAGTTGATTGGCCAAAGAGTTAGGGTTAGGGTTACTATGTTGAGGTTTTAAGGGAGTTCAGCAAGAGATTCCGTCGGAAGAGGCCAGCACTCATCAAATCAGGTCAGTGGCATTTCCACCTGGATAATGCACCAGTCCACAACTCCATCCTTGTCACAGACTATTGGACCAAGATGGGTATCCAGACAGTTCCTCACCCTCCCTATAGTCCAGACCTTGCTCCCTGTGACTTTTGGTTATTCCCTAAGCTCAGAGGCTATCGTTATGAGACAATTGATGAGATGAAGGTCATTGATAAGCTCACACAATAGGACTTCCATGGGGCCTTCCCGAAGTTATTGGAACGGTACAACAAGTGCATTGCAGCCGAAAAGAGATTACTTCGAAGGGGACTTGAGTTTCATGTGTGTACTATCAATAAAAGCGCCCATAAGAAAAAAGTTTGGAAACTTATTTAATGATCCGCGTAAATGAGCAAAGAGTTCTACTTTTAACAATTCAATTTGATGTAAGTGATTCGTTTACACTCAGTTTGAATGTCAAACAGTTCTATTTGACCAATAGAAAGGACCCTATCAGGTGCTACTGCTCCGTCAGAGTTGACCTAGTAGCAATGGCAATGAAGGGGTACTTCATATTCCTCAAAGCTCCGGGGCTGGAGCCTCACCATCAGATTATTTAATGTCATATCAGTGACTCTGGTTAAAGGGAGTCTTACCTCTCTGCAGAGATGCAACTGGTGTATTCTACAGCCCCAGTCGACTGGGTTATTTCTTATATGGTTTCAGGTATTCCTTAGACGAATAATTTGATCATTGTATGGTTTCAAGTATTTCAATATAATACTAATAATTAATTCATGGTTTGTAGTAACTATCCTTATTCAACAATAATTTTTTTTTGGTTTTTTTTTTGTTTGTTTTTGTTTTTATTTTTTGCACACAGTTATATGGTCTCAAGAATTCCTATCAAACATCAATAATTTGAAAGTTATCATAGAGTTTCAATTAATGATAATTATCAGAAAACGATTAAAACTTCAATTCTTAATACAAATAATTTGCACGCAATTTAAATGGTATCAAGTATTCGAACAAAATACGAATAATTTTCAAATACATCACTTTAAACCACACATAGTATCATAACAGATACTACCATTTTAGATATGATCTAATACATACCATTCTAGATATGATTTGATACATACCATTCTAGATATGATTTAATACATACCATTCTAGATATGGTCTAATACATACCATTCTAGATATGATCTAATACATACCATTCTAGATATGGTCTAATACATACCGTTCTAGATATGATTTAATACATACCATTTTATATATGATTTAATACATACCATTCTAGATATGGTCTAATACATACCAATCTTGATATGGTCTAATTCATACCATTCTAGATATGGTTTGATACATACCATTCTAGATACGGTTAATGCATACCTTTCTTTATATGGTTTAATACAAACATTCTACATATGGTCTAATACATACCATTCTTGATATAATTCAATACATACTATTTTAGATCCGGTCAAATTCATACCATTCTAGATATGGTCTAATACGTACATAACATCCTTGATATGGTTTAATACATACATTCTAGATACGATCTAATTCATACCATTCCAGATACGGTCTAATACATACCATTCTTGATATGGTTTAATACATACCATTCAAGATATGGTCTAATACATACCATTCAAGATATGATCTAATACATACCATTCTATATATGGTCTGATACATACCATTCTAGATACGGTCTGATACATACCATTCTAGATATGGTCTAATACATACCATTCTAGATATGGTATTCTAATCTAATACTAATAATCTATATACAATTCTCTGGTTTAAAGTAATTATTCCCATTTCATGAAAATATTTGTTTGCACACGGTTATTTGAGACTTGGTTATATATAGATCCTTGACCGAGCCGTCAATCAGAGATGCACCTGTGTAAATAAGCGGAAGAAGAAGCGGAATCAAGTGGGCGTATTAAAAGAATATAGGCAGATGCCGACGGCCGTTGAGTTAGTTGAAAACAGGAAGGCCAGAGTGAGACCCAGCTTGCAGATTGAGGGTTGTGGCCCTCAGTGACCTCCGGTTGAGCAACCTCAGCCAAGATTCGGAAGAAGTGCTAAGTGGGTTCTTGAGGATAACACAGCGTGCTATGATCAAGAGAAGAATTTGGGTCAATATAGCAGTCTGTCCCTGTCTCCACCCGTCTCTCACACACCACAGGTGTGTTCGTTCGTTTATTGAATTGCGTAAATCGTGGGTATACAACAACTTGAAAAAACTTGAGGAAACTTGCTGTCACTCATTCTCCAGTGAAAGATCACCAGCTAACACTGGTGTGAAAAACTCGCCAGAGAATGCCACCAAACTGCTCGGGGTTTAAGTTTGTTGGTTGGTTGGTTGGGTTTTATGGCATTAGTCAAATTTTTAGTCTCAACTTTTGTAGGTTATTTAATTCCAAATTCATTTTTTACAAATAAACATTTCTATTTCGAACAATTCAGTTTAGCATAAGTATACAGTTTAGTCAAACAGTTCTAAATCAAACAATTTAGTTTAGTATAAGTATGGTTTTTGTTTACATACAGTTAAATGTCAAAACAATTCTATTTCAAACAATTCAGTTTAGCGTAGTGTTGTTTCAATATCAAAAAGAGTTCTATTTCAAGCAAGCCAGTTTAGTATAAGTAAGGATTTTTGTTCTATATGACCCATAGATAGGATCTTATCAGGGGCTACTACTTCAGGCCACAGTGTACCTGGGTGCGATGGCAATGGATGGGTGCTCCGCATTCGCCAAAGCTCCAACATCACTGGAACCTCACCATCAGATTGCTTAGCGCCATATCCAGAACACTCGTTGGGTGCAGTCGGTGTATTATACAGCCCCAGCCGACAGGGCAGGCTTGGGGTTTAAAAAAATTCATAAATATGTTATACATATTTACCAACCCCTCCGCTCTGGCAGGATATGACACAAGGTCAATTTTTTAAGCGGAGTTTAACAGGTTTGAAGTCAGAGTTTTCCTTCTCCTAGACTTGTTGCCTTACCAAGGCTGAAGAACCTAGTCTGCCCTACTATTTTACCCATAGCTGGAGGGAGAATAATTGGATTCATACCTTTCCCAAGGGTATTAGTGCAATGTGAAATGCAATCAGTCTCGTCCAGGTATTTGAACTCGTGTCGCCGTGTCCAATTCCTGCGACGATAACCATTACACCACGGGCACCTCCATAAATATATGTTATAAGCCAATGTAATAATTTAAATAACAAATGAAAATAAAAACGAATAGTTTTTTTTTAAAGTGGATTAAGACATTACCTGAGTTAAGACTTAGCAAATTTAAGATGAATTTTTTGACCCATGTAAGTGTCTTCTTGTTTTTAATAGTATCTGGTCACATCTGTGACAGGAGCGCAGATAATAAATAACCCCTGGTTCTGGTATAGCTTCAATATATTTCCCATGAAAAATGACAAATCGTAACATAATTCAACGTGAGACCCAGACAACAGGTCTGGGTGTCATGATCGGCAGGTGCTCCCTAGAAAGCCAACGTGAAAGCCAGTAGCGTCAAGCAAAAGTTGGCTGTTCTAATTTCAGGTACGCAATCAACGACCAAAGTAACTCGGAGACACCAGTAGAAGAAAGGGAGACAACAAAAACGTACTTCACTGTTATCTTAAGAGGAATCTTCCATAAAGAGGATACGGAATAAGAATGACAGAAATTTGGGTCGAATCCGCTCGATTTAATACAACAAGCCAAAAGTTTACTGACCAAGCTAGAATGATATAAAAGAGGGGTTGGGTTTCCGATTTGAAGACTATAAATATTCCAACAAATAAAAAGGGAAGAATATCACCAAGATCCCCACTTCCCGGGCCGAAATCTCCAGTACTGAAAAGCAATAACCCCCTAATCGAATTGAAACACAAAATAATTAAAACTGAAACGCCTCACACTCCAACCCCACAAAACAAATCTTAACACAAAAAGACAAATAATAAAGAATAAAGAAACTTATGACCCGAACCAGACTTTTGGTCTGATGAGTAGAGTGTTCGCCAATGGTGCCAGAGACCAGGATTCAATCACCAGGTCGAGTCATACCGAAGACTTAAAAAATGGTACTTGATGACACTTTGCGTAACACTCAGTGCTATAAGGTTGAAAGGATCAAGGGTAAAGTGGAGCAAACCAGGGAATGGAGCAGCGTCCTCCCCTTCACCTCGATGTAGTAGCTATTGAAAGGGGAGCCTTCGGGTCACACTCGCC
This sequence comes from Sepioteuthis lessoniana, assembly GCA_963585895.1. Lineage (NCBI taxonomy): Eukaryota > Metazoa > Mollusca > Cephalopoda > Myopsida > Loliginidae > Sepioteuthis > Sepioteuthis lessoniana. Next base: position 58,079,850 of record OY757931.1, on the reverse strand, counting down.
TAAGGTCACCAACTTTACTTTTTAGTTATGACTCAAAAATGGTTGCCCAGTCGGCTGGAAGGCTGTAGAATACACCGACTGCACTTCTGCAGAGGGGTACGACCCCCACCCCGCAACGAGTGTCCTGATATGACACTAAACAATCGGATAGTGAGGTTCGAGTGAGGCTGGAGCTTTGGGAAATGCGGAGCACCTCTTTATTGCCATTACTCCCAAGTCCATTCTGGCCCAGAATAGTAGCACCTGATAGAGCCCTATCTATGGGTTAAATAGAACTAACAGCATACTTATGCTAAACTGAATTGTTTGAATTAGAACTGTTTGGCTAAACTGAATAGCTTGAAATATAAATGTTTTTGACAATTAAACTTTACTTACATTTAAGACATTTTTGACATTGAAAATGTACTTACACTAAACTGATTTGTTTAATATAGAACTGTCTTGACATTTAACTATGTGCAAATAAAACTTGTGCTCATACTAAATTGAATTATCTGAATTAGAACTGTTTGAGTAAAGAATAAACGGTTTACTTAAATTTAAACTGCGTGCTTATGCTAAACTAAATTATTTGAAATGGAACTGTTTTTTGACATTGAAACTGTTCTTACACTAAATTGATTTGTTTAATGTAGAACTGTTATGACATTTAACTGTGTGTAAACAAAATCAGTACTTATACTAAACTGAATTAGCTGAATTAGAACTGCTTGACTAAACTGAATAGCTTGAAATAGAAATGTTTTTCGCAATTAAACTGTACTTACATTTAAACCGCGTACTTATCCTATACTGAATTTTTTGAAATAGAACTATTTTCATAAAAATGGATTTGGCGTTAAATAACCTACAAAGGTTGATGTGCCATAAAACCCAAACAACCAGCCAACCAATCAAAAAATGACTACGTTACCATCCTTCAGGAACCAAGTCTAGAAAAAAGTCAACGTAGAAACCGAAAAGATGAACAAATTCTTACCAAATATCCCAACTGGCAAACTTCACGGAATTAATCGAGCTCTTTAATGAAGGTGCTAAATTAACCTGTGATAAAATCAGTGTTCTCTGTATTTTTCATACGTCCCACCAACGCACGAATGTGGCACAAGGCCGTTTTTAAGGTGGGTCCGGTCGCAGGGCCGAAGCCCACACGCGTCCGGCAAGTCCAAAAATAACTTCGGCCCCGTCGGCATTCCCCCTTTTAGGGGCGCCTCAGGCGCTAGGCAACAACCCCACCGAAGGGGGTAAAAGCCAAGGGGATGATCCCTTTGGCCGGAGGAACTCTCCAGTGTCGAGGCACACCCGGCAGAACCGCCCAAAGGTAAGACGGCCCACTAAATGCGACCCAACAACTGGAGAGGAAAGGTCACAAACGCTCTTGTTCTCCTAAGAAACCCGAGGAGAAATATAAAACCTGGATGGTAAATTAGACTAAAAGGACAAGTAAATATATTACGACAACAAACAAAGATGTTAAAGGAAGGAAAAAACACGAAGCTATGCAGGAATGAAAAGATGAAAACAAAACGACAGACAAATCCTTGGACACATAAATTAAAAGATATTGGCGAAAGAAAGGAGACTTAAAAGATAAAGAAAGAGAATTTAGCAATACAAAGAAAACATGACTTTCCAAAATAGCAAAAAATTCTACGAACAAGTATAAGGAGAATGCAACTACCGGGTGCAAGTGAAACAAAACTATTTTGGAGAAAAATATGGAAACGGAAAGAACAGAAAAGCCAAATGGATGAATAAGTAAAGTTAGCAACCTTAGTCGAGGGTGACCCGAAGGCCCCCTTTACAATAGCTACTACACCGAGGTGTTGGGGAGGGCGCTACTCCATTCCCTGAATTGCTCCAATTTACCCTTACCTCACCTTTTAGTGCTGAGTGCTAAGCAAGGCAGTATCAAGTACCATTTTGTGAGTTTTTGGTATGACTCGATCTGGGATTGAACCCCGGTCTACCGGACCATTGATGAACACTCTACTCCTTTGGCCAATGACCTGATTGGGGAAAAGATTACAAAAAGACTTATAGAAGGTCCTCAGGTGATAATACACCTGGAATTGCTCAAAAAACACATGGAAAAGTACGAATTGCCAGGCTATGATTGCATACATGGATTCTGATTTTAAAAATTCACGTCTATCTACGAAATGAGTGAATGCTTAGAAGATTTGATAAGAAAAGGAAAGATCATCAAGATCCAAAAAGATACCAAAAAGGACCCCCCCAGCAACTATAGACCGATAACGTGTCTACCTATGATGTGGAAAAATCTTAACAGCACTGATTAGGGAGGAGATCCATGACTCGCTTGTAAGCTAAGAACTGTTTCCCTATGAACAAAAAGGATGCAACAAAAGAACAAAAGGAACAGGGTATTTATTGTAGATTAATCAATATATCTTCAAGGAGAGCAAAACGAAGCGAAAAATGTAACCATAGCGTGGATTGACTATAAAAAGTCCTACGATATGGTCCCGAAAAGTTAATAGTAGACAGTCAAAAAATGTACAAGATACACGACGAAATCATAGAATTCATCACAGAAAGCATGAAAAGACAGAAAGTGGAATTGATAGTAGGAGTGATAGCTTTAGCTGGAGTGAAAATCCAGAGAGGTATCTTCAAAGGAGATGCACTTTTACCATTACTATTTTTAATCACGATGATGCCACTTAATGACATACTTAGAAAATGCAGAGAGGGCTACAAATTTACTAAATGACAAGAAAAAAACAACCACCTAATATACATGACATCAAGCGGTTTGTCAAAAATGAAAAAGAATTGAAAACTTTGATACAAACAAAATGAACAAACAGTCAGTACATAGGAATGGAATTTGGCATAGAAAAATATGCCATGTTAATAATGAGAAACGGAAAATCACAAAAAACGGAATGAATTGAACTGCTAAATAAAAAAAGAATCAAAACGCTCGGAGAAAAGGAAAATTGCGTGTACTTGAGAATATTAGAAGCAGACACCATTTAACAAGCAAAGAACAAAAAATAAGAAAAGTTTATCTCAAACGAATGAAAAAAACGAATCGAAACCAAGCTCTATAACAGGAATCTCATCACCTGGGCGGTCATCCTTGTAAGATACTCGGGACGATTCTTAAAATAGACAAAAGGAAAAGAAAGTTGGTGATGATGATGATGATGCACATGGCTTTACATCCGAGATGACATCATCATCAGCATGTCGTGCCGCTAGCACGGTTATCCCTGACCTTCTCTTGCCACTTCTCCCTATCGTTTATCGCGTCTGGCAGGTCTCCAGGGCTACATCCCGTATCTTCACATAACTGCTGAATGTATGTTCCAGCTGGTCGTCCTGCTTTTGCTCGACCATATGTGGGGGTCCATCGGAGTACATCACTTATGAGCTCGTCCCTGCTTCTCCAGCAGTGTCCTGCAAGACTGGTTCGTTTAACTTGATGGGAGGCAGGTGGCCGTATGGTTGGTGTCTTGTGGAGTGTTGCCGCTAGGACTTGTTCAATATTGCTCGCAAAGACAGACTATATAAGAAAAGAATGAAGAAGAGGACACGCAAAAATTGAAGATAGCGTGAATGCATCAATTCGACGACGCGAAGACTACATGAAAAACAGCAAAAAAAGACAGCGACTAAAAACAGCACTGATAACATAAGCATCAACAGAACAACAATAACTAGGAAAGAGAAATGGAAAAAATAACTGTATGGATATTTCAAGCGACAAATTGACGAAATCTCATACAAGAAGACATTGGCATGGTAAAGAAAGGAAAACATTAAGAAAGAAACTGAATCTCTTCTAATGGCAACATCAAAAGGACCAACTATGTTTAAGCGAAAATAGATAAAATCCAACAAAATAGTAAGTGTCGGTTATGTGGTGATAAGAACGAAACGATTAATCACTTAATAAGCGAATGCATCGAGCTAGCATAAAAAGAGTAAAAAGAGGAGGTGCCCGTGGTGTAATGGTTATCGTAGTCGGAAATGGACACGGCGACACGAGTTCAAATCCTCGACGAGACTGATTGCATTTCACATAGCACTAATACCCTTGGGAAAGGTATGAATCCAATTATTCTCCCTCCAGCTATGGGTAAATAGTAGGACAGACTAGGTTCTTCAGCCTTGGTGAGGCAACTAGTCTAGGAGAAGGAAAACTCTGACTTCAAACCTGTTAAACTCCGCTTAAAAATTGACCCTGTGTCATATCCTGCTCGAGCGGATGGGTTGGTAAATATGATAAAAAGAGTAGAAGACGAGACACGAGTGGGTGGAAAAGGTAATCCACCGGGAATTGTGCAAGAAATTGAAATTAGACCATACTACCAAATGGTATATGCACACACCAGAATCTGTCCTGGAAAATAAGAGGCATGAAATCCTTTGGAATTTTGAGATGCCAACAGATCATCTAATCCAGAACAGAAACCAGGCCTTGTGATAATTAGAAGAAGAAAAACAGAGAACTTGTAGTCCCAGTGGACCACGGAAGGAAAGACCTTGTCACAGAAAAGGAAGATGGGGGTAAAAGTGATATTATTTGTAATTGGTGTATTTAGAACGGTTCCGAAAGTTTGGGAAAAGGGGTCTAAAAGAGTTGGAAATCAGAGAACGAATCGAGACCATCCAAACTACAGCATTGTTGAGATCAGCCAGAATACTAAGAATAGTCCTGGAAACTTGAAGAGAATTACTGTCAATCAAACTCCAGGAAAGACCATGAGCTAACGCTGATGTGAAACACACAAACTTCTATGGGACTTTGACATACACACGGATCACCTAATATCGACCAGAAGACTAGACCTTATAGTAATCACAAAAAAAAAAGAACTTGCAAAATTGTGGACTTGCTGTCCCGGCTAACCACAGAATAAAACTGAAAGAAAGTGAAAAGAAGTATAAGTACCCGTGACAATTATACCAATCGTGATTGGTGCTTTCGGTACAGTAACAAAATGATTATTAAAAAAAACTGGAGGACTTGGAAGTTAGAGGACGAGTGGAGACTATCCTAACTACAGCATTGTTGGAAACGGCCAGAATACGGAGAAGGGTCCTGGAGACTTGAGGAGACTTGCTGTCAAACTCCAGTGAAAAACTCTCATTAGAAGAAGAAGAAGAAGAAGAATTTAAATGATGACCTCTGCAGGGACTGAAACCTTGACCTGTCTTTGTCAATCACTCCTACCCAAATATACGAACATATCCACCATACCAGCGTATATCGAGAGTAGTGTAGAGGTGCCTGTTACGTAATGTTTATGACGACCTGATAATATAATCATTTGCGTGTGTGCGTATCTGTGTGCGTGACTGTGTGTACATGTGTCTGTGTGTGTGCTTGCGTGTATGCGTCAGTGCGTAAGTGTACGATTGCCTATGCGTATTTCTGTGTGTGGCTATGTTTGTCTGTGCCTCTCTAAATACATCTGCTTTACGAAAGATCAATGAGGAGACTGAGAACAGTGTCAATGTTCTCTCTTTTGATCCGTCGAAAAACGGTCATTGCCCTCCTGTCTGTTTTGCAGAATGAAAAAGAACATCTTAAAGATCTGCACCATTCCATACAGCTCTGTGGGTGGTCGACTTTGGTTCAAACGTACAAGACCGACACTCTACGGAAATTTGCCCAATAGGCTTTGCTTATAATCATATTTCAAAGTCGTCTTATGTATATATGCCCATTGGATTCGCGCGCGTGTGTAACTATATTACTACACACACACACACAAATATATATATATATATATATGTAAGTATTTTTACAAAACTAAATATTATGCATCTTCTTGTTCATGTTTATATGCACGTGCAAAGGCATTTGATAGATAGATATTATCAATCTGAAATAGATAGATAGATAGATAGAGAGAGAGAGAGAGAGAGAGAGAGAGAGAGACTAGAGCTTAGATAGATAGATAGATAGATAGATAGATAGATAGATTATAAAAGAGGATACAAGAGTTAGAGAATGATTAAATAAAAAGAAAAAGAACAACAACAACAACGACGACGATGAGGAGGAGGAGGAGGAGGAGGAGGAGGAGGAGGAGGAGGAGGAGGAGGAAAAAGATAAGAAGCAGTCAAAAATGTTGAGAAAAGGAGGAAAAGAAAAAGACGAAGAGACACAAAAAGAAAAGATGCGAAGTTTAATGAAGATAAGAATATATTCGTATGTTAAAAGACACAAGAGAATTGTAAAACTTTTAAGTGATTCAATGGGATCCATATTAAGAAACAGTCAAACAGAGAGAGAGAGAGAGAGTGAGAGAGAGAGAGAGTGAGAGAGAGAGAGAGAGAGAGAGACTGGGAGAGTGAGTGAGAGAGGAGCATGTCCCCCCGAAACTGGATTCTTCCCTCAGGATTGTCAACCGGAATTACTGTTTTGATAATTCATCATGTTTCTGTCAGTGTTTTTGAACGCTTAAAACAATAATAAAGTCATTGCAAGAAAACTAGATGTAGACAAATATAATGTCATTTGACAAATAATAATAATAATAATAATAATAATAATAATATAATAATAGTGTTCAGCTTCTGCGAAAAAAGCCAGACGAAAAGACTGATTATACAAACATATATGAGTCTATATGTATATATATATATATATTATATATAGTGTGTGTGTGTGTGTGTGTGTGAGAGAGAGAGAGAGGGGGAGAAATGAACAACAGATAGATAGATAGATAGATAGGAACAGACTGTTATAGATAGATAGATAGATAGATAGATAGATAGATAGATAGATAGATAGATATGAACAGATTGTCATACCTATGAATATACTATCATGGATAGATACATACATCTTTAGATATGAACAAACTAAGATAGATAGATAGATAGATAGATAGATATGAACAGATTGTCATACATATGAATATACTGTCATGGATAGATACATACATCCTTAGATATGAGCAGACTAAGATAGATAGATAGATAGATCAACATACAACAAGAGATTTAGTAGTCAGCAAATTACCTCCCCTAACACACCATGTTCCCTCGGGTTTGCGAAAAGAGGCCATTTTGAATAATACATTATCTTCTTGACACTATGCTAAAAATAAAAATAAATAAAATAACTAACAAAGTAGAAAAACTGTGAAGGTCACATACATATAATTATAACAGCAATGAAAGACCCCATGAAAAATGACTCATTTACTTACTGGCTGTTGTTCTGAACTGGTTCTCATAGCGTAAAAGTGTATATATGATTGGGTAGGTACAACTAAGCATGACTTTCTAAACAATTTATTTATAAATGTCTTTTCAAATAAGAAAGTCATTTAACAGCTCAGAGGTTTCATAATTCAAGAGCGTTATCTTGATTCAACCAAGAAAGACATCACACACACATGCACACAAACACATATGCACACAAACACACACACACACATATATATATATATATATATATATATATATGTGTGTGTGTGTGTGTGTGTGTGTGTGTGTGTGTGTGTGTGTGTGTGTGTGTGATAAGGAAATCGTAGACAGAGTCAGCGTCGTTTGGTGGTTGTTTCTTGTCAATGCGATATTCGAATATTTGCATATATATATCAGAAAACTTTTATATGACAAAAACAAAAAAATGATGACTGTCAACAAAATTCTTTTATTTGTATAATGATACTTGTGCAATTCACAGGAGTCTTGCTAAATATAAACACGATAATAATCTGAACCAGCTTGTTGGGTTTTTAAAAAATGGTAAAAAAATACAGAATGATGGGATGTCAGGCTAGGTTATTTAGCTTAATGGTATATCATCTCTTGGCAGATATTTAATGCCAAGTACATACATACATATATATATATATATATATATATATATATATATATATATAAGTTGGCGACCGTAGTCGAGGGCGATCTGAAGGCTCCCTTTTCAATAGCTAATACACTGAGGTGTAGAAGAGGGCACTACTCCTTTCCCTGGATTGCTCCTTTTTACCCTAGATCCATGCCTTATAATGCTGAGTATTAAACAAGGAGGCATCAAGTACCATTTTTGGAGTCTTTGGTATGACTCGACCTGGGACTGAAACCCGGTCTTCTGGACCATTGGCGAACACTCTACTCGTTGGGCCAATGGCTCAGTTAAAGTAAAGTTGGCGAACTTAGTCGAGGGTGACTAGAAGGCTCCCTTTTCAATAGCATCTAAAACAAGGTGTAGAAGAGGGCACTACTCCTTTCCCTGGATTGCTCCACTTTACCTGTGATCCATACCTTATAATGCAGAGTGTTAAGCAAGGAGGCATCTAGTACCATTCTTTTAATCTTTGGTGTGACTCGACCTGGAATTGAACTCCTGAGCCATTGACAAACACTCTAATGTACTACAACCATTATCATATTTACCCAACCCCTCCGCTCGGGCAGGATATGACACAAGGTCAATTTTTTAAGCGGAGTTTAACAGGTTTGAAGTCAGAGTTTTCCTTCTCCTAGACTAGTTACCTCACCAAGGCTGAAGAACCTAGTCTGTCCTACTATTTACCCATAGCTGGAGGGAGAATAATTGGATTCATACCTTTCCCAAGGGTATTAGTGCAATGTGAAATGAAATCAGTCCAGGATTTGAACTCGTGTCGCCGTGTCCAATTCCTGCGACGATAACCATTACACCACGGGTACGGGCACCTACAACCATTATGCTATATATATATGTGTGTGTGTGTGTGTGTGTGTGTACACAATTTGTAAGCGAATAATTTTATACGTAACATTATTTTTAAACGAGATCGGGCTCATTTATTTGCCCACAGTTCAATGGTTTCAAGTATCGTGACGAAATTCTATTTATCAAGTATTCCTATCTAATACGAATAACTTGCACAAAAATGTGTTCTTTTAAATAACTAATAATAATAATCCCTAGACTGAACGGTTCAATTTGACCCATAGATGGAATCCTAACATGTGCTGCTACTCCGGGTTAGAGTGGACCTGAGAGTAATGGCAATAAAGAGGCACTCCACATTTCCCAAAGCTACAGGACAAGAGCTTCTATATCAAATCCTGTTTAAAGTCATAGTCAGAACACTCGTTATAGGGGAGGGATTCATACTATCCGTTGAGGTGCAATCGGTGTATTCTACAGTCTTAGCTGAGAGAGACGGGAGTGTGATAAGAACGGAAAAAAAGCCAGCAGTGACAGTGAAAGAAAGAAAGAAAGAAAGAAAGAAAGAAAGAAAGAAAGAAACAGAAAGAAAGAAAGAAAGAAGTTCATAAAGAGATGCAAACAAAAAGAAATCTGACAAGGCATAAAAGAAAGAAAGAAAGAAAGAAAGAAAGAAAGAAAGAAAGAGTAGGAGTGTCAGCAGGTAACGAAGGAAAAAAATAAATGAAACAAGAACAATATCAGGAAGGAAAAAGGAAAGAAGGATATAAAGTAAGTAGATTGAACCCAGGTCTTAGATGAAGTAAAAGGAAAGAAGAAAAACAAAAAGGTGGTCGAAACAGAAAGTTTAGGACAGCATAGACAAGGATTCAAAAGGTGCTTGGTGACTGTTAGTTTCTTGCCTTTGTAATCATCGAACCAAGATAGATTTGTTCTGATCATCGCATTGTCGGGAAATTGATTATCATCAAGCGCCATTAATTCTGTGCGTATCCAATCCTAACTTAGATATATTTGGTCAATCTACTGAGCACTCTTTATTTACAAATATAGCAAATAGTCGTGGTGATAGCACGGATTCATTGGACTCTCTCTTGCTATCCGCCCCTATAAACCATTGCATCCAGTGTCCGCCAGCCCAGGCGGCTAGGATTGTAAAAAACACCGACTACATCTCTGCACAGGGTTAAGACCTCCCTCCGCAACGAGTGTCCAAGTAATGACATCAAACAGTCTGATGGTGAGGTTCCAGTAATGCTGCAGCCTTGGGGAATGTTGAGTACACCTTCATTGCCATTGCTCCCAGGTTTACCCTGGCCGATAGGGTCCCATCAATGGGTCAAAGAGAATTAAACTGTGTATTTATGCTAAACTGAATTGTTTGAAATAGAACTGTTTTTTACATTTAAACTGAGTTCTTTAAACACATTTTGTTGATAACATTTTAAAAATAAGCCTGCGTTCTTTTTTTCTTTCTTTTTTTTTTTTTTTTTTGCGCGGTTAAAAGATTTCAGGATTTTTCATTTAATGCAAATAATTCTATTAACTATGAAACATTTGTTAGCACTAAGTTAAATGGTTTCAAGCATTGCTGTACAACTGTAAGAATCTAACATCAGTCATTTGTTTGTATAAATTTAAATGAATATACATATATGATTTCTTAGTGATTAGTTTGTTTGTAATTTTATTTTTAAATGAGTTAGAACTAATTTCTTTGCCTACAAGTATTATTATTCCTTCTGCAATTGAATGGTTTCAATGGTTGCTATCTAACACTAATAATTCTATTCAATATTATTCATTTGTTTGCACACAGTGAAGTTGTTACAAGTATAACGGAAACGTTGAACGCGTTACCTTCCCGTTATATTTAAAGGAAAATAAAAGATATCGAAAATTTTTCAAGAAGGTTTAATGGCAGCCAGAATAAAGGGTACCTTTATGCTGCAAGTCTCGTAGGAATGAAGAAATAGTTATCGAGTTGAGAAAGAATCACAGCAGCTACATGTCGGAGCGGATTTGCGTCGCTGTAGTATTGAGCTGCAGATTTTAGAACAGGAATGAATGTTCAGCCGTTGATATGCTTGGAAGAATCCCAGTTCTATTTAACCAGAGATATTGGATATCCATATCGTCGATAACTCTTTAAAAGGAGTCCATACTTTTCCTATGCGTATGTTGACTTTGCTTTCAGTAGACGAGATACAGCTACCGGTATATGAAATAGTCAACTGATTTCAGAGGCTTGTGATTTAATGAGGTACAATTAAATAACCCATTAGGGTTGATATGCCATAAAACACGACCAAACCAAAATAAACCGAACCAGGTGTTCACATAAAAATGCAAGAAGCTTGCGATGAAAATTTACTTACATTAGGAGAAACCAAATTATTAACAAACTCACACATTAGTTTAAATTTGAGATCTAACTTATTTTCGGTCATCCAGTCCCGAATATGAGTCCAGAATAAAGTTAATTTTATAATTCTTGTCTATAATACGCACCCCAAATTTTGGGACTGAAAAATCTGGAAAAAAAATGAGCGTCTTAAACACAAATAATTAATGGTGGGTGTTTGGGTTTTATGGCATATCAACCTTTGTAGATTATTTAATGCCAAATCCATTTTTATTCAAATAAACAGTTCTATTTCGAACAATTCAATTTAGCATAAGTACGCAATTTAAATATCAAAACAATTCTATTTCAAGCAACTCAGAATAGCTTAAGTACGCATTTTACTTCTATTTGATCCATAGATAGGACCCTCTCAGGGGTTACCACTCCCGGCCGGAGTTGACCGGGGAGTGATGACAATGAGGGGGTACTTCGTATTACCCAAAGTTCCAGCATCACTGGAACCTCACCATCAGATTGCTTAGTGTCGTGTCCAGGATACTCGTTGGGGAGGGTGGGCTTACCCCTCTGCAGAGGTGCAGTCGGTGTATTCAACAGCCCCCCCTAGCCGACTGGGCAACAAATGATTACGGTTTGCAAAGTGATTTACATTGTGAACAAGATAAAAATGCAGAGATATATCTGGTCCGTGAAAATATTTACATAGTGGGATCTTTAGAGCAAAATCTGAGAAATGATTTCGGTAGTATAGCTGTCCTTTTCCGAGCCAACAATACAGGGCACCTAGTGAGGATCGAACTCACAAACAATGGTCCTCTAGCTTAATGTGCAAACTATTACAGCAAACAGTGTCCTTAATGCGGTAACTCTATCGGTTTATCACCAAAACAGAAGTTTGACCTCTGCCCGACTTTATCATCGAGGTCAATGTTTTTAAAATACAACTCGAATTCGCTGACGCCCAGTCATCCGGCCAGGGTTAAAAGAAATGGGGGAAAATTTTTTTCAAAGGGTAAAATAAAGAGCAGACACATCGAAATTACAGGGAATGTTACAGTACGACGTTTTTGTCTTTTTTTTTTTTTTTTGACGGGGGAAAATGCTTTTTTTTTACCTCCATCCATATCTGGCCTTGTAAACTGGCTATTAAACTACTATATCCAGAGGTAGGAATCCAGTTCTGGGGGATTAGAGAGGGAAGAATACCTCTTTGCTGCCATTACTCCCATATCAACTCTGACTTGGAGTGGTAGAACTTGTTAGGGTCTCATTTGCAGGTCAAATAGGGGTGTTGCTAATTAATTGTATCAGATTAATGGATTTGGCATTAAATAACCTACAGGAGGTGCCCGTGGTCTAATGGTTATCGTCGTGGGAAATGGACACGGCGACTCGAGTTGAAATCCTGGATGAGAATGATTGCATTTCACATAGCACTAATGCCCTTGGGAAAGGTATGAATCCAATTATTCTCCCTCCAGCTATGGGTAAATAGTAGGGCAGACTAGGTTCTTCAGCCTTGGTGAGGCAACTAGAAGGAAAACTCTGAATTCAAACCTGTTAAACTAAAGAATAGACCTTAATGGCGTATTAACCCTCGTGGGTTATTTAATGCCAAAGCCATTCTCCTAGAAGAACAGTTGTGGCGCTATTTAACCCATAGCTGGGAGGATGACGGGGGTTCATACCTTTCCCAAGGGTATTTGTCCGAAAGTGAACGTAATAGCGTGACTGGAGTTCGAACTCGCGTGCTACGATTTCGCAGACCATCGCTTTAACCATTACACCACGAGAACCCCCTCCCCGAACGGAGGGGGTTGGTAAATAGGATTAAATTACCTCCAAAGGTTGATACGCCATAAAAACCCAAACAAACAAATAATTAAACTAAACTTTACTAAAAGTGATTTTATATCTTTTAGTTTTAACAATGACAATCTTACAACGCGTATATGATATAGTTAACTACTTGACATCTTTAAACATGAATGATAATTCTAAACTTTAATAAAAGTGACTTTATATCTTCCATTTTTGATAATGACCATCTTAGAACTCTTTCAATGATTTTGTTAGGCAGGAATATTTGTGAAGACTGACTTTGGAGTTAAATAAAACTAGAAAGGTAAACATGCCGTTAAACTAACCCTCCAACCATCTGTCCCAAACTAAAGGTAGAAAATAGACCAGCTCAGAATTGAGTGAAAAAGCCTTTCCTTTTTCCACGCTTTTATACTTTCTGTCAGTGTCATCTCTGTTATTTAGAAAGTGAACTGCTTTGAGTTGAAAGAGCAGCAACCTTTCCTCTTGTGTCCTCACAACTTTTACAATTGTACCAGCGCCTAAGTTGCACCAGGGTGGGGAGAGATATTGGAGTTATGGGGGACAGGCAGTGTCAAACAATAGTTTTGCTTTTTTTTTAAGAGGGTTTTATGGTCACACCTTAATCAAGGGTGGCAGTTGGGTAGTTGGTGCGTGTAAGAAGATAAGGAATTCAAAAGAAAAAGAGAGAAAAGTGTGTTGAAAGGGATGAAAACACCTGCTCAAGCATATTCTTACAGAGCGAGATAGATAGATAGATAGATAGATACTGTCATAGACAGACTGATAAATATAAATAGACAGTAATAGATATATATAGACGTACGAACATACATACATACATACATAATGAGATAGATAGATAGATAGATAGATAGATAGATAGATAGATTTGGTTCGGTTAAGTGTTATATTGCATATCAACCTTTGTAGGTTATTTAATGCCAAAACAATTTTCATACAAGTAAACAGTTCTATTTCAAAAAATTAGTTTAGCATAAGTACACAGTTTCAATGCCAAAACAGTTCTATTTCAAGCAATTCAATTTAGCATAAGTACTCAGTATAGTTCTATTTGACCCACTGATAGAACTCTATCAGGTGCTACCGTTCCGGGTCAGAGTGGACTTGGGAGCGATGGCAATGAAGGGGTACTCTGCATTCCCCAAAACTCCAGCATTACTGGAGCCTCACAATCAGATTGTTTAGTTTCATATCCAGGACACTCGTTGGGTGGAGTCTTACCCCCACCCCTGTAGAGTTGCAGTCGGTGTTTTCTACAGTCCATTTCGACTGGGCCATTGATAGATACATAGAAACAGACTGTCATAGATAGACAGAAACAGCAGTGATAGATAGATAGATAGATAGATAGATAGATAGATAGATAAAAATAGACAGTAATAGATACATAGAGACATATATGCATACATAATAAGAAAGAAAAAAAGAAACAAAGAAAGAAACAGACAGTCGTGGAAAGAAAGAAAGAAAGAAAGAAAGAGAGAAAGAAACAGAACGTCATAGCGTCCGTGGTGTAATGGTTATCGTCGTAGGAAATGGACACGGTGACACGAGTTCAAATCCAGGACGAGACTGATTGCATTTCACATAGCACTAATACCTTTGGGAAAGGTATGAATCCAATTATTCTCCCTCCAGCTATGGGTAAATAGTAGGGCAGACTAGGTTCTTCAGCATTGCTGAGGCAACTAGTCTAGGAGAAGGAAAACTCTGAATTCAAAATCTGTTAAACTCCGCTTAAAAATTGACCTTGTGTCATATCCTGCCCGAGCGGAGGGGTTGGGTAAATATAAAACAGAACGTCATAGATAGATAGAAATGCAGAATTTTTTTCCCTTCTTGCGAGTTTTTTCAAACCTGCTGGTCGTCTTTCACTGGAGGCCAAGTTACAGCAAGTCTCCTCAAGTTTTCAGGACACTTTCAAGCTGATTTTAACAATGCCGTACTGGGTGGTCTTGATACTTTCTCTAATTTCCTATTCCAACAGTCACCTTTCCAAACCTTTGTCATATTTACCAACCCCTCCGCTCGGGCAGGATATGACACAAGGTCAATTTTTTAAGCGGAGTTTAACAGGTTTGAATTCAGGGTTTTCCTTCTCCTAGACTAGTTGCCTCACCAAGGCTGAAGAACCTAGTCGGTCCTACTATTTACCCATAGCTGGAGGGAGAATAATTGGATTCATACCTTTCCCAAGGGTATTAGTGCTATGTGAAATGCAATCAGTCCAGGATTTGAACTCGTGTCGCCGTGTCCAATTCCTGCGACGATAACCATTACACCACGGGCACCTTTCTAAACCTTTATGACCGTTCCAAAAGTTCCAACTACGATTGGTATTACCGTCATCGTCATGTTTCACAGCTTTTTTTTTTTTTTTTTTTTGTTCTCTGGCAAGATCCAAGAATTTACAATTGGAGAAGTCAGGACGAACGCATAGGAGATGTTCCCCAATGGACTTTTACACATGGATACGTCAGAGGTATTCGACCCCCATGGACTTAGATAAATCAGCTCGGTGTGGACACTGGTTGTAGTTTGAAGGAACTACCAGGAGTGATAAATGACAGGGAGAGATGGTGAGAGAGAGTCAGGGGAATCTGTGCCGTCAATGCAACTTGATGATGATGATGATGATGATATAAAAGTAAAACTAAAGTTGGCGACTTTAGTTGAGAGTGACCCGAAGGCTCCCTTTTCAATAGCTACTACAACGAGGTGTAGGGGAGGGCGCTAGTCCTTTCCCTGAATTGCTCCACATTACCCTTGATCCTTACCGTATAATGCTGACTGTTAAGTAAGACAGCATCAGGTACCATTTTTGAGTCTTTGGTATAACTCGACCTGGGATTGAACCCCGGTCTTCCAAGCCATTGGCGAACACTCAAATCATTAGGCCAATGGCCCGGTTACAATGATATACTGGCAATATATTCTTATTGGTTGCATCCAGGTTCTTTTTTCTTTGTCATTTTTGGCAAATATATTGATATTATTATGATTATTAGTTTACTTATCTGAGAGTTTCTCACGCCAGTTTTAGCTGATAGCTTTCCACTGGAGTCTGAGTGACTGCAAGTCCCCTCAAGTTTCCAGGACTCTTCTTAGTATTCTGGCCGGTTTTAGTAATACTATAGTTTGGTTGGTCTTAATTCTTTTATTATTAGTAGTATTATTATTATACTAATTGAGGGTTTTTCACACCAGCGTTAGTTGATGGTTTTTCAATGGAGTCTGAGTGACTGCAAGTCTCCTTAAGTTTTCAGGACTCTTCTCAGTATTCTAGCCGATCCAAATAAAGCTGTTGTTTATATGGTCCCCATTCGCCCTTTTATTTCCAAGTCCTCCCGTCCCTTAATCTATCCTTCGATGACTGTAAAGAACGCACCAATTACAATTAGTTTTGCCGTCACTTTCATGTTCCATAGTTTTTCCAGTTCTCTAGCAAGGTCCAGGTACTGATCTCTTTTTTCGTTTTCCCTAATCTTTCGTTACTCTTATTACTATTATTTTACGTATTTGAGAGTTTTTTCACACCAGCATGAGTTGATGGTTTTCCAATGGAGTCTGAGTGACTGCCAGTCTCCTCAAGTCTCCAGGAATCTTCAGGTTGATCTTAATAATGCTGTCGTTTGGATGGTCACCACTCGCCATCTTATTTCTAAGTCCTTCCGTCCATTTATTAATCCATTAATGACTGTACCGAGCGTACCAATTACAATTGGTATCACCGTCACTTTTAAGTTCCACAGTTTTTTCAGTTATCTAGCATGTTCGAGGTACTTATCTCTCTCTTCGCTTTCTTTCAGTTTTACCCAGTGGTCAGCCGGAACGGCAAAGTCCACTATTCGGCAGGTTCTCTCACTTTTTTTTTTAACTATCCCTAGATCTAGACGTCTGGCCGAGATTAAGTGATGCGTTTGTATCTCAAAATTCCTGAGTAGTTTGTGCATCTCATTTTCCAGACGGTTTCTGGGTTGTGCATGTGCCATTTCTTTAAATGGTCAAATTTCAATTTTTTGCACAATTCCCAGTAGACCACCTTGCCCACCCAGTCGTGTCTTGTCTTATACTCTTTTTGTGCTACATTACTGCATTCGATTATGGTATGATTGATCGTTTCTCTATCACTACATAACGTACATCTGCTATTTTGTTGTGTCTTGTCTATTTTTACTTTGACGTCATTAGTCCTTATGGCGTTGTTCTGTGCTGCTATCAAAAGATTTCCCTTTCTTAACTATGTTCAAGTTTTCTCGTGTAAGATTACACGGGTTTGTCCAATATTAATATTATTTACTCCTTAAGATTATCATATCAGCGTTAGCTGATGGTTTCTCACTGGAGTTTGAGGGACATCAAGTCTCCTCATGTCTTCAGGACTCTTCTCAGTGCCCGTGGTGTAATGGTTATCGTCGTAGGAAATGGATACGGCGACACGAGTTCAAATCCTGGACGAGACTGATTGCATTTCACATAGCACTAATACCCTTGAGAAAGGTATGAATCCAATTATTCTCCCTCC
This sequence comes from Sepioteuthis lessoniana, assembly GCA_963585895.1. Lineage (NCBI taxonomy): Eukaryota > Metazoa > Mollusca > Cephalopoda > Myopsida > Loliginidae > Sepioteuthis > Sepioteuthis lessoniana. The sequence goes on along the minus strand of OY757931.1, from coordinate 58,062,456 downwards.
AGCTATGGGTAAATAGTAGGGCAGCTTGGGTTCTTCAACCTTGGTGAGGCAACTAGTGTAGGAAAAGGAAAACTCTGAATTCAAACCTGCTAAACTCCGCTTAAAAATTGACCTTGTGTCATATCCTGCCCGAGCGGAGGGGTTGGTAAATATGGTTATACACTTTTTCAGTTCTCAATCAAGTTTCAGGTGTTAATCTTTCTTTTTTTTTTTTTTTTTTTTTTGCTTTCTTTCAATTTTACTCTGTGGTCAGCCGGAACAGCTTAGTCTACAATGCTGCAAGTTTTCGTTTTCTTTTTTCTTTTTTTGTTGATTATTACCAAGATTAGGTGTTCCATTTGTATCTCAAAATCCCAGTGAAGTTATTATTATTGTTATTCCTTGAGAGTTTTTCACATCAGTGTTAGTTGATGGTCTTTCACTGGATTCTGAGAGACAGCAAGTCTCCTCCGGTCTCCAGGACTCTTCTCAGTATTCTGGCCAATCTCAGTAACGTGGTAGTTTGGACAGTCTCCACCCGTCCTCTTATTTCCAAGTCCTCCTTTATTAATCCTTTGGTGACTATAACAAGAGCACCAATTACAATTGGTATAAACTTCACTTTCATGTTCCACAGTTTTTGGCATGTTAAACCTTCTCCCAAACACGTAGCCAACCATGGTAATTGTTATCATTAACCGTAGTTTTCCAAGCAACGATAGCATGGAATAATAACAGCACTCGGCTATGGAAACGAAAGTTATATCCGCATTTTCAAGTGTCACATAATAAATTTTCGTCATTGGCCGGTTGGTTGGTTGGTTGGTTGGTTGGTTTTTACGGCATGTCAACTCTTGCTGAGTTCGTCTATGCTCTTTTTTAATTCTAATTTTACTTCATAGTCACGCATTCTTTTATTTACTGAATGACTTATTTGTATCTCTCTTTCTCTCTCTCTCTCTCTCTCTCTCTCTCTCTCTCTCTTGCTCTCTCTCTCTTTTTCTTTCTCTCTCTCTCTTTCTCTCTCCCTCTCTTTTTCTCTCCCTCTCTTTTTCTCTTTTTCTCTCTCTCTCTTTTCTCTTGCTCTCTCTCTCTTTTTCTCTTGCTCTCTCTCTCTCTTTTTCTTTCTCTTTCTCTCTTTCTCTTTCTCTCTCTCTTTTTCTCTTTCTCTCTCTCTCTTTCTCTCCCTCTTTCTCTTTCTCTCTCCGTCTCTTTTTTCTCTTTCTCTCTTTCTCTCTCTCTTTTTCTCTTGCTCTCTCTCTCTTTTTCTTTCTCTTTCTCTCTCTCTCTCTTTCTCTCTCTCTCTTTCTCTTTCTCTCTCTCTTTCTCTCGCTCTCTCTTTCTCTCTCTCTCTCTCTTTCTCTCTCTCTTGGCTAGCTAGTTGGTCTTACGGCATATCAAATCTTGTTGAGTTATCTTATCATCTAATCCATATCACCTTCCATTAACTGCCCATACCGCGCTCAACCCTGCCTTTTTTTTTTTTTTGCCCCATTAGATTAGGAATCCTCTCCCACTTAGGGGAGGTCCGGCTTGTTTTCGATGTTTTCGGACACCGGATAAAAGTCGGCCTCCACTTCGTAGACGGGGGAATGGGAGAGCAACCAACGGGAATTTTTTTCCTTTGTTTCGTCTTTTGTATATTTCGGGGTTTTTCACCCATCCCCATCATATAACATTTTTGTAAATAAACCATGTATTGTAAATAAAATCATTCATTCCATTCGGGGTTTTTAAGTAGGTCTTTTCACAGAGCAAATGTGGTATTTTGGTGTTTGCAACGTGATTGGTAATGGATGACTGTCTATATATTGTACTGTTGAATGGGTCGGCGAACGCGGCTAGCTAGGTCCCCTTAGAATATATATGGCCGCCCCCTTCCCCACCCCAATAAAATTTTAAGGCTTCATGCCTTCCTTAATGTAAATTCAAGGGAATAAATAGTTTAACAATTATGATCTGTAATTTTATACGACACAAAAATACATCTTCACAATCATTTTAAATAGGTAACCACTTTTCTCTACTCAAACAGATCAATTTACCTCTTAGATGAGACCCTAAAAGTTACGACCATTCAAGGTCAGGGTGGGTCTTGGAAGAAGTAAGTCTTTACTTCCCAGAACTCATATTTTCCTGGCTTTTTAGCTGAGACGTCTGGCATTCGTGCCGGATGGGGTATCATGTCAACGATAGATTCGAAACTGAATGGCCCTCGGCAATTGCCGGTCTACCTTTGGGTGGACGAAGAATCATTGATAAACACAGCATAGCACAAGACCTTCGGGCTTGGTTCAAGATATAAGCAGGCATACGTGCCGGAACGCTACTATAATGGAATCACCTTCTACTTAGTGAGTCCATGTCCAGCTGAGTCACATGGCTCATATTGTACCAAACGAGCCTATGATCAACACTGTCCAGCAGGGCAAGAGACGAAACTCACACCCGAACTCCCCCTCCCCTAAAACCCCTGCTATAAAAAAGACCTTGTGTCAAATCCTGTCTGGTTGGAGGCAGCAATAATATCTTCCCTTCCCAGAATTCCATTTGATGCATTTTTGGTATCATATCCAGGACACCACCTCGATATAGGTGGTGCATACTAACCCCCACCGACAGTAGCGCGGGGGGGGGGATAAAAGTGTGCGGCACTCGGTAAGGATCAAACTCACTAAATAACGATTGTCTGTATAGCTTGACAACCATTGCTCTAAGCGATAGTAACTCTCTTAACGTTATATTTATTTGTGTTGTGAAAACAAGATTGGTCTCGCTGGGTCCCAGGGTGGCAGTAAATTATAACAACCCTAGGAGCAGAATGATTTTGACGGTGACGTCTATTAACATTTATAGGCGTTTGACAAAAAGCCAAATATTTATGAGGTATTGTCATGGTTTGAAGCCGAGTTGGTGTGTATTTTGTCTTGAGGGTGACGTATTTGTTTTTACAAATGCTCGTAAAACCCTGAAACATTTGTTTCGTCTAAAATATTGACATAAATTGTTATTAATATTAAATAGGGTTTCCTTTCTTTTCTTTTCTTCTTTTAATAGTTGTTGCTTTTATAGAGTTGTTGTTGGTGATGGTGGGGTTGTTAATGCTCTTTTTGTTGTTTTTGTTGTTTGTTTTGTTGTTGCTGTTGTTGTTTTAATATCCGTTTTTTTATTAAAAAAAAAACAAAACAGAAACAGCATTTACTTTCCAAGCAAAAGGCTCTCTCAAAAATATAGAGACTTATCTTTCAAGATCATGGTTGCCAGACTGAAATTTTCATTTAATGCAATGCCGTCTGTCGTACTTTGAATATGCAAACTCCTCAGTGGAGGGGCACGACATTCTTCCCTGAAAAAGGGGTGTCCTAGTTCTTTTTTTCTTTTTTTTTTTTTGGCTCAATGGCATATTGACCTTCGTGGGTTATTTAATACCAAAGCTCTCCTTTTAGAAAAACTGTAGTGTTACAATTGAACCCATAGCTATGGGGTTCATGTATTTCCCAAGGGTATTAGTCCAAAAGTGAACGAAACAGAGTGACTGGAGTTCGGACTCGCTTACTACGGTGTCGCAGTCCAGAACGTTGCCATTACTACCAGATCCACTTTGACTCAGAGTGGTAGTATATGATTTTGGAATCAAATAGATCTGTTTACTTCTGTGAACCAATTCACATGGACGAGCAAAGGCAGGACGACCAGCTAGAACCTATATACAATAACTCTGTGTCGATACAGAATATAGCCTTAAAAACTTCCTGGGACATATCTAGGACACTCGTTGGGTAGGGTCTTACCCCTTTGCAGAGAAGCAGTTGTTGGGTTAGTAAAATGGTAATTCCTGTGTATGGAGTGAATGAGGGAGAAGCTCTCTGTGATTGGATATACTAATCACGTGATGGGCCCAGAAGTTTTGGCGCAAAAATCCAAAAGTCAGATAGATTCCACCAGACGTTCCGTGTGGTGGGGACGCTAAAAGCTCTCAGAAAGACAACCCTAAGATACCAGATATCTCCTTCAGTGCGCCGATAAGTCCCTCAAACTCAACTTTATACACAGGAAGGACTGTATATTGTTATTAATTGTTTCACGTGTTGATTAATAAATTGTTAGAATTAAATGAAAAATTAATATCATTTATTTCTTGCTGTTAGCCTTAGAATAAACGCTATACAAACACAATAGAATTATCCCTCCCAGTCCTTTTTTTTTACCTGTCCTCATATGAAAAGAAGATAAATATTTAAATTTTCTACATGATGTAAGATTTATTTACGAGGTTGGACGGGAAAAAAGCATTGGCTGAAAAGTTCCAAGCATTGCAACAACGATGGAAGAAGTTTGGTGTGGTTTCTTTGTTTAATGGTATATCAACCTTCGTGGTTTATTTAATGCCAAATCTATCTTTCTAGAAGAACAACAGTGGCACTATTTATCCCATAGCTGGGAGGAAAAGAGGGTTCATGCCTTTCCCAAGGGTACTGTTCCGAAAGTGAACGTAATAGCGCAACGGGAGTTCAAACACAGCGGTCCATGATGATATTGATGTTTCTATTTAGGAATAAATGAAGGATTCTAATTAGCATACCAAAATTAGGGCTTGTATATCGAGAATTTGGAGGATTAAAAAAAGTCGTTCAGCATAATATAAAACTCCTCAAAATAATAATTCAATTGCAAATTGGAATGAAAATGGTTTTATTCTCTGTCTTAGAGCATTTTAAGTTTATTGCTCAATAAAAAAAAATCTCTCTATCATGTGTCGTTTTTTTACGGTTACACTCGCACACATAGATATATAATATAAATTACCTTTCTCTCTCCTCTCTCTCTCTCTCTCACACACACACACACATATATATATATATAAATATACATATATACATATATAGGAAGACAAATGAATAAAAGGTCTCGAAACTCTGACCCCAAATGGCTTTAACATCAAACAAAACCATCCTCAAAACACCTCGACAGATATGAATTGACGCAAAAACATCTAAATGAATAAATGCCTTAGATAAATATCTGACTAAAACAGTTACGGCTAATTTGAAATATAGCCCACTCATCTTTAACAAATATCTTCACAGTCAGGGGTAGACGATAGAAGATATCATAAAATGATCATTTCAAAACACTTGAATACGAAAAAACTTATTTTCAATCACCGAATAGAAATGCTACAAAACCAGTTTGTTTTTTGTAGCTACTTTTTGTGGCATATCAACTTCGTTAAGAACTATTTAAAAAAAAACTCTTCTTCACAAAAAAAATTTCCTAACATTGACTTAAGATCAAAAAAGTTTGGAATAATTTTGAAACATTTAAAAAAGGAATGAAAAAGAAAAAAATGGCTAAAAAGAAATATTTCTTTTGGCACTTTCGCTCATCTCATATATATATATATATACATATATATATATATCAATTAAGCCTATAGATATCATCATCAACACCATCATCATGTCACGCCGCTAGCACGGATATCCCTGACCCTCTCTCTCCACTTCTCCTTATCATTCATCGCCTCAGGCAGGTCTTCAGGGCTACATCCTGTATCCTCACATAGCTGCTGTATGTATGTTCCAGCTGGTCGTACTGCTTTTGCTCGGCCATATGCGGGGGTCCATTAGAGTACATCGCTTATGAGCTCGTTTTTGATTCTCCAGCAGTGTCCTGCATGTCTGGTTCGTCTAATTTGGATAGTTTTCGTGATAAGAGGCAGGTGGCCGTACAGTTGGTGCCTTGTGGAGTGTTGCCGCCAGGACTTGTTCAATATTGCTCGCAACATTCTTGTGTAATTGCCGTCAAGCTTCTTCTCCAGCTGTTTAGTTAGCGTCCAAGTAGTGCATCCATATAGCAGTATCGATGCGGCTGCTGCCTGGAAGAAACTGCGTTTCATTTTATCGGTCAGGTCTGATTTCCATATGATCGAAAGTCTATCGATAGCTGTCTATGCCTTCGTAAGCCGTGTGTCGATGTCTTTTTCGGTTGATGAGATGCTGCTTCCTAGGTAGGTGAATTTGTCTTCTAGTTTCAGAGGGGTTCCGTCTAGTGTGGAGATGTCGCCTGTTTGATTACAGCACATATATTCCGTGTGTTCAATACAATGTTTATAATATATGTAAACATACATAAAGTTTATAATATATGTACATGAATATAAAGAAGCTTATACAGTGCTAAATATTATTAGGAAACAAGAAAATTTATAAGTATATTCCATTATGAATTTATTTCATCCGCCATTGACGGAATCTTCAGATGGATTTGAATTTTTTTTTTCTTTAAACCGTTAACTCTTGGGAATGCCAACTCGGCTGGGACTGTAGAATGCACCGATTATTTGTCTGCAGAGGGGTAAGAGCCAACCCGATGTGTGTCCAGGATATGACTCTAAGCAATCTGATGGTCAGGTTCCTGTAATGCTGGAGCTTTGGGGATTGCAGAGTACCCCTTCACTGCAATCGCTCCCAGGACCACTCTGACCCTGAGCGGTAGCACCTGACAGGGTCTTATCTATGGGTCAAATAGAAATAAATTGTCTATTTTACTAAACTGAATTGTTTGAAATAGAACTGTTTTAAAATTCAACTGAACTGTTTTGACATTTAACTGTGTAAACAAAAAAAAAACATACTTATACTAAACTGAATTGTTTGAAATTTAATTGGCTGTTAAATGACCCGAAAAGTTAAATGACGCCGTAAAACATACGAGGTGCATACGATGAGTTTCCAGACTTTTTTCGTATGGGAACCTTTATTAATAGTACACACATAAAACTCTAGTCCCCTTCGAAGTAATCTCCTCCGACTGTAATGCACTTTTTATAACGTTCCAACAACTTCTGGAACAACCTAGGGAAGTCCTCTTGTGTGAGCATGCCAATGACCTTCATCACTGCCTCTTTCATCTCCTCAATTGTCACATAACGACAGCCTCTGAGCTTAGGGAATAACCAAAAGTAACAGGGAGCAAGGTCTGGGAGGCTGAGGAACTGTCTTGATGCCCATCTTGGTCAAATAGTCTGTGACAAGGATGGAGTTGTGGACTGGTGTATTGTTCCTGGTGGAAATGCCACTGAGCCGCTTTGAAGAGTGCTGGCCTCTTCCGACGGAATCTCTTCCTGAACTCCCTTAAAACCTCAACATAGTAACCCTAACCCTAACCCTTTGACCAATCAACTCTGGTGTATTGACTTCCTTTCTCCTCCCACACCTCTCATCATCCCTTACAGATTCCCTGCCTTCCTTGAATCTCTCATGCCACTGAAAAACTGATGCTCGATTCATGCAAGATGGTCGAAAAGCAGTCAGAAGCATTCCATACGTTTCAGTGGCATTTTTTCCAAGTTTAAAACAGAATTTTATTGCATATCGTTCTTCTAAAGTGTCAGATTACATTTTTGAAATTCACCAGCTGGGACAATCAGGCTTTAGTAGGGTGTATTCCAATTGCTGCTGTATCTGTTCATTTGAACCTGAAATCATAAAAATTGGTCAGTCATCTCATAAGATGTATAGCAATAACATACTGACTTTTCAAGAGTCTACAACAATCTAAATGCCCATACGAAAAAAGTCTGGAAACTTATCGTATGCACCTCGTAAATATAAAACAAAAAAAACATCATATATCCAGGCTAAGAAAACTCTCCAATGCACTATAAGTAAACCCTTAATGATATATATATATATATATATATATATATATATATATATATATATATATATATATATATATAAGTAAATAAGGACTGTGAATATCCAAGGAATAAATGCTCAATGCACGGTTAGTTAATGCAAAATATACCTGCTGACCAAAATATACATATTTTGTTTAAAAAACAAGAAATTTAGAAATAGTATTTGAAATCTATCTGAGGAGCATTAAAAAGGGAAATAAATTCATTATGGAATACAATTTCTAAGTTTCTTGTTTTTTAACAAAAGTTTTCAGTAAATATATATATATATATATATATAAGTAAATAAAGTAAAGGAATCCGACAATTTAGAAAAAAATTGAAGAACAAAGTAATCCAGAAGTGAGGAATTTATTTGAAGAGAAGTCACCATTTGAAAGTTCTGATGAAGGTTCATTAAAACCGGAACGTTTTAACGAAGACTTTCCTTCTAATAAATTCATCACTTAGATTTCTTAGTTTTTTCATTTCTCTCTCTCTCTCTCTCTATATATATATATATATATATATATATATTAATGATGATATAGTGTGTATGTGTATATTATATGCATGTGTGTATGTGTTTATAGGTATATATACATGTGTATATATATGAATGTATGTGTGTGTCATGTGATAGACATACTCTTTATCGAACATACACTTATTTATATGCAGTGTGTTTCAAAATAGATGCAACCTAACAATGTACTAATTCATGCTGCATCATCTTTCTTTTGAGTCTTTAAAAGCAATCGTATGACTTCAGAAAGCTCAAACCAGATGACAAAGACAGAAATCGATTGACTTTATCCTCCAGTGCACGTGAAAGACCAAGTTCTTGGGAACGTCTTCAATGGGACTTTTTTGGACTCCTTCCCACAGAATCTCTCACCGCATCCACATTGTCAAGACATCTTGCAGTCAACTTCCTGACAGATCTGGGATTTTCTGCTTTCTTGTTAAGGTTGTTGACTAGCCCAATGGCTTGAAATAAGTGTACCTAACGATAAATGTTGCCTTTCTGGTGATCCTATTTACCAACCCCTCCTCTCGGGCAGAATATGACACAAGGTCAATTTTTAAGCGGAGTTTAACAGGTTTGAAGTTAGAGTTTTCCTTCTCCTAGACTAGTTGCCTCACCAAGGCTGAATAACCCAGTCTGTCCTACTGTTTACCCATAGCTGGAGGGAGAATAATTGGATATTCGTGCTATGTGAAAGGGTATTCGTGCTATGTGAAATGCAATCAGGATTTGAACTCGTATCGCCGTGTCCATTTCCTACGACGATAACCATTACACTACGGGCACCTTTCTGGTGATAAATGTTAAGTTAAACTTCTTGCACGAAAGCTGATTTGAAACAAAGAAACCAAACTACGAGAGAAAATAGATTATATTTATTTGATTTTGGCTTTAGTTTAAAGTATTAACTTTTTCAAGCCTCTTACACAAACAAGATTTTTAAATATATATTTTATAAGCAAAGTTTAATTACAAAATCACTGAAATCTAGACATGATTTTGTGACCAAAGATTGTTTTACTTGTGTGGTCACAAAATCACGACAAAAAAAAATAAATAAAATTCATATCCACCACAGAAGTAATAATCTCAATAATAAAATAGGAATTCTTTTGGGGGAGGGGGTTTACATATTTTTAAAAATTTCGAAAGTATTCGTGCATTACCTTTCTTCACCACCTCCAAACCACCACTACACAACAAATGAATAAATAAACAAATGAATAAACAAACTGAAAATTTGCAAAACAAAGCATTTTTTTTTTAGAATTTTATTTTATTTTATTTATTTTGCAAATTTTTCAAATTTTATTTATTTATTTATTTATTCATTTCTAAATTTCCAATCTTAGACATCTGGACTCTTCGTCCGGTTGAATTGAAAAAGGAAGCAAATCATTTTTTCTCTCCGGGGAATTATCTTTTTAAGACGTGTTAAAATTAATATTCATAAGGGACGTAATTAACTGGTGGTTTTATGAAATTAATTAATTGGGTAATTTACATTAAAGAAAACAGATTTCCGCTTAAACTTCCTTTATTCAAAGAAAAAAAAATTTAATGAATAAATTTAATCACTCCAAAAAATGAAAGATTCCTGAAGTTCAATAATTTTGAACATTTTACCGAACATTTTTTAAACGTTTAAGAATGAAAAGCGATCGATTTTCTAACCAACTTGTAAATATCATATTATTTTTCATAATTTTGTGGTTGCTTTTTGGCATATCAACCCCCGTGGGTTATTTTACGCTAAATCCTGTTTATATAAATATATACGTGATTTTTAAGTTAGGAGTTTCTTATTTTACCAAGCTTCTGGCTTCGATATGGCCCGAAGCCGGAAAAAAGTGAACCCTTTGTGAGACTCAAATTCACTCGTGAAGGTTTGCTAGTCTATCTTGCTCACCGTTACACCCCCGGAGGCGCCCTTAAGTAAATAGTTTCTAGGTAACTTCATTTTTAAACGAGTTGTTAGAGCTTATTTATTTAAATAGTTTTAAACATTGCTATTTATTATAAGTAATTCTATTTAATATTAATCTTTTGTTTGCCCAGTGTAATATGATTTCAAGAAGGGCGCCCCATTCATTCGGCCTTGTGCCACATCGAAGCAAAGAGCTTTGTAAATTACAATATGATTTCAAGAAAGTAAAGTTGGCGACTGTAGTCGAGGGCGACCAGAAGGTTTCCTTTTCAATAGCTACTACACCGAGGTATAGGGGAGGGCGTTACTCTTTTTCCCAGGATTACTCCACTTTACCCTTGATACGTACCTTATACCGCTGAGTGTTAAGCAAGGAGGTATCAAGTACCATTTTTCAAGTCTTTGGTATGACGAGACCTGGTATTGAACCCAGGCGTCCCGGACCACTGGCGAACACTCTACTCAATCGGCCAATGAGCCGGTTTTATATTACTATTTAACCTCAATAATCTTATTTATAAAATATTCTTATCTAACATAAGTTGCATACAGCCGTATAGTTTTAAATCTTTAAAAAAGTAAAGTTTGCGACTGTAGTCGAGGGCAAGCCAAAGGCTCTCTTTTCAGTAGCTACAACACTAGTGTTGGGGAGGGCGCTACTCTTTTCCCTGGATTGCTCCACTTTACCCTTGATACGTACCTTATATTGCTTAGTGTTAAGCAAGGAGGTATCAAGTACCATTTTTTAAGTCTTTCGTCTGACTCGACCTGGGATTGAACCCCGGTCTCCCGGACCATTGGCGAACGCTCTACCAATGAGCCGGTTGTGATGGTTTTAAATAAGTAGTAATTATAATAATCGTTTATAAGGGATTAAACAGTTCTTTTTTCGCCATCGGTGAGACGCTAACAGGTACTTCCAAGAGTAAACCTGGGAATAATGTCAATGAACAGATACTCCCCATTTCCAAAGCTCTATGATTGAGTTAATGTTAGTCATATCCAGGACCCTTGTTGGATGGGGCAAGTCTTATTCCTCTGCAGAGATACAGTCGGCGTATTCTACAACATCAGCCGATGAGATGGTTGTAACCAAAAAACTTTAATTATTTACAATCTTCATCATCATCATCATCATATCGTGCTGGCAGCACGGATATCCCTGACCCTCTTTCGCCACTCCTCCCTATCGTTCATCGCCCTAGGTAGGTCTTCAGGACAACAACCTGTATCCTCACATAGCTGCTGAATGTACGTTCGTGCTGGTCGTCCTGCTTTTGCGCGGCCGTGTGTGGGGATCCATAAGAGTACATCTCTTATGAGTTCATCTCTGCTTCTCCAGCAATGTCCTGCATGTCTGGTTCGTCTAACTTGAATAGTTTTCGTGATAGGGGGCAGGTGGCCATACAGTTGGTGTCTTGTTGGGTGTTGCCGCCAGGACTTGTTGAGGATTGCACGCAGCATTCTTGTGTAATTGCCATCTAGTTTCTTCTCCAGCCGTTTTGTTAGCGTCCATGTAGTGCATCCATATAGCAGTATCGATGTGACCGCTGCCTGGAAGAAACTGCGTTTCATTTTATCGGTTAGGTCTGATTTCCATATAGTCGATAGCCTATTGATAGCTGTCCATGCTTTCGTTAACCTCGTTTCGATGTCCTTTTCGGTTGATTCGACGCTGCTTCCTAGGTACGTGAATTTGTCTACTAGTTTAAGAGGGGTTCCTTCTAGAGTGGAGATGTCCCCCGTTTGGTTATAGCTCCGAAATCTCCACAAATTTTCTTCAAAAAAAATTTTTTTTTTACTGCAAATAATGTTCGCCTATAGCCAAGGAAACCAGGGTTCAATCCCAGGTCGAGTCATACCAAAGACTCAAAAATGGTACTTGATACTGCTTTGCTTAATACTCAGATTTATCAGGTATGGATCAAGAGTAAATGGAGCAATCTATGGAAAGAAGTAGCGCACTCCCCGACACCTCGGTTTAGTAGCTAAAAGGAGCCTTCGAGTTGCCCTAGACTACGGTCGCCAACTTTACTTACATATATATACATGAATACATATATATGATTATTATGAGAGTTCTTCACACCAGCGTTAGCTGATGGCTTTTCACTGGAATTTGAGTGACTGCAAGTCTCCTCAAGTCTCCAGGACTCTTCTCAGTATTCTGGCCGATCTTAATAACGCTGTAGTTAGGATGGTCTCCACTCGTCCCCTTATTTCCAAATCCTCCAGTCTCCGTATCAGTTCTTTGGTGACTGTACCGAGCGCATCAATTACAGTTGATATCACCGTCACTTACATGTTTCAAAGTTTCTTCAGTTCCCAAGCAAGGTCTAGATACTTATCTCTCTTTTCACTTTCTTTCAGTTTTACCCTGTGGCCAACCGAAATGGCAAACTTCACTATTCGGCAGCTTCGCTTTTTTTTCTTTTTTCTTTTTTTTTTTTCTTTTTTATCACTAGGTCTGGTTGTCTGGCCGATATTAGGGGATCTGTTTGTATCTCAAAATCCCAGAGACGTCTGTGCGTCTCATTTTCCTTGACGGATTATTATCATTATTATTTTTATTATTCATTGAGTGTTTTTAAAGCCAGCTTTAAGGAGCAATTTTTCATTGAAGTCGGAGTGTCAGCAAATCTCTTCCGGTCTCATCAACTCTTCTGCGTATTCTACCCGATTTCAACAATACTGTGGTCTAAATGGTCTCGATTCTTCCTGATTTCCAATACCCCAAGTCTCCTTTCGCGCCATTTACTATTTGCATCACCGTCACACAACTTTTTCAGCTTTCCGGCAAGATCCCAGTATTTATATATCTTCTTTTTTTTTTTTTCATTTTCACTGTGTGGTTCGCTGGAACAGCAAAATTCATACACTCACAAGTTATTTTTTTATTTGTTTTTTTTAGGGGGGGGTAATTTTTTTCATGTTGATTAAGACTTCTAGTCAGGATTGGATGATTCGTCAGTATCTCAAAATCCTAGAGATTTTGATTGGCCTAATTTTTCAAGGAGAGATTCTAATTATGATTTTTATTTTACTCGTTGTTGATGATCTTTCACTGTATTCTATAGCCCCAGCCGACTGGGCAAACATCTTCGGTTCATCGGGTAAGTGATATATATATATATATATATATATATATATATATACATCGATTTTGTTCTAGACGAAGTAAACATGGGATGGTGACAAACGAAAAAAACAGGAGGAGGGGTAGAAAACAACAACAAAAATTACTGAAAGCCAGAAGAGTTGGTACTGGATAATAGTATTTTATTCTGGTGGTCTGGGGAAGGGATTTAAAAGCAATAGGGTATAGAATTCTTTTTGAATACACAACTCCGGTTTGAGTTTCGTTATCTATAATGCTTCTTATATTGATAGTTGAAGCTCGTTAGTTATCTCAACATCCTATGCTTACTTGCTCTAGTAGAAACTCGATTGTTACAGACATAATTATCAAAAGGGAAGTGATCTAAACAAAAAGGGTCCCGACTTTTTAAGGACTTTAAATGATTTTTAATACCATGCATACACTTTTTAAAGCAATATCTAGATTCTATACCTACTACACATTCTTCATATACTTCAAGCGAAGGTACATATACGCAAGTATGCACCTCAACAACATCATTAAAATCAGGGGAAAAATTTGCACTCTACAATATATATATATATATATATATATGTGTGTGTGTGTGTGTGTGTGTGTGTGTGTGATAGAAATATGTGGAAAGTTGGATAAAGCAAACACTTAACTCAAATTTAGATATGTGATATTTTGTTCGGCTTTATTTATTCAACTTTCCACATATTTTTTTTTATCATACTGTCAGATTCACTACAATCTATCATTTCAACATATATATAAACGGGCGACATCTTCACTCTAGACGGAACCCCTCTTAAACTAGTAGACAAATTCACTTACCTAGGAAGCAGCGTCGCATCAACCGAAAAGGACATCGACACAAGGTTAACGAAAGCATGGACAGCTATCAATAGGCTATCGATTATATGGAAATCAGACCTAACCGATAAAATAAAACGCAGTTTCTTCCAGGCAGCGGTCACATCGATACTGCTATATGGATGTACTACATGGACTCTAACAAAGCGGCTGGAGAAGAAGCTAGGCGGCAATTACACAAGAATGCTGCGAGCAATCTTCAACAAGTCCTGGTGACAACACCCCACAAGACACCAACTGTACGGCCACCTGCCTCCTTTCATGAAAACTATTCAAGTTAGGCGAACCAGACATGTAGGACACTGCTGGAGAAGCAAGGACGAACTCATAAAGGATGTACTCTTATGGACCCCCACACATGGCCGTGCAAAAGCAGGACGACCAGCACGAACATACATTCAGCAACTATGTGAGGATACAGGATGTTGTCCTGAAGACCTGCCTGGGGCGATGAACGATAGGGAAAAGTGGTGAGAGAGGGTCAGGGATATCCGTGCTACCAGCACGACATCATCATGATGATGATGATATATAGTAATTTAAAAAGCTCTTTGCTTCGATGCGGCACAAGGCCGAATGAATGGGGCGCCCAATGAGACTCGAACTCACTCGTGTAGGTTTGCTAGTCTAGTTTGCTAACCGTTACACCACCAGAGGTGCCCTATGATGATGATATATAGTAATTTAAAAAGCTCGTTGCTTCGATGTGGCACAAGGCCGAATGAATGGGGCGCCCAATGAGACTCGAACTCACTCGTGTAGGTTTGCTAGTCTAGCTTGCTAACCGTTACACCACCAGAGGTGCCCTATGATGATGATAAGCAAAAGCAAAGTGGCCTCCCGATTTTATAGGAAAGATACTGAAGTCATCAGAGGAGCTTAGCTCTGATCGGCTGTTGCCAAATTTAAAAGTGATAGAGGCATTTCAGTGTCTGGAAGATGCGCAGTGTAGCTGCCGGGATGGGAGTTGGAATAAGATCAATGGCAACTAGGTCATTTAGGCGAGGGGGTCTGATGTTGCAAGACCCGAAACCCCCCATGAACCCAAAGGAAATATCACTGATGACCAATCCTGATGCATCAATTAAGATGTATGATATCAGAGTTGTGCTGCAATTGAGAGTTTTATTTCTAAAAATATCTTAAGGAAGTGTGTCGTATCCTTAATAAATCTGGGAATGGTAGGCAGCTGAAGGCTGAGGGTGTGATTGATATCTGATTCCGTAAGGGTACCGGTTCAGGACCAGATAGATCTACCTTGAGGTAGAGTATTTGGAGAGTGTGATTTCATCATCATGTCATACTACTATCACTGTTCTCCCTGACTCGTCTCTGTCGTCCATCGCTCCCGGCAGGTCTT
>OY757931.1:58039501-58042001 GCA_963585895.1 Sepioteuthis lessoniana | reverse complement strand
GTACCCAAAATGTTCTTTCGAAGAGAAAGTTTTTTATGAACATCGGCAGTCTTCCTCTTAAGCCTAGATTATAGAGGTCCCGCAAAATACCATACTTCCACGTAGTGTCATAAGCCTTCTCTAAGTAAAAAAATACTACCGTCAGATGTTGTTTTCTGATGAAGGCTTCTCTGATGAAGGTTTCTAGTTGTATCAAATGATCTATGGTTCCTCTTCTTTTCCGGAATCCTGTTTGCATATTTGTTATTAGACCATTTGTCTCGAGATACCACGTCAGTCTACTATTTATCATCCGCTCCATCGTCTTACAAAGGCAGCTAGTCAATGCAATGGGTCGATAATTCTGCGGGTTCGATGTATCTTTGCCTGATTTGGGGATCGGGACAATTATTGATTGTCTCCGTGTTTCTGGGAAAGTACCGTTCACCCAAATATTATTATATAGCTTTAGTAGGCATTTGACTGATTCATCTGGTAGCTGTTTGAGGAACTCGTTGTGTACTTCATCAGGACCGACAGCTGAGTGGTTGGATTTTTTTATGGAGTCCACTAGTTCAGTTAGGGTAAATGGCTTATTTTATTCTTCGGAGTTATTTGAAGAGAACTTTATTTTTTTCTTTTCGATGGTAGGTTTGATTTTATAGAATTCTGTGTTGAATTGGCTGGAGGAGTTTTTAGAAAATGTTTCTGCAAGAAAATCTGCTATGGCCTTTTTACCTGTTATTTTGTGGTTTGTTACGGAGAGGTGTTTTAGTGGAGTTGATTGTTTTTTACCGGCTATTTTTCGAATCATGAGCCAAACCGTTTTGGTGTTAAAAGAGGTATTTAGCTTGCTCACGTAATTTTGCCAGGATTTTTTCTTGGCTTCTCTGATGATTTTACGGGCGTTAGCTCGGTGGAATTTAAAAGAGATTAAATTGGAGGTTGTGGGTTCAGTGTTGAATTTCCGCAAAGCTGCTCGTCGTAGGCGAATAGCCTGTTTACATTCTTTGCTGAACCAAGGTCTGTCTCGTTTATGAATTGTTGGGTTGTGTTGAATGCATGTTTTAGCTATATTTATAAATTTTTTGGAGAATTCGGGAATAGTTTCGGTATTGTTTACTATGAGGTGTTTCTGACATTGAGATCGAAATTCTTCCCAGTTAGCTTTATTTAACCTCCACCGGGGAAGGTCGTCGTCTTGAGGGTGCAAACTCTCGAGTACAATTGGGAAATGGTCGCTCCCGCATGTGTTCTCATACACCCTCCAGGTGAAATCAAGGAACAATGAAGTGTCGCAGAGGGTTAAATCAATGGCTGAGTAGGTAGCAGATGATGGATCCAGATGTGTTGGTGAATTTTTTGTTGAATAGGCAGAGATTATTATTGTTAATGATATTTTCAAGAGTTTGGCCTTTGTGGTTTGTGCTTCTACAGCCCCACATGGTGTTATGGCTGTTAAAATCGCCAAGTAGAATAAAAGGTGTGGGTAGTTGCTGTAATATGTTGTTGATTTCACTTTCATTTATGGCATCGTGGGGCGGAATATATAGAGAGTAGATATTAATTGTTCTGTGTAAAGTCACTTTGACAGCTATTGCTTGGAGTTGGGTGTTGAGGTGGATTTTGCTTTGAGGTATGTCGTTCCTAATAAGGACTGAGACACCACCCGAAGCTCTATGACCGGTATTGTTGATGAAATTGTAACTTTGGTGGTTTTTTATTGTGATATCATCATTGGTTTTCAGAAATGTTTCTTGAAGGCAGACAATGGCAGGTTGTTGTTGAATCATCAATAAGAGCAGTTCGCTCCTATTGGCTTTGATTCCACGGCAGTTCCACTGGATTATTTTGTGGTTCATTGTTAGGCCTTAGATCTGGACTGTTTGATCGTTTATTTTTATGGCCTTTATGTTTATGTACTTGGGGGCTGTTTTCTGTTTCCATCTTTTCTAAAAATTTTAATTTGTTACTCGCGTCAACATTTTCATTTTGTTTTGGATTAATTTTTGTCTTGTCTTTTTGTAGTTTCTTGTTTGGAGAGGTATCTGTAGAATTGGGTGGTCTTATTGGGGATCTCCTATCTTTTGGTCTTGTTTTAGAAGGGGATTTCTCCGTGACACATTTAGTTGGTTGTGTGGTTGGCGATAGTTCCATGCTCTTTTCTAGATCGATCTTAAACGTGGAGATGTGTGAGTGTGCAGGTGTCTTTGTCTGCTACAAGATCTGCCTTTGTAGTTGGTGTCTCTGAAATTTTGTTAGTATCAAGGGAGGCTCTTATTTCATTGATATAGCCTTCCCAGTCGCCCGGCTCCAGCTGAATCAATTTTTTTACTATCCTCTCGTAATTATACTGGGTTTTATTGCGCTGGACGGCTTGAGAGTAGGTTGTGGTCTTAGATCCTACTATCATTTTCCGCGCTTCATTGAATGGGATGTTGTTCTTGTGTTTGATTCCCAATATTTCTTTTTCCAGTTTCCAACTCTCACAGGATCGTGCATAGACGGGATGATCACCTCC
>OY757931.1:58014501-58034501 GCA_963585895.1 Sepioteuthis lessoniana | reverse complement strand
AGAGGTATGACTCCCCCAACGAGTGTCCTGGATATAACACAAAACAATCTGATGGTGAGGTTTCAGTAATGCTGGGGCTCTGGGTAATGCGGAGTACCCTGTCATTGCCATCGCTCCCAAGTCTACTCTGTCCCGGAGTGGTAGCACCTGATAAGGTCCTATCAATGGGTCAAATAGAGCTGTTTGATATTTAAACTGTGTACTAATGCTAAACTGAATTGCTTGAAATAGAACTGTTTTACATTTAACTGTGTGTAAGCAAAACGTTGTGTACTTATGCTAAACTGAATTGTCTGAAATAGAATTGTTCGATCATTTAACTATGTGTAAACAAAAAAACTGTGTACTTATGCTAAACTGAAATGTTTGAAATAGAAGTGTTTGATCATTTAACTGTGTTTAAGCAAATGACTGATATTAGATCGAATTGTTACTGATACAAAACAATACTTGAAAACTTAAAACTGTGCAAACAAGTGATTAATAGTAAGTAAAGTTGGCGAACATAGTCTAGGGCGACCAGAAGGCTCCCTTTTCAATAGCTACTACACCGAGGAGTAGGGGAGGGCTCTAGTCCTTTCCCTGGGTTGCTCCACTTTACCCTCGATATGTACCTTATATTACTGAGTGTTAAGCAAGGAGGTATGAAGTACCATTTTTCAAGTCTTAGGTATGACACGACCTGGGATTGAACCAAGGTCTCCCGGACTATTGGCAAACACTCTACCCACAAGGCCAATGAGCCGGTGGAACTGTTTAACTGCGTAAAAAATGAGCTTAGGTTCGTTTTAAAATGTTATCTACAAGATAACTTAAGAAATCATATATCTAATATATGTGTATGAAAAGGAGTTGGTATTAAATTAGCTACAATCGTTAATGTCATAAAACCATGTAGGTGCCCGTGGTGTAATGCTTCAGCCTTGATGAGGCAACTAGTCTAGGAGAAGGAAAACTCTGAATTCAAACCTGTTAAACTCCGCTAAAAATTAACCTTGTGTCATATCCTGTCCGAGCGGAGGGGTTGAGAAGGTGCCCGTAGTGTAATGGTTATCGTCGTAGGAACTGGACACGGCGACTCGAGTTCAAATCCTGGACGAGACTGATTGCATTTCACATAGCACTAATACCCTTAGGAAAGGTATGAATCCAATTATTCTACCTCCAGCTATGGGTAAATAGTAGGGCAGACTGGGTTCTTCAGCCTTGGTGAGGCAACTAGTCTAGGAGAAGGAAAACTCTGAATTCAAACCGGTTAAACTCCGCTTAAAAATTGACCTTGTGTCATATTCTGCCCGAGCGGAGGGGTTGGTAAATATGGTTAATGTCATAAAACCAAACCAAATCAGAACTCCAAAAATAGAGCTCTACCATTGGATGCAGTTTGTTTTAGGGCCTTGCTCGTATACAAAAAATGCAATAAGTGGATTCTAGACCCTGTGTGTCGAAGGCGACTAGATGTGAAGGTGTGGTGACAAAGATGGCGGAGTGTTTCAAACGAAATCACCGTTCATCATCATCATCTTGTCGTGCCATCGGCATGGAAATCACTGAACCTTTTCTCGCCACCTCTCCTGATCGTTCATCGCTTCCGACAAGTCCTCAGGGCTACACTCCGTATCCTCACAGAGCTGCTGTATATAGGTTCGAGCTGGTCGCCCTGCTTTTGCTTGGCCATGCGAAGGGGTCCATAGAAGTACATTACTTATGAGTTCGTCCCTACTTCTCCAGCAGTAACCGTAAGTTATTATTCGCCCAGACTTAACTTTTAAATGTACTAACTCATTGATGGAGCCATCTATTCCCCATCTCAAACGTTCCCTGTCGGATTGAGTGTCGGATCTCTTCTCTTTCACAGTCACAGTTGGCCACATGCCATCCACGTATCTTGAATTCTTCTCATTCACAGTCATTCAGTTACGTGAAAAGTCATACCATCCGTACCAATAACCACCCCTGCTGCCAGGTAGGAATCAATGTTAAACACGAAAGATACAATAAAAAGAAAAAAATGATAGAAAATATAACATGAAGCCGAGAGGGAACGAATGACGCAGACAATATGTAAGAAAGAAGAAAAAGCAGAAGGAAAGAATGAAACAGACGATGTGAATGAATAAAAGGAAAGAAACAAGCGATGTGAGATTAAGAAGGAAAGAAATTGAGTATTTGAAGAAAAATGGAATGCAGGAAGTGGACAATGTGAAAGAAAGAAAGTATGTGTGAATAAAAAAGAAAGGAAAAACGAAAGAAGGAAGTAGATATTTGAAAGAAAGAAAGAAAGAATGAGACAATACAGAAGAAGAAAGGAAGAAAAGAAAGAAGGAAGTAGATATTTGGTTGGTTGGCTGGTTGGTTGGTTGGTTGGTTGGGTTTTATGGCACATCAACCTTTGTAGGTTATTTAACGCCAAATCCGTTTTTATGAAAATAATCAGTTCTATTTAAAACAAATCCGTTAAGCATAAATACACAGTTTAATTGTGAAAAACATTTCTATTTCAAGCTATTCAGTTTATTCAAACAGTTCTAATTCAGTTAATCCAGTTTAGTATAAGTACAGATTTTGTTTTCACACAATTATATGTCAAAACAGTTCTAAATTAAATAATTCAGTTTAGGGTCAGTAGAGTTTCAATGCCAAAAACATTTCCATTTCAAACAATTCAGTTTAGCATGAGCACGTAATTTAAATGTAAGAAAAGTTTAATTGTCAAAAACATTTCTATTTCAAGCTATTCAGTTTAGTCAAACAGTTCTAATTCAAACAATTCACTTTAGCATAAGTATGCAGTTAGTTCTATTTAACCTATAGATTGGGCCCTATCAGGTGCTACCATTCCGGGCCAGATGACCAGGGAGCAATAGCAATGAAGGGATGCTCCGTATTTTCCAAAGCTCCAGCACCACTGGAACCTGACCATCAGATTATTTAGTGTCATATCCAGGACACTCGTCGGGGGGGAGGTCTTACCCCTTTGCAGAGGTGCAGTCTGTGTAAAAGACAGTAAAAGTTGATATTTAAAAGAAAAAAGGAATAAGTCAACGTGAAAGAAAAAAGGAATGAGTCAATAGGAAAGAAAAAAGGAAGAACGGAAAAAAGGAAGTAGACATGTGAAAGAAAGAAAGAATGAGTCAATAGTAAAGAAGAAGGAAAGAGCGGAAAGAAGGAAGTAGACATGAGAAAGAAAGAAAGAAAGAAAGAAAGAAAGAAAGAAAGAATGAGTCCATAGGAAAGAAGAAGGAAAGAACGGAAAGAAGGAAGTAGACATGTGAAAGAAAGAAAGAAAGAAAGAAAGAAAGAGTCAATAGAAAAGAAGAAAGGAAAAACGGAAAGAAGGGAGTAGACGTGAAAAAACGAATCAATAAGTCAATAGAAAATATGAAAGGATCAACAGAAAGAAGGAAGAATACATGTAAAATAATGAAAGAATTTATCAATCGATAAGGAGAAAGGAAGAATGGAAAGAAGTGAGTAGACATGTAAAATACAGAATGAATGAGTCAGTAGGAAAGAAGAAACGAAGAACAGAAAGAATGAAGTAGATGAAGAAAGAATTAATGATTCAATAGGAAAGAAAAAAAGGAAGAACGAAAGAAGGAAAGGAACCATATGAAGGAAAAAAGCCTGTATTCAATTAGAACGATGAAATGAAATACAGAAGATAGAAATGAAATATGAATGAGGCTTCTTGTTTGGTTCGTTGGTTGATTGGTTGCTTGTTTTTTTTTGGGGGGGGGAGTTATGATAAGACCACTGTCTCATATTTTTTATTTAGAATATGAGCTTTATATGCAAATATATCAACAGTCTGATTTGGTTTATTTGTTTCACGACACCCCAACTTAATATGGGTTATTTGTTTCACGACACCCCAACTTAATATGGGTTATTTAATACCAAAATTGGGTTCATTTGTAATTTTTCAGTTATAATCATAACTATTTAGTTTTCCCATGTTTTAATGTAATCATTTTCTTAATAGCACCATCTTTCTCATCAATCTATAATACCCATTTATTGGAATACAGTTACATAGTATCAAGTATTTCTATCGCATACGAATTATTTGCTTCAATCATTCCTATCTGACGAATTTATACACAATTATATAATTGATATATTTTGGATGTGTACTGACAAGTACAGGGAATGTTGATACCTCTGACAATGGCTGCTGACCCTTCTTGAACCCGAAATAACAATGCAGAAATATCAGGAAATACAAGTATTTCAAAAACGAAGTGTTCAGATATAATTTCGGAATATATGAGTGGATGGTAAAAATGCGTAGACAATACAACATTCATAAAAGAACATAAGTGATTACAATAAAGTGTGAAGAAAAACAACTCTATGGACGTCTTAAGCGACAAACAAGCGATATCTCCCACGAGAAAACGTGGACGTGTTTTTCTGAGAAAAAAAAACCTTAAGGGAGAAACTGAGTCTCTTCTAATAGCACCAGAAAACAACGCTATAAGAAGCAATCATATCAAAGCGAGAATAGATAAGACGAAACAAAACAGCAAAGAGAGGTTATGTGATGACAGAGACGAAGCGATCAATCACATAATAAGCGTATGCAGCAAATTAATCCAGAAAGAGTATAAGACTAGACACGACTGGGTGGGCAAGTTGATCTACTGGAAATTGTACAAGAAATTTAAATCTGACCATACGAACAAATGGTATATGCACAACCCAGAATCTGTACAGGAGAATGGCACGCACAAACTCCTCTGGGATTCTGAGATGCACACAGATCACCTAATCTCGGCCAGACGACCAGACCTTATAATAATTAACAAAAAAGAGAGAACTTGCAGAATTGTGGACTTTGCTGTCCCTGCTGACCACAGATTAAAATTGAAAGAAGGCGAAAAGAGGGATAAGTACCTCGACCTTGCTTGGAAAATGAAAAAACTGTGCAATTTGAAAGTGACGATTATACCAATTGTAATTGGTGCTCTTGGTACAGTCCCCAAAGGATTGGTACAAGGACTGGAGGACTTGGAAATAACGGGACGGGTGGAGACTGTCCAAACTACAGCATTGTTGAGATCGGCCAGAATACTGAGAAGAGTCCTGGAGACTTGAGTAGACTTGCTGTCACTCAAACTCCAGTGGAAAACCATCAGCTAACGCTGATGTGAAAAACTCTCAAGGAGTAAAATAATAAGCCAAGGATTGTTAAAGGGACTGAAAGACTTGGAAATGGGAGGACGGCCTGAATCCTGAGAAGAGTCCGGGTGATTTGAGGAGACTTTCTATCGCCTATTTTTCGTTGGATATGGGGTCGACACTTATAAAGTCTCATCCACATTTTCAGTTAGCCACATATCAGACACGAGACATGAATTCCACTCCTACACAGCCATTAAGTTCCGCGAAAAGCCACACCATCCGTACCCAGGACCACTCCTACTATCAAGTGGGAAAGAAGCTTATAAAGGAATGAGACAGTGAAGGAAAGGGTCAATGAAAAAAGAATAAAAGGGTGGAAAGAAAGAAGGAAGTTGTCAGTTTGAAAGAAAGTAAGACAGAAGTAGACTATTGGAAGGAAGGAAGGAAGGAAGGAAGGAAGGAAGGAAGTGTAAAGGAACGAAATGAAGGAAGTAGACCATAGGAAGGAAAGAAGGAAGGAAATTTGAAGAAAGGAGAAGATGAAGAAAGTAAACAATAGGAAGGAAGGAACGAACAAACGAAATAGAGCGAGAGAATGAAAGATGTAGTCAATAGGAAGAAAAGAAGGAAGGTACTATTTACCAACCCCTCCGCTCGGGCAGGATATGACACAAGGTCAATTTTTAAGCGGAGTTTAACAGGTTTGAATTCAGAGTTTTCCTTCTCCTAGACTAGTTGCCTCAACAAGGCTGAAGAACCTAGTCCGTCCTACTATTTACCCATAGCTGGAGGGAGAATAAGGGGGTTCATACCTTTCCCAATGGTATTTGCCCGAAAGTGAACATAATAGCGCGACTGGAGTACGAACTCGCGTACTACGATTCCGCAGTTCATCGCTTTAACCATTAAACCACGAGGAAGAAAAGAAGGAAGGTAAGAGCAAAGTAAGCAACGTGAAGGGGAAAGAAAAAAGCAAAGAAAAGGAAAAAAGGTAAGAAGAAGGTAGAAATGTGAAGGAAGAAGACAAAAGAAAAGTAAGTGATGTGAAAAAAAGAAGAAAAGAGGAAAGTCATAGGAAAGAACGAGGGGATAAAAGAACTTGACAATAGAAAGGAAGGAAGGAAATGTGAAAGAGAAAGAGACAAAAAGTAGACAATAGAAAGGAAAGAAGAAAGGAATGCAAAAAGAAGGAAATGTGAAGAAACGAAGTGATGAAGTTGATAATTGGAAAGAAGGAAAGAACGAACGAATGAGCTGTTGTAAAGGAACAAAATAATGAAAGAAATAGACAAAAGGAAGGAAAGAATATATATTTACGGTGTGATGGGTACACTCTTATCTGGATGGTGCAACAATGAAAATAACTCAGACATCTCACTTTCTCAGATATATTAACCGAAATTAACCAAAATACCTTGAAATAATATAGATTAAATTTATTCAAAGAAATCACCATTGGTTTCAATCACTGGCAACTTCCTTATCTCTCGCACACCTTTCTGATAGTCTCCTTGTTTAAATCGCTAAATGCTGCTGTTACCCGTGCCTTCAGTCACTCTTTAGTGTTGCACGTAGCTTTATTGACCTCTTGCTCAACTGCGCCTTACATAGAATTATCAAGGGGGTTGCAATCTGGAGAGTAAAACGGCCACGTGTAAGGAGTGATATTGTCGCAGAAATTTCCTGACCACAAAGACTGTCTTCTGCTTGTGTGGGATAGCACAGAGTCCTTTTGCCAGACGTAAGGTCTTCCAGCAGCCACCCTTTCGATCCAGGTCAGAACTAACTCCTCCAGATACTTGAGGTAGGCATCCGTGTTGAGTCTGAGGTTATGTGTGAAGATAAATTAAGGTATAACGTCACTAACGCTGTCGACCACCCCAGACTCCATCATGTAGACTGAGTATTTGTTTTACATCACCATCATTACATATTATGGGGACAGAGCAAGCCAACGCTTATTCTGTGAGTTCACCATCAGATCCCAACAGAACAAAGCAAAACGTGTTTGGTTGAAGGGGATGCTTGGGTTGGTGTTTAAAAACTTTACAGCGAGGTCTTTCTTTTTGTCCTTCATGACCTGTGATAAAAAAAACTGGCCCTTTCTCATATTGTACGAAAAAAAGTGAATATCTTCATGCACTACTTGCCTGATTAGAAACTCAGACATTCCCATGTCGCTGACTATGCACCAGATTGAGTTTTTAGGTATTGTTGTTAATCATGGCTAGGATTTCAGTGAGAAATTCGGGAGTCCTTTCCTTATCAGAACAACCAAACAGAGTGAGGCTTCCGAGCAGCTATACCTTCTTAATCACCATTGAACTCCTCTAACTCTTTTTGAATACTCTGAAATTTTCGTTGTGGAGGTTCCGGCATGAATGCTAATCAGTACTGCATGACTTTTCCAAATTTCCGGATGAGAGAATTGCTTTCCTCTCAAACAATGCTCAACTGACTCTAGTTGTAGACAAAACCGAAAACAAAATGGGGGTAATTTGCCCATTGTACCTTCTGCGTGTAAACGAATGTATGTGAGACAGAGAGAGTGTGTGTGTGGGAAAGAGAAAGAGATATCATTTTTTGGAGAGCTTCTAAATTGCAAAAACACATGTCCGTTCTGCAGCACACCCGAAATCCAACGGCTATTGTTCGAAAAGACAAACTTTCTCGTTGCCTATTTTGATCGAAAATAAACTTCAACACTCATTTGTCAATCAATCTTGCTGACTTTTACTTGAGGTTTGAGTGGCAATATCATTACATTGCTTGCGAGCAAAATGTAGATTAAGTTTGCACAAAAACTGTCGAATTTTTCTTTGTTTTGTTTTTGTCTTTATCTTTTTTTTTTGTTGTCTATTTTTGTGTGTGATATTGTTTTCAAAGTGTGACGTTATGAATGATTTTTTTATGCAGGAGTTTTCGTCACGTGCTCGTTACGTCATTCGTGACGTCATTTGCAATCAGCTTAAACAATGGTGTCTGGTTTAATGTTTGCAAAACAACTGCTAGGGATCATATGACTAAAACTTTACCTTGGATGTAGGATATTGCACATGGGTCGAATGCACTTTAACACCCTCACGCCCGAAGTGGAAGATACTTTTTTTTCGCGTGGGTTGTTTCGTTTTTATTAAGATAGCTTGCAGTTGTATTTATTTCTTTTTTTTTATCTATTTACAGATTTTGTTTATTTACTTATTCTTTTATTTATTTTTTAAATTACTTCTTTTGCAATTTCTATTATGTAAAAAATTTGCTATTAGTCAATAGTTGTAAAATATTAGTTGGAGTATCTTGCAATATATATATATATATATATATATATATATAAGGGTGAGAGAATTTCTTCCAAGTTGTGGCTGTATCAATACTACGGTATGAATGCACCAAATGGATGCTAATAAAATGTATCGAGAAAAAGCCAGAAGGCAGCAACGCAAGAATACTACGCACTGTTTTGAATAAATCCTAGAAGCAGCACCCCTCAAAAAAGCAGCTTTACAGCCACTTAGCGCCCAACTCACAAAAAGTAAGACAAATAAGACATGTGGAATATTGCAGGCGAAGTAAGGACGAACTGAAAAGCGACGTTCTTGTGGCGAAATGTCTAGCAAGCTAGACGAGCAAATCTTCACGAGAGAGTTCGATTCTCATTGGGTACTCCATTTATACGGCTTTGTGCCATATGTAAGAAAAATGTTTTATAAATTACTACAAATGGAGATGCAAGTGTTTCAAATTAGAAAATAGTACCCTATAACAACTATTAATTCTCGATCACAATGCCTTAGACAATAGAGGAAAAATATTTTGCGTGAGTACTTATTTAGAGACAAAATCATTCAAAACTCTCTCAAAATAGATACAACCCATTAATAAGATAATGATTTATTACTGAGAAAAAAAAAGAAAAAAAGTCGCATGTCCTGGAAGTTGATATAATAACAATTAAAAAAAAACATTAACTTGATGTCTCCAGCTGAAAGGATGCATTTTTTACAGGACATGTTCCAAATGACCGCCATTGCGCTTGTCTCAGTAATAAAATAAAGTAAAATTGGCGATCGTTGTCGAGGGTGACCCGAAGGCTCCCTTTTCGATAGCTACTACACCAAGGTGTAAGGGAGAGCGCGACTCTTTTCTCTGGATTGCTCCACTTTACCCTTGATCCTAACCTTATAATGCTGAGTGTTAAGCAAAGTAGCATCAAGTACCATTTTTAAAGTCTTTGGTATGACTCGAACTGGGATTGAACCCAGGTCTCCCCGGTCATTGGCGAACACTAACCATTATGCCAATGTACTGAGTAATAAATCATTATCATATTAACGGGTTGCATCTGTTTTGAGACATCCTGTATAATGACATCAATAGATCTCATATAGGAAAATAGTTTCATGCTAAAAAAGACTAAAAGCAGACGATATCTCAAAGAAAATATCACGGATACAGACTGCGCAACCGAGCTAACGTTTCTCAAAACTCTCTCTGTTGCATATTTGCGGTATGTCTGTGGTATAACCTACAACCGGCAGCGGTCTCTCGCTGAACTCAGATAAAATAGACTATTTGGCAGACCTGACCGATAAAATGAAACGCAGTTTCTTCCAGGCAGCGGCCGTGTCGATACTGCTATATGGATGCACTACTTGGACGCTAACTAAACGGCTGGAGAAGAAGTTAGACGGCAATTACACAAGAATGTTGCGAGCAATATTGAACAAGTCCTTGAGGCAACACCCCACAAGGCACCAACTGTACAGCCACCTGCCTCCCATCACGAAAACTATCCAAGCTAGACGAACCAGGCATGCAGGACACTGCTGGAGATGCAAGGACGAGCTCATAAGTGATGTACTCCTATGGACCCCCACATATGGCCAAGCAAAAGCAGGACGACCAGCTCGAACATACATACAGCAGCTATGTGAGGATACGGGATGTAGCGCTGAAGACCTGCCGGAGGCGATGAACGATAGGGAGAAGTGGCGAGAGAGGGTCAGGGATATCCGTGCTAGCGGCACGAGATGATTAAAAAAAAACAAGATAGTTCCATCTCCACATTAAATGACAAACCTCTGAAATTAGTAGACCATTTTTACATACCTCAGTAGCAATATCTCATCAATTGACAGCGGTGTCAACATACTCATAGGAAAAGCATCGACTGCTATCGAAATCTAATCTCCCTGATAAATGAAATAAGAATTATTCCAAGCAGCTGCCGTGTCAGCACCACTGTAAAGCTGCACTACCCGGACTTGAATAAATACTGGAAGCAGCACTCCAAAAAACAGCAACTGTATGGCTACTCACTTACTATCTCTCAAATAATGCATGATGGGCTCTACTGTAGAACTATTAAGCTCCCACACTAGTGTGGCTAACCAGCACTTATATTCAATAGCTCTGTAGGAACACTGGATGCCTGCTAGATGACCTGCCAAGAATGATACGAGATAGGTTGGTTGGTTTCTTTGTTTAATGGCATATCAACCTTTTTAGGGTATTTAATGCCAAAGCTATTCTCCTAGAAGAACAATCATGGTACTATTTAACCCATAACTGGGAGGATAAAGGGGGTTCATACCTTTCCCAAGGGTATTTGTCCGAAAGCTAATGTAATAGCGCGACTGGAGTTCGAACTCGCTCACTACGATTCTGCAGTCCATCGCTTTAACCATTACACCACGAAGACGCCCCCATAGAAGATAGGAATGGGCGGTGAGAAACAGTAAATGCAGTCTGTGTCATTTGTACGATTTAATGGTAATGATCACTATATAAGTAAAGCAACCTGATGATCATTATCTTAGTAACGCAACCTCGTTACGGAGTAATGAGAAATTCCGTTGTTATGTAAACTCTGAGTTGTTATTTGCTAAACTCTGCTTAGATATGACACACGGACCTCAGGTTGGTTGCCGTGTCAGCCGTGGATTAAGTGGTCACCCATCAAAGAAATGAACATGGTCACAGCTGCTTAACTTCGGTGATCGCGCGGGAAACTAATGCTTTCAATATGACTTGACTCTAAGTCATGGTAACTCGATGTTACCCGAACTAAAAGCTAGCGAATGAATTAGATAAATAGACAATAATGCCCCGCCTCTCTCTCTCTCTCTCTCTCTCTCTCTCTCTCTCTCTCTCTCACACACACACACACACACACACACACACACATAGCTTTTTGCTATTCTTCTTTCTTCTCTCTGTAAATCTTCATTCCTTCTCTTCGTATTCTTTCGCTCTTTTACAATATGTCTTTCCTTCCCACTTATTTTTCTTTTCGCTTTCTTCTTCTCTATTTCTCTTTCCCTCCCAACTCTCTCTCTCTCTCTCTCTCTCTCTCTCTCTCTCTCTCTCTCTCTCTCCTGCTTTCCCTTTCTTTTCTCTTTTATCTCTTCCGTGTTATTTGAAAGTATACAACCGATGCTCTTGTAGTCCCAACCCGTCAACACCCAATAAAACCCACATAAGTGCCCAGTCTCTACGTCAATACGTTAATAATCCTCACAATTGTGACGGGATCGATGCTTGCAATGTTGTAAATATTTTTATCAAGTACTTACCAACATTTTGGACTTAGAAACAAATCCAAAGGAATCTTTCCCGCTCTAAATTCGGAGACCTCCTGTATTTCATGTTTTCAAGGAAGAATCATGTCGGGGGTCTAGTTCGTTTGTTCGTATCCGCCCGCCCCCCACAAAATGCACGCCTTTGGGATATTCTCCCCAAAGTGCCCGGAGACGACTAAAATAAATAGACTACAAAACTGATTCTTAGGGCTAAAGAAGTTTTGCACATTACTGTCTGGCGAACAGATTACATGCTCACAGGCATCGAATATTACAAATTCCCTCTCACAAATTACAATACCACTTGTCACTTTACTTGATAAAAAAAGAAAGGAAAGTTGACTGCGATAAACAAAAGAGGTACTATTTACCAACCCCTCTGCTCGGGCAGGATATGACACAAGGTCAATTTTTAAGCGGAGTTTAACAGGTTTTAATTCAGAGTTTTCCTTTTCCTAGACTAGTTGCCTCACCAAGACTGAAGAACCTAGTCCGTCCTACTATTTACCCATAGCTGGAGGGAGAATAAGGGGGTTCATACCTTTCCCAAGGGTATTTGCCCGAAAGTGAACGTAATAGCGCGACTGGAGTACGAACTCGCGTACTACGATTCCGCAGTTCATCGCTTTAACCATTACACCACGAGGACACCAAAAGAGGTACCCGTGGTGTAATGGTTATCGTCGTAGGAAATGAACACGGCGACACGAGTTCAAACCCTGATTGCATTTCACATAGCACTAATACCCTTGGGAAAGGTATGAATCTAATTATTCTCCCTCCAGCTATGGGTAAATAGTAGGACAGACTAGGTTCTTTAGCCTTGGTGAGGCAACTAGTCTAGGAGAAGGAAAACTCTGAATTAAAACCTGTTAAACTCCACTTAAAAAATGACCTTGTGTCATATCCTGCCCGAGCGGAGGGGTTGGTAAATATGATAAACAAAAGACCAGGAAGAATCTAATGATTTTAAAAGCCCAGTCTGCTGAGAGTGGGGGCTATAGAATACACCGACTGTATCTCTGCAGAGACGCAAAACCCACCCCAATGACTGTCCTGAATATGACATTAAACAATCTGATGGCGAGGCTCCAGGCTTTGAAAAATATGGAGTAGTTCTTCATTGTCATTGCTCCAGGTTTACTCTGTCCCGAAGTGGTAGAACCTGATAGAGGTCAATGGGTCAAATAGAACTGTTTGACATTTAAACTGTGTGCAAACAAATGACTATGTTAAATTGGATTGTTAAAAATAGAACAGTTAAACTGTGTGCAAACAAATGACTGTCGAATTGAAATGTTACTAATACATAAAAATACTTGGAACCATTTTTGGCCAGTCGTCTGGGCTGTAGAATAACCCTAACCCTAACCCTCTGCAGAAGGGTATGACTCCCCCGCCAACGAGTGTCCTGACACTAAACAACCTGATGGTGAGGTGCTAGTAATGCTGAAGTTTTGGGAAATGCGGAGTACCCCTTCATTGCAATCACTCCCAGGTCCACTCTGGCCCGGAGTGGTAGCACCTGATTAAGTCCTAACTATGGGTCAAATGGAAGTAAACAGCATGCTTATGCTAAACTGAATTGCTTGAAATAGAACTGTTTTTGTTGTTGAAACTGTACTACGCTAAACTGAATTGTTCTAAATAGAGCTGTTTTGACATTTAACAGTGTGTAAACAAAAACTATACTTATACTAAACTAAATTGTTTGAATGAAAACTGTTGGACTAAACGGAATAGCTTGAAATTGAACTTATGCTTAACTGAATTATTTGAAATTGAACTGTTTATTTGTATAAAAATGGATTTGGCATTAAATAACCTACAATGGCTGATATGCCATAAACCCAAACAACCAACCAACAATAATCATATTAAACTGAATCGTTGAATTTCAATTCGGCGTTAAATGACCCAAAAACCAACCAACCAGCTTGGAACCATTCAACAGTGAGCAAATAAATGAATAGTGTTCAATAGAATAATTAGTGTTAAATAGCAATACTTGTAACCACTTCACTGTTTACAAACAAATGATTAATAGTAAATAGAATTATTCTTAAATAGCAATACTTTAAATCATTGGACTATGTGCAAAAAAATTAGCTATGGTTCTTTTAAAAATGTTATCAACAAAATTTGTTTACAAATCATATATATTCAATATAGATGTATAAACAGGATTTGGCATTAAATAACCAACAATGATTGATACGCCATAAAACTGAACCAAACCAAAGATTCTAAATTGTCAAAAACAGGGGTCAGCGAAACTTCGAAGGAAATGAACCGTACGGGCAAAGTTTCTTGTAGCTGCTGACAACGATAAATTCAGAGAACAGTAGTGGTACTATTTAACCGATAACTGGAGGGATAAGAGGATTCATGCCTTTATCAAGGGTATTAGCCCAAAATTGAACGTAAAAATGTATCTAGGGGCCCAGCACGTCAGCTACGAGGCCACTGTGGCTGCTCTCAGATAGATAGATAGATAGATAGATAGATAGATAGATCTAAATACACTGAGATAGATAGATAGATAGATAGATAGATAGATAGATATGAATAAACCAAGATAGCGTAAACACAAAATCAATGGTGATTTCGCCGCTGTGTCTAAGCTATACAAACCAAGCTCTGTCACCGATGCTGAGCACTCTTTCTTTAGAAATATAGAAAACATATATGTATATATATATGGACGCTAACTAAACGGCTGGAGAAGAAGTTAGACGGCAATTACACAAGAATGCTGCGAGCAATATTGAACAAGTCTTGGCGTCAACACCCCACAACGCACCAACTATACGGCCACCTGCCTCCTATCACGGAAACTATCCAAGTTAGACGAACCAGACATGCAGGACACTGCTGGAGAAGCAGGGACGAGCTCATAAGTGATGTACTCCTATGGACTCCCACACATGACCGGGCAAAAGCAGGATGACCAGCTCGAACATACATACAGCAGCTATGTGAGGATAC
Organism: Sepioteuthis lessoniana; assembly: GCA_963585895.1. Taxonomy (NCBI): domain Eukaryota; kingdom Metazoa; phylum Mollusca; class Cephalopoda; order Myopsida; family Loliginidae; genus Sepioteuthis; species Sepioteuthis lessoniana. Next base: position 58,019,805 of record OY757931.1, on the reverse strand, counting down.
GGGATGTAGCCCTGAAGACCTGCCAGAGGCGATGAACGATAGGGAGAAGTGGCGAGAGAGGGTCAGGGATATCCGTGCTGGCGGCACATGATGATATATATATATATATATATATATATATAACAACAGTGTATTGCTGTCACTTAGTGGGTTTGTGGCTGACCAAATACGATATAATTTGGAGAGTGCTCAATATCTGTGATAGAGCTATGATATGATAATAAATAAATGTATATTAGTTGTTATATATATATATATATATATAGCATGAATGCGACCACTGGTTTCATGCCGTCTTTATAAAACAATTATTTGCCTGATGATTATTGTATAAAGACGGCATGAAACCGGTGGTCGTAGATAAGCAATTACACACACACACACACACACACACACACACACACACACACACATATATATATATATATATATATATATATATATATATATATATATTGATGAAATTGGATAATTTTTCCCCAATGTATATTGTAAACAGTGTTCTGTGATTTTAAATTTAGACCAAGAATCTAAAAATTCACGTTCTTTTATTTTGGGATTTTTTTTTAATTTTTTTTTTTTTTCTACAATATTATTTTCAAAATGTAATCCAAAACTCGTGGGTAGTTTGAAACATAATTATCATTTAATTTTTCTAAAGACTTTTTTTTAAAAAACATGACAAAAATTTGAATTTAGTTTTTAATTACCTGTTGAGTTACAGTGATAAAAAATGCTTTTTTTTTTCTTTTTTATCCAATAAAAATGTAAAAAAAATAAAAAGAAACTAAAAATTTTAAATGTATCCTTACTTTTAGGTAGAATGTTTTGCATATAAATTCACATGAAAATTAATCGTTAATCCTATAAATAGTTTATTTATTTAATCTTTTTCTATAGAGTTTTTGAGTTTCGCTGAATAAAGATATATATATTTTGTTCTTAGAAATAGGAAAAGTATTCGATTAAAAAATCACTTTTTGTGTCATCAATACACACTGTGCTTTTGTTGAATTTTTGTATTTTTTCTTTTTTGCCGCAAAAAATGTATTAGAAGTAAGTTGTCTCCCTTTAGTCGAGGGTGACCCGAAGGCTCCCTTTTCAATAGCTACTACGCTGAGGTGTAGGGGAGGGCGCTACTCTATTCCCTGGATTGCTCCACTTTGCCCTTGATCCTTACCTTACTGTGCTGAGTGTTAAGCAAGGTGCCATCAAGTACCATTTTTTGAGTCATTGGTATGACTCGACCTGAGATTGAACCACGGTCTCCCGGACCATTGACGAACATCCTAGTCATTAGGCCAATGGACCGCTAAAGTAGGTACAATAAAAAGAAGCTAAGAAATAAAAACATAAAATTTTAATAATTAACATCATTTTATCTTATTTTATTCATTTTATTTTGTTTAATGAGATTTATTTATTATTTGTTTATTGGTTACATTCCAAATACTACAGTGTAACCCGGATATAAGAGAGTTGTCGGGACCAGAGAATAAGTCTCTTATATCATATTTTGTTTAGGTAACACAGGCTCTAATCTGGGACCAAAGAAAATCTCTCTTATATCCAGGTCTCTTATATCCGGGTTACACTGTATTTAAAAAAAGATACATTTTGGTTTGAAAGAATTTAATGAGTTTTTAGTTCTCAAAAAATGTTTACAATTAGTACTAAAATTACGACTAAAATTACTAATAAAATTAGAAGTAAAATTACTACTTAAATTAGTTCAAAATTTTTTTACTATTAGTCCTACACTTCAAAACTATAATTTTCAAAAATTATTGAATTCAAATTTCGACTATGAAAATTCCGTGACTTTTTTTTTAAATTCCTATAGAAGAACAATAAAGAACTGTGAAGAGTTCCAGAAATTGATTGACTTTTAATTATTTAATTATCATTTAATCAGTAAAAACTACAAACTAAATTTTCTATAAATTAAATTACCAAGACCAGAAAATCCGGCAAGCACTGCACGTGACATACGGAACCAGTGGACAGCTGTTTTGATCTTATTAGGTCTCATCAGCAGTGTATAAAGAGATCTCCCCGACTGAAGATCGAACCAGCGACCACAGAATGAAGAGCCGAATCTCTACCACTGACTATCGGCCGACATCGCACACAAACGATGCCAAATTAATTAATCATGGTAAATGAGCGGCTAATTAACCTGATCAGTCTTGTTGCTACATTCGTACTCTTACAAGAGGACATTGTCCCCTCCAGGGCTACGTCTTCTCAAAACGTTTGGAGATACGCATTCGCGTAATCATAACCTCATTTCCTTGCCAAAGAGTTTATGATTATGCAGATTCATATCTCTTAATTGGGAAGACGTAGTCCTGGAGGTAACGGTGTCCTCTGTAAGAGTGCGGATGTAACTACAAGATCCATCAGGTTAATCGGACACGCATTTACATTATCTGAAGACGTTTTCTTTGACTATATATATATAATTTTTTCTTTGTATAAATACATATAATTTTTCGATACTATGTATATCATTATCATGATAGAAGTGCCCGTGGTGTTGTTATCGTCGTAGGAAATGCACACGGCGACTCGAGTTCAAATCCTGGACGCGACTGATTGCATTTCACATAGCACTAATACCCTTGGGAAAGATATGAATCCAATTATTCTCCCTCTGGCTATGAGTAAATTGTAGGGCAGACTATGTTCTTCAGCCTTGGTTAGGCAACTAGTCTAGGAGAAGGAAAACTCTGAATTCAAACCTGTATAAACTCCGCTTAAAAATTGACCTTGTGTCATATCCTGCCCGAGCGGAGGGGTTGGTAAATATGTATATATATCATCATCATCATCATCGTCGTCGTGATGTTGTGCTGCTCGTACAGATTTTCCAAACTCTCACTCGCCATCCGTCGCTTCCGGCAGGTCTTCCAAGCTACTTTCTGTGTCAGTACAGAGCTGGTGGAGATAAGTTTTAGCTAGTCATCTAACACTCGCGCGTGAAGGGATCCATAAGAGAACGTCGCTTATGCGTTCGTCCTTGCTCGTCCAGATAGAGAGAGAGGTGGGGAGGTGATAAAGGAAAAAGAAACAAAAAATAATAAAAGGCAGGAAGGAAGAAAAGGGTGAAAATGAGAGACATATAAGAAATAAAAAGGCAAAAGAGAAAGAAAGAGAGAGAGAGAGAGAGAGAGAGAGACCGAAGGAAAGATAGAGAGAAGTGTTAAAGGAAAAAGAACCTAAAGAGGAAAAATAGAAAATGAAACAAAGGGGAAAAAAAGAAAAATTCATAGAGCTTTACCTTAGTCTGGTATAAATATCTTTATATAGTCTCACCTATCAACAAGCATCTTTGACATCCCTTTTTGCTCTTTTATAAAGATTTTTACACTTTCTGGGACTTACGCTTATATCTTCTTAGTCAGTGCCCATCTTCTCACCTGTTTTTTTTCATTCTACTCTGACTTCTTCTGGCCGCCATGTTTGTTCTTGTCGTATCACTATGTTTTCTCTCTTGGTCTTATTCCTTGCTTTAACACCTTAGTTCTTTTTTGCTTGGATAACAACAACGTGAGTACCATTCTTGAGTGTAAGTGTTTTATTTCTCACAACACATTGATTTCAGCCGCTGCGACATTCATGGGGAGTGACGAGCGTCATGGAAATCAACTGTTCCCATCGAACAGTGACTAACTGTTGAATCTATTTTCTAAATTCTAGAACCGTTTAGGTCACATGGCTGAAACCATCCAATCAGAGCCATGGATTAAAAATGAGCCCTGGTGACATTGCCCGTCACGGAAATAGTTGATTCCTGGGAAGAAAAAAAAGCAAAGAAAGAAGAGAGAGGAGCGTATTGTCTCATGAAGAGAGAGAGAAAGGTGATTAGAAAGAAAGAAAGAAAGAAAGAAATGAGAGGCTAAAGAGAGAAAAAAAAAAAAAAGAAAGACAGTGGAAGGTTACGAAAGAAAGCAAGAAAGAAACAGAATGAGGGAAGAAATGTATTATTGGAAACATCTTTAACGATTTATAGTTAGTAAAGTTGGCGACCGTAGTCGAGGGCGACCAGAAGGCTCCCTTTTCAATAGCTACTACATCGAGGTGTATGGAAGGGCGCTACTCCTTTCCCAGGATTGCTCAACTTTACCCTTGATACATACCTTATATTGCTGAATGTTAAGGAATGAGGTATCAAGTACCATTTTTGAAGTCTTTGATATGACGCAACCTGGGATTGAACCCAGGTCTCCTGGACCATTGGCGAACACTCTACCCATTTGACAATTGAGCTACTTAACGATTTATAACTTATTTAAATTATTTACATTTCCTATCAATAACAGATTTCGACAGTCTATCATGTAACAATTTCATTAAATCATATTCACAAAACTGCTAGATTTCGTAAGACAATACGCAACTACCTCACACAGCAAGCAAGATGTAGCATAGGGAAGGTCAAGTTTAAATAATTTGTCACAAAGGAGTTCTAGCGTTTCAGATGGAAGTAAATAAAATAATTGACAAGGCTAAAAGTTAGCGCAAAGACATTTGCGAATGATGAAAGAGAATAAAATAACTGCGCCTCAAACAGTTAGCCATTTGTGGTTTAGATTATATGTTTTCGAGAAATGGAAGAGATAGGAAAAAGAAAAACTAGTTGAGACTGACAATGAAAGAAAGGTTTAGAAATGATGCGAGAAAGAAAGAAGCGGGAATAAAATGCATGAAAGAGAAAGATTTTTCTTCTTTTTTTTAAAAATAAAACGTATGGAGAAAAAGCTAAAAGAAAAGGATGAAAAATAAAATGTGAGAAGTAAAGAGGAAAAGATAAAATGAGAAAAGAAAGAAGACAGAATTTAAAGATTGAAAAGAAAGAAAGAAAGAAAGAAAGACCGAGAAGTCATAAAGAAAAAAGGTTGCCAAGAAAGAAAGAAAAGGCATGACTAAGAAAGAAAGAAAGAAAGAAAGAAAGAAAGAAAGAAAGAAAGGGCATAAGAAAGAAAGAAAGACAGAAAGAAGACCGAGAAGTCGTAAAGAAAAAAGTTGCAAAGAAAGAAAGAAAGAAAATGCATGACAAAGAAAGAAAGAAAGAAAGAAAGAAAGAAAGATGACAAAGAGGAATAGAAAGAAAGAAAGAAAGAAAAGGCACGACAAAGAAAGAAAGAAAGAAAGGCATGACAAAGAAAGAAAGAAAAAAGAAAAGGCATAACAAAGAAAGAAAGAAAGAAAGAAAGAAAGAAAGAAAGAAAGAAAGAAAACAAAGAGGATATGAAAGAAAGAAAGTAAAAAATGAGAGGGTGAAGAAAGAAAAATTGCGAA
>OY757931.1:57992001-58009501 GCA_963585895.1 Sepioteuthis lessoniana | reverse complement strand
GGTTTGGTTTGATGGCATATCAACCAGTGTAGGTTATTCAATGCCAAATCCATATTTATATATATGTAGAGAAGAGGAAAATCTCGTATTTTGGTTTGGCGCGCTATTTAATTCAATACTGAATTTCACCCAATCAGAACGACTTATCCCATTCAGCCCGGACCTTCATTTCTGGCTAGCAAAACGGGTGAGCGGCCAAATCCAGTCTCTTCAACTTGAGACGGCGACCAGAACAGACGTGCCTCCGGTCGTCCCTGCTTAGCGATGCTTTTTAGCTAAACAAGCCACCCAGTGTGGACATCTCACTGTGGCTTTAACACTAGCAGCAGCAACATGGACACTCAACGAGGGAACCATCTAATTTATGGATTCTTTACGAGGAATCCCAGTGGAACATAAATTAGAAACATACGCATGCCTTCCACAGGCACCACTTCTTGTCACCCCAAAAATTGACTATGTCAATCCGAGCCTCACTCCGCTCTCGACACTCAAAACTACACGGTGACTTTGAATACTTCCCTCATACGTCCAACAACACGCTGGCATCTCAACATCTCGCTAAGCCATTTCGTCTCAAACATCCAACAAGTCTAAACACCACGAGTCTTGCAGCACCAAGAACAAACCATATTCAAAGCTGCAAATAAAAACTTTCGTTGTTGTGTGTTGTTAAAGCAAAGTTTCGTAATTCATTTGCATTATCCTTCAAAACGCTAAATATATAAACAATTTTATTTCAAACAATTCAGTCGAGTATAAGTACGCAGTTTACTTCGATTTGACCCATAGATAGCAATAACTATAAAAGGGTACTCTGCATTCCCAAAAGCTCCAGCATTACTGGAATAACACCATCAGATTGTTTAGTGTCATATACAGGACACTTGTTGGTGAGAGTCTTACTCCTCTACAGAGATGCAATCAGTGTATTCTAAAGCCCTATCCAACTGAACAAAAAAACAGAACTTTTTGCGGGTCAAATCTACGCTTTTCAAAATGTTATTACACCAAGAAAAAATTGTGTTTAAAAACGTTTCTTTTTTTTGGGGGGAGGCTTGCATCACCAGCCAACAGGTGACCCTGGTATATCTTTCTGCCCTTTCAGTAAATTATGTTAACAAAGCCTGCTTCTGAACCTCATGACAGCTCTATCTATTTTTTTATACGCCAAACTAAGTAATATCTCTCAGGAAAATGGCGGTGATGCAAATTATTGAGGGTTCCCTAAAAAAGAAACTGAGAAAATTGAAGATCAGAAGAAAACTATCAAAATCTTTATTCCGCCATGAGTGTTGATGGATTTGAATTCAGATTGTGTTTCTCCTAGATTAGTTGACTTTTTATGGCAACAGTGTCTAGTTCACTCTACAATTTTACTCTTGGCTGGGATATAAATATATATATATATATATATATATGTGTGTGTGTGTGTGTGATTAGATAGGACAGACACAAAGTTTCTGTCTATTTTATCATTGATCCGTTCAAGTCGTTTGACGTTTGATGGAATGGATTTAGAAAAGGGTCTTATGTTTCCCAAGTAATTTCGCTCACAACTGGAGCCATCTTTGGGGAAACGAATAGTGAAATGACAAACACATTGACAAACCATATATATATATAAAGAGTAGGAGGAAGAATAAGAGGGACGAGATTTTACTGGAGGGAAAGAATTTTACCTGAGTTAAGAAGAATTGGCGAGAAATATTCGGTAGGCATTTCAAAATGTGGTTGTTATAGCAGCATCTTGGAAGCTGATCTTGCTTAAGGAAGTTTCGTTAATCTTCAACAATTTGTAATTCTTCTTTGTGTAAAAATATAATTCTTTTTAAAAAATCAGAAAAATTCTTTTAAAAAATAATCTAAAAAGAAAAAAAAGAAAAAATCTAAAAAAAAATAAAAAAAATAAAAAAAACGATTAAAAAAAACTAAAATGCTTTCTATGGAAGTGCTTCCAGACAGATCTTTTTATAATATGGTGGAGGGGCACAAATGTCTTTTGCGGTGTCAAGTGTTTTGAAGACATACTTTGGGAATTCCGTCCATGGTTCATACACCTTCGTCGGCATAATCTCACCTCACATCGTGCTGCGGGTTGGGATCGAACATAAAAACAACATTTTCAGCCATTTTGATGGACAGATTTTCAATTATTTGGAATTTACGAAAATGAACTTTTTATTCACCCATTCCTCGACCATGGGTTGAATAGCATCATTACTGTTCTTCTACAAGGATGGCTTGGGCATTGAATAACCCAAGAAGGTTGATATGCCATTAAACAAAGAAAATCTAAACCTCAATGTATATGTTCCCTTACCAACTTGTTTCATCAATGTGACGAAATGGTGTCTACCAGGATATAGATCTTATATACAGTTTGACACAATAGCGACAACAGATAGACAAAGATTTGGTTCATGAAAAAGTTTCAATGGTTTCTTATAATATATATATATATATATATATATATATATATATATATATATATATGGAAGGAGAGATTTATTGAGAAGTAAAGTCGACACTATAGCGTGTCGGTTCTACTGAATATTGTATAAGATATTGTATACGATATTCCAAATAAGTCAAATGACTGATTTACGGCCAATCACTCCTCATAGTCCTGATGATGGTTCAGTCGAATCGAAATGCTATCGTGTTGACTTTACTTCTCAATAAATCTCTCCTTCCACTTCGATTGCCTTGTTATCAATTTCTCTCTCTCTCTCTCTCTCTCTATATATATATATATATATATATATGTGTGTGTGTGTGTGTGTGTGTGTGTGTGTGTTTGTGTGTATGTATATATTCAATCTTACATTATTTTACAAATATCGTTTTGACCCAGAAACACTTGGAAAGTAAAACAGGAATTTAACCAAGTGTATTGGCAATTGAAACTACCTCTGTTTGAGTTAGGATTTTTTTTTTCGGTGGCGGGGTGGGATTTGTTTGTTTTGTTTTTGTTTTTTCTTTCAGATTATTTTGTAAGCCAAACTGTCTTTCTTGTCTTCTGAATGGTACATTTAATTTCATGATCATTCAAACATTCTTTTCTTTTTAATTAAACATTTCCTTTTATTAATTAAAAAAAAAAAAAAAAAAAAAAAAAAAAGAAATCCTTTCGTCCTCTCTCTTTCACCCTGCTATCTATCAATCGAAGTTTGTTGTCGTTTGGGCGTTTCCTCAAAATTATCAAATGTTATTTACGCCTCAGTCTCAAAAATGTGGTTTTGGAAATTCGAAACTTTATTTTTCTGGCTATGCAAACCTCTCCTTCTCCATTTTCTTTTCACAGAACTTTCACTTTTTCTGTCATTAGCTCGAAATACAATGCGAATTTAAATTAACCTTATGTGTGTGTGTGTGTGTGTGTGTGTGTGTGTGTGTGTGTGTGTGTGTGTAATCGGTTTTCTCTAAAGAACTAAAACTTTTACGTACCTCAGCTTCTGAATTTATCAACACAATCTCCAATGCAATTAGCATCTTCACTGTGGCAATTTTTAATCCGAAGCGTCATTCTGCTGGTAAATATATAAGGTTTGGTTTGGTTTGTTGGGTTTGATGGCATATCAACCTTTGTAGGTTATTTAACGCCAAATCCATTTTTATGTAAATAATCAGTTCTATTTAAAACAATTCAGTTTAGCATAAGTACACAGTTTAGTTGTCAAAAACATTTCTTTTTCAAACTATTCAAGCAATTATATGTAAAAATTCACTTAAGTGTAAATAATGTCGAAAAACAGTTCTATTTGAAATAATTCAGTTAAGCATAAGCACGCAGTTTAAATGTAAGTACGGTTTAATTGTCAAAATCATTTCTATTTCAAGCTATTAAGTTTACTCAAACAATTCATTTCAGCATAAGTATGCTGTTAGTTCTATTTAACCCATAGATAGGGCCCTATCAGTTGCTACCACTCCGGACCAGAGTGGATCTGGGAGCGATGGCAATGAAGGAGTACTCCACATTCCCCAAAGCTCCAGCACTGCTGGAACTTCACCTTCAGATTGTTTAGTGTCATATCCTGGACACTCGTTGGTGTCTGCAGAGATTCAGTTACCGTATTCTAAAGCTGCAGCCGACTGGACAAAATATATTGGTATATCGGGGTGACCAGTAAAGCAGGATATCCAAAATGGAGGGATGTCCTGTATGGGAGAATGTTCAATATAGCGGAATGTCCAGTATGGCCGGAGGGCCCAGTAAGTCGGGATGCCTAGTAAGTTTGAATGCTCGGTATGGCTGGATGCCCGGTATACTAGAAATCTCAGTAAATAATGATGGGATGTTCTGTAGGTTGGGTGCCTAGTATAGTGAGTGTACAATATAGTGGGATGTCCGGTATAATGGGATGTCTTGTACGGTGGAATATCTAGCCGAACTAGAGCTTCTAAAAACTAATGTTATCATAATAGTTTTTATTTTGTACTGTTAAAAAGAAATACTTGAAACTATTTAACAATAGAAAGAGACAAATTAATTGGTCAAATTTTCCATATAATAAACTGTAAAAACTAACGTGGATAAGATATTCATCAACTTAATAATCATACACTTCCCCCGCCAAAAAAAAAAAAACTCTCCGGAAATCAGCAATAGATGAAGGGAACAAGCTGCTTAAGTTTGGTGATTTAAGAATGACCCAAGTTTGCAGTGAGACGTGACTGTAATCACGTGGTTTATTCCAGATAAGTTTACACTCCGATTTCTTTCACGGTGTCTCCGACAGCCCCTACGTTTCCTCGGTCGATACCTGACATCAGGATCATTCGATACTTTCATCAAGGTGTTTTGATTAGATTTGTGTTCAGCAATATCGACTTCCAGAGGATCATACTACATTTTTTCTTGCTTTCGTCACATAAGCGACACCAGAGAGATGAACTTTTTTTTTTTTAATTTTTTTGTTTGTTTGTCTTTTTTGGTTCTTTTTGTTTGTCTTTTTTGGTTCTTTTTGTTTGTTTGTTTGTTTGTTTTTGTATCCGTGTCGCACTGACCTAGCTCAGTGCTTAAGTAAAAAAAAAATCCTTTGAAGTAACCATTTCTAAAAAGCAATACCAGTCTTCTGAGAGCAAGGGGAAATATTCTAGGGAACGATGGCATAAATGGGATAATAGCGTGGGCGGCCTTAGTGACATCAACACCAATTGGACAATTTAAAAAAAAAAAAGATCGATGACTAACAACACACAAATGGGGATTTACCATACTCTGCCTGGGCACTTTAAGTCTCCTAAACTGCGTCTGATGGTGAGGCTACAATCCTGGATCGTTGCAGAATGTGAAGTGTCTCTTCATTACCATTACTCCCAGGTCCACTCTGCTCCGAAATGGTAGTACCTGTTAGGGTTCCAACTATAGATCAAATCGAACGGTTCAATCATTTGCTAAGGATTATAATTGTTAGTTTTTTGAAATCATATTGCTGTGTGTAAATTGTTTCTATTTGAAAGGAATATTCAATAAATAGAATTACTAATGTTATATAGCAATACTTGAAATCATTTGACTGAGTGGAAAGAAATGATTAGTTTTAATGGAAATATTAGTGCTTGATAGCAATATTTAAAACCATTTGCCGTATTTGACGGCATATAAGACGCACGGGTGTATAATACGCACTCCAATTCCAGCAGGACAAATCAAGAAAAAAAGTACTAATATTAAACGTGATAAAATTGCTATAATCAATATTATCAATGATGACACTTTTAATCAGCATAATGGCATTTTAAATGATGACAATAGGTATATAAAAGTTATTTTAAAGTCTAAGCTAATAGGAGTTGCAAGGTAGCTAATTTCGGCCGACAATCCATTTCAAACCTACGCTTGGTATATAAGACGCAGGGGAATTTTAAATGATATTTTTTGTAAAAGAAATAAAGAGTGCGCCTTATACGGCGTCAAATATGGTAACTATTTGCAAACAAATGGGTTTAAAAATGTTAACTTTAAACTATTTACTTACAAATCATATATATATATATATATATATATATATGATTTGTAAGCGAATAGTCGTTTGGTTGTTTTTATATGGCATAGCAACCTTAGTGGGTTATTTAAGGTCAAATCCAATATTGGTTGTTTTTATATGACATATCAATATTTATGGGTTATATAAGATCAAATCCTATATATATATATATATATATACCGGATTTTTCTTCCACTCGACTGATTGCTAAATGAAGGCCTGGAAAGCTCAGTTTATTTATTCAACTCCTACATCACGATCAGGATGCTCCTTCTCCTATACTGGTTACCTTACCAATGCTAAAGAATCCAACTTCTATACTATTTACTCATTGCTGGAGGTAGAACAGATGGATTCAAACCTTTATTAAAAGCATAAATACGAAGTGAAACAGAATTTAAGTGGTCAGTCCAAATGGCGTAGTGGCTAACGTACTGCACTGCAATATCGTAGTAAGCGAGTTCGAACTCTCGTCGTGCTATTACGTTCACTTTCGGACTAATACCCTCGGGAAAATTGCCAACTCCTTTCTCTCCCTAACTACAGGATAAATAACACCACCACTGTTCTACAAGGATCGCTTTGGCATTGAATAACCCTCAAAGGTTGATATGCCATTAAATAAAGAAACCAAAACAAAACAAATCCATATATGGGATTAATAGCAATATTGGAGTAATCCATGAACGCTAAATCTCCAAAATTCGATCCTCAATATTTGATCATCTTTAATATCAAACTCAGGACAACCCTTTTTTTTGGCGGAGGAGGGAGTCTAACCTTTTGAAAGGTTTTCCTTTTGTATGTCAACAGGTCTGAGACTAAGAAAAAACTTTGAATTTAAAACCATTTCACCATCTCAGACGTGGCATGACAGTGACCTAACGTTCCTCAAGCGGGTGGGACGTTCCTTCGAGACAAAAACGACCACAGGTTGTTCTTTTGCCATCACAAAACGAAACAAAAATATGAATATTAATTAGATTCGACTCAAGAAAGGGAGAGTTCACACGGCGTAGTGGCTAACGTGCCGGACTGCGACATCGTAGTAAGCGAGTTTGAACTCACGTCACGCTACTGCATTTATTTTCAGACTAACAGTCTTGGGGAAAGTATTTATTCCTTTATCTATCCAATTATGGAATAAATAGCGTAAATACTGCTCTACAAAGATGGCTTTGGCATTGAATAACCCAGGAGGGTTGATATGCCATTAAACAAAGAAACCTTAAATAGTAACACTTTTGCTGTACAAGGATAGCTTTGGTATTGAATAACCCACCACGGTTGATATGCCATTAAACAAAGAAACCTTTAAAGAAAGGGGGTGTCCTCGTGGTGTAATGGTTAAAGCGATGGACTGCAAAATCGTAGGAAGCGAGTTCGTACTTCAGTCGCGCTATTACGTTCACTTTCGGGCAAATACTCTTGGGAAAGGTATGAACCCCCCTTATCCTCTCTGCTACGGGTTAAATAGTACCACTACTGTTCTTCTAAGAGAATAGAATTGGCATTAAATAACCTACAAAGGTTGATATGCCATTAAACAAAGAAACCAAACCAAACCTTTAAAGAAATAAACCTTAAATTATTTGTATTAAATAGCAATACTTGAAACCATATAACTGTGAGCAAACAAATAATTGTTATATTGAATTATTAGTAATACATAGCAATACATGAAACCATTAAACTGTGTACAAAACAATGATTGTTAAATTGAATTATTTGTATTAAATAGTAATACTTGGAAAGATTTAACTGTGTGCTAACAAATGAATAATGTTTAACTGAATTGAATTACTAGTGTTTAATTGCAATACTTTTAATTTAACTGTTTGCAAATAAAGTTATTAGTGTTAGGTAGCAATACTTGAAACCATTTAACTATCTGCAGATAAAACTATTTGTGTTAGATAGAAATACTTGAAAAAATTTAACTGTGAGCAAAGAAATGAGCTCTTACTCGTTTAAAAATTGTTACCGACAAACAATTCCTTTACAAATCATATATATTCAATATATATGTATAAAGAGGATTCGGTATTAAATGACCCACAATGGTTGATATGCCATAAATCCCAACCAAACCAAATCATATATACTCAATATATATCTATAAAGAGGATTCGGCAATAAATAAGCTACAATGGTTGATATGCCATAAAATCCAACCAAACCAAATCATATATATTTAATATATTTGTATAAAGAGGATTCGGCATTAAATAACCTACAATGGTTGATATGCCATAAAATCCAACCAAACCAAATAATATGTATTTGCTCAATATGTATAAAGAGGATTCGGCATTAAATGACCTACAATGGTTGATATGTCATAAATTCCAACCAAGCCAAATCATATATATTCAATATACATGTATAAAGATGATTTGCCATTAAATAACCTACAATGGTTGATTTGCCGTAAAAACAACAAGCCAATTAAGAATTTGAATCTTGATTGTTTTTTTATCATATTCTGAGTATCGTTTAATTAGACACACAAGCTTCATGTTGCTAAGAGTCCCTGCAGTTTTAAGTGGTTACCCATCTGTTAGATAGCCCTCTCCTACACTCAATGGCTGATAATTATCCGGCCGCTTATGCCGTGTTTGATGATGATGGTCCATCTTCTTCTTTTTTCTGCAGACCCATGCTGTAAATTCAGAAAACATTTCTTGCTAGAAAGAATAACCAAAAATTTATTCTCACATACATCTTACTGCTTTGTTTCTTCAATACATAATACACAACTACATCACTGGATGAAAAAATTATGCACACTCTACTCGACGTCTTTGAATCAACCAACTTAAAGTTGAAATATAAATTCTACATTCGTTTGGTTACATAATCGAGACTATCCACTCCCAGGTGTGGTCTCAGACTAATCCCGAGTTCATATGCTGTCACTCAAACGCAATTGACTCATCGGTATTTTTCCATTTTTTCTTGTTCGAACTAACCTACTCTTCGTGTCAACAATAGATTTCGCCAAACTGATAAGTAACATATTGAACAAGCTGATCACTGCTGATCTAGCGGGAACTGAGTGACTTGACCACAAGTTAGACTTTAATGAAATTATTATCTACTAACCATTCCTTGGTCTGACTGGGACTGCATATCTGCAGAGAGTTAACACCCACCCTACAACGAGTGTCCAGCATATGAAACTAAACCATCAAATGGTGACGCTCCAGTCTGTGAGCTAGGAGGAAGGGAGTACCTCTTTGTTGCCATTGCTCGCAGGTCAACTCAAAACCGAACTGTTAGGGTTCCATCTATCGATCAACTTCAACTGTTTGATCATTTGACTGTGTACAAACAAATACTAATTGAAATTCTTAGTGTTGATAGCAATACTTGAAAATATTCACCAGTACAAACGAATGTTGAATAGAATTGCTAGTGTTTAATAGCAATAACCATTTAAAACCATTTAACTGTGTGTACAAATTGAATTGTTGGTATTACATAGCAATACTTGAAACCATTTAACTGTGTGTACAAATGAAACTTTTAGTGCTAGCTATACTTGAAACCGCTAAACTGCATAATATTTGTCTCTTTCTCCCACCAGACAGGACTTGACACAAGTTCAATGACCCGAAGGTCAGCTTAAAGTGGTGATTTGGAGGGGGGAGGTCGAGCACGAGCCGAAGCTCGACCCCTGCTTGACAATGCTGGTCATCGACCCACTTAGTGCAATGTGGGTCTGATGAGCCTAGCTGGACATGGACCCAAATATGGGTTCCGGCACGGATGCCTGATAATAGCTTAAACTGAACCACGGGGTCCACTGCTATACAAGGGTGACAAAGGTGTCAATGATGCAGCTCACCCACCCGAAGGTGGCCCAGCCGAATCCGGGGGCCTTTCAACCTCGTGTCTGCCATTGATATTCGATACCCGTCCAGCACGAATGTCAGACGGCCCAGTTAATGCCGCTAAACTGTATGCAAACAAGTTAGAAAATAGTGAGAAACACGGGAACTGAACGGTCAAACGTTCCGTCTAACTGAGGTGAGCATTTTGGTCAACTGAGTGAAACCATTCAATCAGAGCCAAGGTTTCAGTTTAACTTCCACTTCAACAACTGTCAATCAAACTGGTTGAACTTGTACCTTGCCATGTTTAACGGTTCCGGACTTAGTTTAAATGCTACACTACATGTCAAATATATATATATATATATATATATATATATATATATATAGGCCGAGTGAATAAAAAAGGAAAAAAGATCACAGCTCTGATTGGATGCTTTCAGTTTAGTGTTGTAATCAGGAAACTCAGGGTTCTTTTCTTGTGCGTGGAGGCTCTTACCCTTCTGCTGGGGTGCAATCGGTGTATTCTACAACTCTTTGCAGGCAGGGCAGGATTTACCCAAACTTTTCAAATTCTTTACAAACGAGACTCAATTTTCAACCGAACTCGAAAACATTCCCTTTTGCATACAAAAAATGGTTTTAGCAAGTTTGTTTCTCCCTAGTGCATCATACATGAGGACTTGTGCCAAACTAAGTTAATTTTTGTAATGATTGATTAATTTTAATGACATCTCAACCCGTCTCGGATTATTTTATGCCAAGAGGTTAGGTAACAGCGTTTGTATTTAATTTTTTTGGTGTAGTTGTTTTCAACTTTTCTAGTTTCTGTTTTTAGCACACAGCTCTGTCGACTATGAAAAATTTTTAAGCTGACCTATTTAACCTTTACATAGGACCCTAACTTTATTACCTGCTCGGTTCTACTTAGCTGAATTAGAAGTGCTTGACTAAACGGAATAGCTTGAAATAGAAATGTTTTTCACAATTAAACTGTACTTACATTTAAACTGCGTTCTTATGCAAAACTGAATTGTTTGAAATTGAACTGTTTTTTTACATTGAAACTGTACTTACACTAAGCTGAATTGTTATATATAGAACTGTTTTGACATTTTACTGTGTAAACAAAATCTGTACTTACGCTAAACTGAATTAGCTGAATTAGAACTATTTGAATAAACTGAATAGTTTGAAATAGAAATGTTTTTAACAATTAAACTGTGTACTCATGCTAAACTGAATTGTTTGAAATAGAACTGATTTTTTACATAAAAATGGATTTGGCGTTAAATAATCTACAAAGGTTGATATGCCATAAAAACCAACCAACCAATTACCTGCTCGGCCTAAATCACAAGTTAGAAATCAAGATGGAGCTTGATCGCTTAGGTCAGGTGTTTCTTAATAACTAACTTATTCTAACTCATAGAACCGTTTCTATCAACTGACTATTATATAAGATTTTGGAGAAAGTCTAGTACTCTTACAATGCCATTACTCCCATGTCCACTCTAACCTCGAGCGGTTGTACCTTTGGGTCAAATAAAACTGTTCAATTAAGGATTACTGGTGCATTGGCCTAATGAGTAGAGTGTTCGCCATTGGTCCGGAAGACCGAGGTTCAATCTCAGGTCTAGTCATACCAAAGACTAAAAAAAAGGTACTTGATGCCGCCTTGTTTAACACTCAGCATTATAAGGTAAGGATCAAGGGTAAAGTGGAGCAATCCATGGAATGAAGTAGCGCCCCCTATTCATCTCAGTGTAGTAGCTATTGAAAAGAGAGCCTTCGGGTCACCCTCGATTAAGGTCGCCAACTTTACTTACTTATCATTAGATATTTGAGATCATACAGCTGTGGGCAAATTTTTTGGGTTACTTCAAACGATCCACTTACATCTCATATATATATATATATATATATAGGACTTTGCTTTAGATAAAACTAATGGGTTGATATGCCATAAAACACCAAGCAAGCAACCAACCTATTTAGGCAAAGACTTTAAAATGAAATGTTCCAGACAAATGAGAACTGGCGACGAAAAAAAAAAGCGGGGGAGAAAACGAGAAAGTTCTCCAATATTTCTCATAAGAGTTTTAAAAATGAATGCTCTGTTAATTAGTGGACATTTGATTAAAGAAGCGGAACTAATAATTACTTTATTGAGTCGCCTTGTTAAACATGGTCTTAATTAATACGTCATTTGCTTCTACTTTTAACGGCTCTCAGGTGGTAAGTTTTTAACAGATCAGTTGGCCTTCAGAATCCGCGCAAAAAAGTTTATATATATATATATATATATATATATATATATAAACAAAAAAACATATGAGAATAAACAATCATTTAAAAAGCGTTTGAAAAAATCCAAAAGTGCTCAACTGCTGACCAGTAGAGCAGTACACAAACTGAAAGGAATTAAGATCTCACCTACTGACAACTGTTTCATGATATATATATATATATATATATATATATATATATATATATATATATATATATATCAGGTTAATGTCCAGAGACGAAGCGTTTGGAATTTTTCATATCTTGAATATATGAGAAATTTCTTATGATTCTAGAGGACTATTTGATGTACGGCTATTAATACATAAATCTATCATAATATATGTCAAAACACTCTCATACAGAGAGCCACCTGAAGAGGCTTGACGCAAGCACGACTCGTCGAAATAAATCTATAATGTCACATATATGTAATTTTAATTATATATATATATATATATATATATATATATATATATATATATATTATAGTTGGGGAGTCAATGGTGAACGAAATTTTGAGGTATTATTAGTGGAGAGCTCAATATCTGTGATAGAGGTGTTATTCCTATATATATATATATATATATATATATATATTATTATTATATATATTGTATATGTAGGACGAAGCTGTTTGCATTCAATATAGGATTAATAGCACTGGTTTACAAAGAAATTGAGGCAAGCACAAAAATACCGTTTTTACCTAATTTGAGGGCGCTGAATTCAAATTTGAAATCCGTTTTTACTCATCACCTCTAGTTTTTTAGATATGCTTAGTGTACATTTTGTGCATATACGGTACATAAAGGCGTATATGAATTCAGGGTTAATTCTAATATTGTGAGATTTATGGCTTATTTTTTAGTTATTATGCACTAAATGTAAGTGATAGCATTGCATTATATATATATATATATATATATATATATAGTTATTTATCAAGACGGATTTTGACAGTTAAGGCAGCTGATCTCAGTCCACACTCTGGCAGTGATTGGAAGAGGTTGTCTCGCAGGCGGCGCAGGAGGTTGGTGTCCCTCAACTATCGTGTTACACATCTTTTGGGTTACTAAATATTAGTATTACATTTTCCAATGCACATTTAGTTTTACTTTGTAATATTTTCAGATTCTCCAATGGCTTCAAGCACGTCAAAATATCGAGGATGCCTCAACAAGGTCAATTCTTTCTGCTACGTGTGTGGGGACTTCACAACAGTTGCACAGCGTCGACCCATCACTTCCCTCCTCAGAACCGCCTACTTTCATTATTTTGACCGTAAAATTGGTGATCAGGACAAGTCTTGGGCTCCACACATCTGTTGTAAACCCTGCTACAATGGACTAACTGCATGGTTTAATGGCAAGAAAGCGGCTTTCAACTTTGCAGTCCCGATGGTTTGGAGAGAGCCGCGAAACCACGCAGATGATTGTTATTTTTGTTTAACTAATATAACTGGTTTCAATGCATCTTCTAGGAAAAAGATCAAATATCCCAACCTTCAATCTGCTATGAGACCCGTTCCCCATTCAGATGATCTTCCTGTACCCACACCTCCAGTAAATAAGGATCTTCTTTCCTCATCAGGTGAAGAAATGCCTTCAAGGGAGGATTCTGCCGAGTCAATATCTTTGGAAGATACTGAGTCTACATATTCAGAAACAAGTGGCAATGAGCCACACTGGATCACGCAAGAAGACCTGAATGATCTTGCTCGTGATTTGTATCTGTCAAAACAGCAGTCAGAGCTCTTGGCTTCTCGACTTAAACAGTGGAACCTAGTCCAAGAAGATGTAAGGATCACCAGTTTCAGGAATCGGAACAAAGACCTTGCTTCCTTTTTCGACAAGTTGTGCTACTGCACAAACATACCTGGCTTGTTTACGTCTCTTGGTTTGTCACATAATCCTTCAGACTGGCGTCTTTTCGTAGACTCTTCCAAGCAAAGTTTCAAGGGTGAGCTTCTGCACAACGGGAATATATTTCCCAGCATTCCCATTGCACACTCTGTCCATCTAAAGGAGTCCTATGACAATATGGAGCTTCTTTTAGAAGCTATTAAGTACAGCGAGTGCCAATGGAGTCTGTGTGGGGACCTCAAGGTCATTGGTCTTCTTATGGGTATGCAAATGGGCTTCACAAAGTACTATTGTTTTCTCTGTCTCTGGGATAGTCGAGCTGTATCCCAGCATTACAAGCAGAAAGTCTGGGGGTCTAGAAGCACTTTTGTTCCTGGCAAACACAGCCTCAAGGAGAATCCTCTGGTGGACATGAATAAGGTGCTTCTTCCTCCTGTTCACATCAAGCTTGGTTTGTTGAAGAATTTCGTGAAGGTGTTGCACAAAAATGGTGCTGCCTTCCAACACTTGTCTACTGTGTTCCCAGGTCTTAGTGCTGCTAAGCTCAAAGAGGGCATCTTTGTCGGACCTCAGATCTGAGAAGTGCTGAAGGATACTGATTTTGAGGAGCTTCTTAACTTAAAGGAACTGAGAGCATGGGAAGCATTCAAGTCAGTCTGTAGTGGCTTCCTTGGTAACACACACGTACCAGATTACCAAGCCTGTATTGAGAAGTTGCTGAAGTCCTACGAGGATATGGGGTGCCGAATGTCACTCAAGATTCATTTTCTCCATTCCCACCTCAACTTCTTCCCGCCAAACCTTGGAGCAGTGAGTGATGAGCATGGAGAAAGATTCCACTAAGACATTACAAAGATTGAGAGCAACTATCAAGGCAAATGGAACCCCGGCATGATGGGAGACTTCTGCTGGATGCTCTTGCGTGACATCCCGGAGGCAAAATACACCAGATCTTCTAAGAAAACACACTTTTGACTGTCTGTGGTACTATGACTTGTGTAATTGTGTCATCCAAGTATATTGATTGAATCAGTGTTCTTTATCTATCCTGTTTTATCTGTTATAAGCTGCTGCAACTCTTGAAATATGCAGATATATTCTCTGTTTATACTAAAATGAGACTATTTAAAAGTCAGAAAACTAGAGATGATAGAGCAAAACTATTTATAAATTTGAATTCAGCACACCCAAATTAACTAAAAAACACCTGTCCCCATTCTTGCCTAGAGACCAAAAATTTATTTTTGTAAACCAGTGTAGCCTTGGGAAAGGTATGAATACAAATATTCTCACTCCAGTAATAGGTAAAATAATAGGGTAAACTGGGCTCTTTAGCCATGTTACGGTGAGCGGTTCAGGAAAAGAAAACCTCTGAATTTAAACTTGTTAAACTCTGCTCAATAACTTGAACTTGTGTCATATCCTGCTTGTCTGGCGGGTTTGGTAAATACACGCATATATAAGTTGGTCCAACGTAGACGAGGGCGATCCGGAGGCTCCCTTTTCAATAGCTACTACACCGAAGCGTAGAGGAGGGCGCTACTCCTTTCTCGGTATTACTCTACTTACCCTTGATCGTATCTTATAATGGTGAGCATTAAGGGAATAGATATCAAGTACCACTTTTTGAATTTTTGGTAGGACTCGACCTGGGTTGAACACCGGTCTCTTGGAACATTGGCGAACACTCCACTACTGTATTATATATATATATATATATATATATATATATGTGTGTATAAAGGTAAAAACGGAAGAGAGATATATGTTTGGCGGTTCGTTTATTGTGCCGACACGTTTCGATTCAAGGTTTTGTCTATTCATGACATTATGAACGAAGGTTTTGTCTATTATGACATTATGAACGAACAGCAACGATAATGCTCGATATCGGAAATAGATCCTACGCAGATCTAAGTTTCAGTAGTACTAACAGCGCTTAGTGACTGTCTGTTTCTCGCCGATTCATTCATCAGAAAGTTGATATATATATATATGTGTGTGTGTGTGTGTGTGTGTGTGTGTGTGTGTGTGTGTGTGTGTGTAAGTAGAAAAGGTAAAACAGAAGAAAAATATATGTTCGATGGATTGTTTGTTTTCCAATGCTTTTCGACTTCCATCTTTTTTCCTGAACGCAAATATATATATATATATATATATATAAAGAAAGAAAGAGAGTGAGAAATATATATATTGCATGTATAGGTAAGATGTATATCTATCTACAAAAGTAAAAGTAAAGTTGGCGACCGTAGTCAAGGGCGACCCGAAGGCTCCCTTTTAAATAGCAACTATACCGAGGAGTAGATGAAGGCACTACTATCTTCCTTGAAAGTTAAGCAAGGCGGTATCAAATACCAATTTTTGAGTTTTTAGTATGACACGACCTGGGATTGAACCCCAGTCTCCATTGGTGAACACTCTACCCACTAGACCAAATGGGTGGTTTAATTAATAATAATATTTTAAAATCTTGTTGATCATATTAAAAAAAATCCCTTCATATATATATATATATGTGTGTGTGTGTGTGTGTGGATAGATAAATAGATATATATCAAGAGAGAAAGTGTTTCAGAAATATGAAACGCAGTTTCTTCCAGGCAGCGGTCATGTCGATACTGCTATATGGATGCACAACTTGGACGATAACTAAACGGCTGGAGAAGAAGCTAGACGGCAATTACACAAGAATGTTGCGAACAATAGTGAACAAGTCGTGGCGGCAACACCCCACAATGCTCCAACTATTCGGCCACCTGCCTCCCATCACGAAAACTGTCCAAGTTAGACGAACCAGACATGCAGGACACTGCTGGAGAAGCGGGGACGAGCTCAAAAGTGATGTACTCCTATGGACCCCCGTATATGGCCAAGCAAAAGCAGGACGACCAACTCGAACATACATACAGCAGCTATGTGAGGATACGGGATGTAGCCATGAAGACCAGCCAGAGGCGATGAATGATTGGGAGAAGTGGCGAGAGGGTCAGGGATATCCGTGCTAGCGGCACGTCATGATGATGATGATATATATATATATATATACGAGGATCATTTAATAGTTCCATGTCCCATCCACAAAGAAGGGCAAAAGCGCATATTTCTATTGTGTAACATACTAGTATTTCTTATAAAACTAGAAAAATCTGAATAAGTTTTTCTGATTTTATAAAAAAAATGATGGTGTGTTGCTACAACAAAAATGTTCGGTTGACCTTCCCTTCCTAGGTGAGGCTTAGAACTTTTGAATGACCCTCATATATATATATATATATATAGCCATATTAAATATATGAATTTTCTTCCAGTAGCGTTTAAAGCATGTTTGAATTAAAATATTATAATTGTAAAAAAAAAAAACTTGCATATCGACAAACTTAGGATTTCATAGGTGCCATAAAGTTTACATTAAATACCTTGTTAACAATTGGCCTAAATAAATACTTTATTCGAATATATATATATATATATATATATTTCAAAATGAAAAAAAATGTTCAAAAAGCGTTGA
>OY757931.1:57898704-57991801 GCA_963585895.1 Sepioteuthis lessoniana | reverse complement strand
GTTGACGACCAGAATATCAGCAATCTCCAAAAGCTCAGTTCCGCACTTGCGCCAAGGCGCAGCATTCAGGACCACTTTGACGCCTGCGGAACGTGCCTTTAAAGCCAACTCATAACACGCGCGTTCCGGTATCTCATTTTGCAGAACCAGAAGCTCGGTTTCATCAGGAATGTCGAAATCGTCAGCGGAGATCGATTGGTTTGCGCCACTGGCGACCACCGCTCCATAGCCACCCTCGTTGTTGACAATGGCCACGCTGGCCCCGGACGCCGCATCTTTGGACCGCATGACCTGCGAGCAGTCCACACCGCATTTTCGCAGATTTTCGATCAGGGCATCGCCAAAGCGGTCGTGGCCGACAACCCCGCCAAAATGCACATCCGCTCCGTGAAGGCTGGCGGCAACCGCCTGATTGCCACCTTTACCACCACAGACAAAACGCATCGGACCGCCCATAACCGTTTCATCAAGTAAAGGCAGTTTCGGCGCATCAACGACGATGTCGTAGTGTAGCGATCCGATGACAAATATCCTGCCACTGGTCATTTTCGGCTGAACATAGCGTCTTGAACCAGTCTTTGGCTGGTTGGCGCATCCTGCCGGGATATCGCTTCCGACAATTCGAATTTCCGGCTAGGTCGCGCGCGATCGCCCAAAGATGATCCAACGCGGTAATATTGGTCCGGGCTTCGGCGACCGGATCAAGACCGGAATGGTCGGGGAACGTGTCGAAATAGATTGCGCGATCGTAGCATGTAGGTTATTTAACGCCAAATCCATTTTTATGTAAATAATCAGTTCTATTTAAAACAATTCAGTTTAGCATAAGTACACAGTTTAAGTTGTCAAAAACATTTCTTTTTCAAACTATTCAAGCAATTATATGTAAAATTCACTTAAGTGTAAATAATGTCGAAAAACAGTTCTATTTGAAATAATTCAGTTAAGCATAAGCACGCAGTTTAAATGTAAGTGCGGTTTAATTGTCAAAATCATTTCTATTTCAAGCTATTAAGTTTACTCAAACAATTCATTTCAGCATAAGTATGCTGTTAGTTCTATTTAACCCATAGATAGGGCCCTATCAGTTGCTACCACTCCGGACCAGAGTGGATCTGGGAGCGATGGCAATGAAGGAGTACTCCACATTCCCCAAAGCTCCAGCACTGCTGGAACTTCACCTTCAGATTGTTTAGTGTCATATCCTGGACACTCGTTGTGGGGTCTTATACCTTATGCAGAGATTCAGTTACCGTATTCTAAAGCTGCAGCCGACTGGACAAAAATATATTGGAATATCCAATATATCGGATATCCAAAATGGAGGGATGTCCTGTATGGTGGAATGTTCAATATAGCGGAATGTCCAGTATGGCGGGAGGGCCCAGTAAGTCGGATGCCTAGTAAGTTTGAATGCTCGGTATGGCTGGATGCCCGGTATACTAGAAATCTCAGTAAATAATGATGGATGTTCTGTAGGTTGGGTGCCTAGTATAGCGAGTGTACAATATAGTGGGATGTCCGGTTATAATGGGATGTCTTGTACGGTGGAATATCTAGCCGAACTAGAGTTTCTAAAACTAATGTTATCATAATAGTTTTTATTTTGTACTGTTAAAAAGAAATACTTGAAACTATTTAACAAGAAAGAGACAAATTAATTGGTCAAATTTTCCATATAATAAACTGTAAAAACTAACGTGGATAAGATATTCATCAACTTAATAATCATACACTTCCCCCGCCAAAAAAAAAAAACTCTCCGGAAATCAGCAATAGATGAAGGGAACAAGCTGCTTAAGTTTTGGTGATTTAAGAATGACCCAAGTTTGCAGTGAGACGTGACTGTAATCACGTGGTTTATTCCAGATAAGTTTACACTCGATTTCTTTCACGGTGTCTCCGACAGCCCCTACGTTTCCTCGGTCGATACCTGACATCAGGATCATTCGATACTTTCATCAAGTGTTTTGATTAGATTTGTGTTTCAGCAATATCGACTTCCAGAGGATCATATTACATTTTTTCTTGCTTTCGTCACATAAGCGACACCAAGAGAGATGACTTTTTTTTTTTAATTTTTTGTTTGTTTGTCTTTTTTGGTTCTTTTTGTTTGTCTTTTTTGGTTCTTTTTGTTTGTTTGTTTGTTTGTTTGTTTGTTTTTGTATCCGTGTCGCACTGACCTAGCTCAGTGCTTAAGTAAAAAAAAAATCCTTTGAAGTAACCATTTCTAAAAAGCAATACCAGTCTTCTGAGAGCAAGGGGAAATATTCTAGGGAACGATGGCATAAATGGATAATAGCGTGGGCGGCCTTAGTGACATCAACACCAATTGGACAAATTAAAAAAAAAAGATCGATGACTAACAACACACAAATGGGGATTTACCATACTCTGCCTGGGCACTTTAAGTCTCCTAAACTGCGTCTGATGGTGAGGCTACAATCCTGGATCGTTGCAGAATGTGAAGTGTCTCTTCATTACCATTACTCCCAGGTCCACTCTGCTCCGAAATGGTAGTACCTGTTAGGGTTCCAACTATAGATCAAATCGAACGGTTCAATCATTTGCTAAGGATTATAATTGTTAGTTTTTTGAAATCATATTGCTGTGTGTAAATTGTTTCTATTTGAAGGAATATTCAATAAATAGAATACTAATGTTATATAGCAATACTTGAAATCATTTGACTGAGTGGAAAGAAATGATTAGTTTTAATGGAAATATTAGTGCTTGATAGCAATATTTAAAACCATTTGCCGTATTTGACGGCATATAAGACGCACGGGTGTATAATACGCACTCCAATTCCAGCAGGACAAATCAAGAAAAAAAGTACTAATATTAAACGTGATAAAATTGATATAATCAATATTATCAATGATGACACTTTTAATCAGCATAATGGCATTTTAAATGATGACAATAGGTATATGAAAGTTATTTTAAAGTCTAAGCTAATAGGAGTTGCAAGGTAGCTAATTCGGCCGACAATCCATTTCAAACCTACGCTTGGTATATAAGACGCAGGGAATTTTAAATGATATTTTTTGTAAAAGAAATAAAGAGTGCGCCTTATACGGCGTCAAATATGGTAACTATTTGCAAACAAATGGGTTTAAAAATGTTAACTTTAAACTATTTACTTACAAATCATATATATATATATATATATATATATATATATATATATATATGATTTGTAAGCGAATAGTCGTTTGGTTGTTTTTATATGGCATAGCAACCTTAGTGGGTTATTTAAGGTCAAATCCAATATTGGTTGTTTTTATATGACATATCAATATTTATGGGTTATATAAGATCAAATCCTATATATATATATATATATACCGGATTTTTCTTCCACTCGACTGATTGCTAAATGAAGGCCTGGAAAGCTCAGTTTATTTATTCAACTCCTACATCACGATCAGGATGCTCCTTCTCCTATACTGGTTACCTTACCAATGCTAAAGAATCCAACTTCTATACTATTTACTCATTGCTGGAGGTAGAACAGATGGATTCAAACCTTTATTAAAAGCATAAATACGAAGTGAAACAGAATTTAAGTGGTCAGTCCAAATGGCGTAGTGGCTAACGTACTGCACTGCAATATCGTAGTAAGCGAGTTCGAACTCTCGTCGTGCTATTACGTTCACTTTCGGACTAATACCCTCGGGAAAATTGCCAACTCCTTTCTCTCCCTAACTACAGGATAAATAACACCACCACTGTTCTACAAGGATCGCTTTGGCATTGAATAACCCTCAAAGGTTGATATGCCATTAAATAAAGAAACCAAAACAAAACAAATCCATATATGGGATTAATAGCAATATTGGAGTAATCCATGAACGCTAAATCTCCAAAATTCGATCCTCAATATTTGATCATCTTTAATATCAAACTCAGGACAACCCTTTTTTTTTTGGCGGAGGAGGGAGTCTAACCTTTTGAAAGGTTTTCCTTTTGTATGTCAACAGGTCTGAGACTAAGAAAAAACTTTGAATTTAAAACCATTTCACCATCTCAGACGTGGCATGACAGTGACCTAACGTTCCTCAAGCGGGTGGGACGTTCCTTCGAGACAAAAACGACCACAGGTTGTTCTTTTGCCATCACAAAACGAAACAAAAATATGAATATTAATTAGATTCGACTCAAGAAAGGGAGAGTTCACACGGCGTAGTGGCTAACGTGCCGGACTGCGACATCGTAGTAAGCGAGTTCGAACTCACGTCACGCTACTGCATTTATTTTCAGACTAACAGTCTTGGGGAAAGTATTTATTCCTTTATCTATCCAATTATGGAATAAATAGCGTAAATACTGCTCTACAAAGATGGCTTTGGCATTGAATAACCCAGGAGGGTTGATATGCCATTAAACAAAGAAACCTTAAATAGTAACACTTTTGCTGTACAAGGATAGCTTTGGTATTGAATAACCCACCACGGTTGATATGCCATTAAACAAAGAAACCTTTAAAGAAAGGGGGTGTCCTCGTGGTGTAATGGTTAAAGCGATGGACTGCAAAATCGTAGGAAGCGAGTTCGTACTTCAGTCGCGCTATTACGTTCACTTTCGGGCAAATACTCTTGGGAAAGGTATGAACCCCCCTTATCCTCTCTGCTACGGGTTAAATAGTACCACTACTGTTCTTCTAAGAGAATAGAATTGGCATTAAATAACCTACAAAGGTTGATATGCCATTAAACAAAGAAACCAAACCAAACCTTTAAAGAAATAAACCTTAAATTATTTGTATTAAATAGCAATACTTGAAACCATATAACTGTGAGCAAACAAATAATTGTTATATTGAATTATTAGTAATACATAGCAATACATGAAACCATTAAACTGTGTACAAAACAATGATTGTTAAATTGAATTATTTGTATTAAATAGTAATACTTGGAAAGATTTAACTGTGTGCTAACAAATGAATAATGTTTAACTGAATTGAATTACTAGTGTTTAATTGCAATACTTTTAATTTAACTGTTTGCAAATAAAGTTATTAGTGTTAGGTAGCAATACTTGAAACCATTTAACTATCTGCAGATAAAACTATTTGTGTTAGATAGAAATACTTGAAAAAATTTAACTGTGAGCAAAGAAATGAGCTCTTACTCGTTTAAAAATTGTTACCGACAAACAATTCCTTTACAAATCATATATATTCAATATATATGTATAAAGAGGATTCGGTATTAAATGACCCACAATGGTTGATATGCCATAAATCCCAACCAAACCAAATCATATATACTCAATATATATCTATAAAGAGGATTCGGCAATAAATAAGCTACAATGGTTGATATGCCATAAAATCCAACCAAACCAAATCATATATATTTAATATATTTGTATAAAGAGGATTCGGCATTAAATAACCTACAATGGTTGATATGCCATAAAATCCAACCAAACCAAATAATATGTATTTGCTCAATATGTATAAAGAGGATTCGGCATTAAATGACCTACAATGGTTGATATGTCATAAATTCCAACCAAGCCAAATCATATATATTCAATATACATGTATAAAGATGATTTGCCATTAAATAACCTACAATGGTTGATTTGCCGTAAAAACAACAAGCCAATTAAGAATTTGAATCTTGATTGTTTTTTTATCATATTCTGAGTATCGTTTAATTAGACACACAAGCTTCATGTTGCTAAGAGTCCCTGCAGTTTTAAGTGGTTACCCATCTGTTAGATAGCCCTCTCCTACACTCAATGGCTGATAATTATCCGGCCGCTTATGCCGTGTTTGATGATGATGGTCCATCTTCTTCTTTTTTCTGCAGACCCATGCTGTAAATTCAGAAAACATTTCTGGCTAGAAAGAATAACCAAAAATTTATTCTCACATACATCTTACTGCTTTGTTTCTTCAATACATAATACACAACTACATCACTGGATGAAAAAATTATGCACACTCTACTCGACGTCTTTGAATCAACCAACTTAAAGTTGAAATATAAATTCTACATTCGTTTGGTTACATAATCGAGACTATCCACTCCCAGGTGTGGTCTCAGACTAATCCCGAGTTCATATGCTGTCACTCAAACGCAATTGACTCATCGGTATTTTTCCATTTTTTCTTGTTCGAACTAACCTACTCTTCGTGTCAACAATAGATTTCGCCAAACTGATAAGTAACATATTGAACAAGCTGATCACTGCTGATCTAGCGGGAACTGAGTGACTTGACCACAAGTTAGACTTTAATGAAATTATTATCTACTAACCATTCCTTGGTCTGACTGGGACTGCATATCTGCAGAGAGTTAACACCCACCCTACAACGAGTGTCCAGCATATGAAACTAAACCATCAAATGGTGACGCTCCAGTCTGTGAGCTAGGAGGAAGGGAGTACCTCTTTGTTGCCATTGCTCGCAGGTCAACTCAAAACCGAACTGTTAGGGTTCCATCTATCGATCAACTTCAACTGTTTGATCATTTGACTGTGTACAAACAAATACTAATTGAAATTCTTAGTGTTGATAGCAATACTTGAAAATATTCACCAGTACAAACGAATGTTGAATAGAATTGCTAGTGTTTAATAGCAATAACCATTTAAAACCATTTAACTGTGTGTACAAATTGAATTGTTGGTATTACATAGCAATACTTGAAACCATTTAACTGTGTGTACAAATGAAACTTTTAGTGCTAGCTATACTTGAAACCGCTAAACTGCATAATATCTGTCTCTTTCTCCCACCAGACAGGACTTGACACAAGTTCAATGACCCGAAGGTCAGCTTAAAGTGGTGATTTGGAGGGGGGAGGTCGAGCACGAGCCGAGGCTCGAGCCCTGCTTGACAATGCTGGTCATCGACCCACTTAGTGCAATGTGGGTCTGATGAGCCTAGCTGGACATGGACCCAAATATGGGTTCCGGCACGGATGCCTGATAATAGCTTAAACTGAACCACGGGGTCCACTGCTATACAAGGGTGACAAAGGTGTCAATGATGCAGCTTACCCACCCGAAGGTGGCCCAGCCGAATCCGGGGGCCTTTCAACCTCGTGTCTGCCATTGATATTCGATACCCGTCCAGCACGAATGTCAGACGGCCCAGTTAATGCCGCTAAACTGTATGCAAACAAGTTAGAAAATAGTGAGAAACACGGGAACTGAACGGTCAAACGTTCCGTCTAACTGAGGTGAGCATTTTGGTCAACTGAGTGAAACCATTCAATCAGAGCCAAGGTTTCAGTTTAACTTCCACTTCAACAACTGTCAATCAAACTGGTTGAACTTGTACCTTGCCATGTTTAACGGTTCCGGACTTAGTTTAAATGCTACACTACATGTCAAATATATATATATATATATATATATAGGCCGAGTGAATAAAAAAGGAAAAAAGATCACAGCTCTGATTGGATGCTTTCAGTTTAGTGTTGTAATCAGGAAACTCAGGGTTCTTTTCTTGTGAGTGGAGGCTCTTACCCTTCTGCTGAGGTGCAATCGGTGTATTCTACAACTCTTTGCAGGCAGGGCAGGATTTACCCAAACTTTTCAAATTCTTTACAAACGAGACTCAATTTTCAACCGAACTCGAAAACATTCCCTTTTGCATACAAAAAATGGTTTTAGCAAGTTTGTTTCTCCCTAGTGCATCATACATGAGGACTTGTGCCAAACTAAGTTAATTTTTGTAATGATTGATTAATTTTAATGACATCTCAACCCGTCTCGGATTATTTTATGCCAAGAGGTTAGGTAACAGCGTTTGTATTTAATTTTTTTGGTGTAGTTGTTTTCAACTTTTCTAGTTTCTGTTTTTAGCACACAGTTCTGTCGACTATGAAAAATTTTTAAGCTGACCTATTTAACCTTTACTTAGGACCCTAACTTTATTACCTGCTCGGTTCTACTTAGCTGAATTAGAAGTGCTTGACTAAACGGAATAGCTTGAAATAGAAATGCTTTTCACAATTAAACTGTACTTACATTTAAACTGCGTTCTTATGCAAAACTGAATTGTTTGAAATTGAACTGTTTTTTTACATTGAAACTGTACTTACACTAAGCTGAATTGTTATATATAGAACTGTTTTGACATTTTACAAAATCTGTACTTACGCTAAACTGAATTAGCTGAATTAGAACTATTTGAATAAACTGAAAAGTTTGAAATAGAAATGTTTTTAACAATTAAACTGTGTACTCATGCTAAACTGAATTGTTTGAAATAGAACTGATTTTTTACATAAAAATGGATTTGGCGTTAAATAATCTACAAAGGTTGATATGCCATAAAAACCAACCAACCAATTACCTGCTCGGCCTAAATCACAAGTTAGAAATCAAGATGGAGCTTGATCGCTTAGGTCAGGTGTTTCTTAATAACTAACTTATTCTAACTCATAGAACCGTTTCTATCAACTGACTATTATATAAGATTTTGGAGAAAGTCTAGTACTCTTACAATGCCATTACTCCCATGTCCACTCTAACCTCGAGCGGTTGTACCTTTGGGTCAAATAAAACTGTTCAATTAAGGATTACTGGTGCATTGGCCTAATGAGTAGAGTGTTCGCCATTGGTCCGGAAGACCGAGGTTCAATCTCAGGTCTAGTCATACCAAAGACTAAAAAAAAGGTACTTGATGCCGCCTTGTTTAACACTCAGCATTATAAGGTAAGGATCAAGGGTAAAGTGGAGCAATCCATGGAATGAAGTAGCGCCCCCTATTCATCTCAGTGTAGTAGCTATTGAAAAGAGAGCCTTCGGGTCACCCTCGATTAAGGTCGCCAACTTTACTTACTTATCATTAGATATTTGAGATCATACAGCTGTGGGCAAATTGTTTGGGTTACTTCAAACGATCCACTTACATCTCATATATATATATATATATATAGGACTTTGCTTTAGATAAAACTAATGGGTTGATATGCCATAAAACACCAAGCAAGCAACCAACCTATTTAGGCAAAGACTTTAAAATGAAATGTTCCAGACAAATGAGAACTGGCGACGAAAAAAAAAGCGGGGGAGAAAACGAGAAAGTTCTCCAATATTTCTCATAAGAGTTTTAAAAATGAATGCTCTGTTAATTAGTGGACATTTGATTAAAGAAGCGGAACTAATAATTACTTTATTGAGTCGCCTTGTTAAACATGGTCTTAATTAATACGTCATTTGCTTCTACTTTTAACGGCTCTCAGGTGGTAAGTTTTTAACAGATCAGTTGGCCTTCAGAATCCGCGCAAAAAAGTTTATATATATATATATATATATATATATATATATATAAACAAAAAAACATATGAGAATAAACAATCATTTAAAAAGCGTTTGAAAAAATCCAAAAGTGCTCAACTGCTGACCAGTAGAGCAGTATACAAACTGAAAGGAATTAAGATCTCACCTACTGACAACTGTTTCATGATATATATATATATATATATATATATATATATATATATATATATATATATCAGGTTAATGTCCAGAGACGAAGCGTTTGGAATTTTTCATATCTTGAATATATGAGAAATTTCTTATGATTCTAGAGGACTATTTGATGTACGGCTATTAATACATAAATCTATCATAATATATGTCAAAACACTCTCATACAGAGAGCCACCTGAAGAGGCTTGACGCAAGCACGACTCGTCGAAATAAATCTATAATGTCACATATATGTAATTTTAATTATATATATATATATATATATATATATATATATATTATAGTTGGGGAGTCAATGGTGAACGAAATTTTGAGGTATTATTAGTGGGGAGCTCAATATCTGTGATAGAGGTGTTATTCCTATATATATATATATATATATATATATATATATTATTATTATTATTATTATTATTATATATATTGTATATGTAGGACGAAGCTGTTTGCATTCAATATAGGATTAATAGCACTGGTTTACAAAGAAATTGAGGCAAGCACAAAAATACCGTTTTTACCTAATTTGAGGGCGCTGAATTCAAATTTGAAATCCGTTTTTACTCATCACCTCTAGTTTTTTAGATATGCATAGTGTACATTTTGTGCATATACGGTACATAAAGGCGTATATGAATTCAGGGTTAATTCTAATATTGTAAGATTTATGGCTTATTTTTTAGTTATTATGCACTAAATGTAAGTGATAGCATTGCATTATATATATATATATATATATATATAGTTATTTATCAAGACGGATTTTGACAGTTAAGGCAGCAGATCTCAGTCCACACTCTGGCAGTGATTGGAAGAGGTTGTCTCGCAGGCGGCGCAGGAGGTTGGTGTCCCTCAACTATCGTGTTACACATCTTTTGGGTTACTAAATAGTAGTATTACATTTTCCAATGCACATTTAGTTTTACTTTGTAATATTTTCAGATTCTCCAATGGCTTCAAGCACGTCAAAATATCGAGGATGCCTCAACAAGGTCAATTCTTTCTGCTACGTGTGTGGGGACTTCACAACAGTTGCACAGCGTCGACCCATCACTTCCCTCCTCAGAACCGCCTACTTTCATTATTTTGACCGTAAAATTGGTGATCAGGACAAGTCTTGGGCTCCACACATCTGTTGTAAACCCTGCTACAATGGACTAACTGCATGGTTAAATGGCAAGAAAGTGGCTTTCAACTTTGCGGTCCCGATGGTTTGGAGAGAGCCGCGAAGCCACGCAGATGATTGTTATTTTTGTTTAACTAATATAACTGGTTTCAATGCATCTTCTAGGAAAAAGATCAAATATCCCAACCTTCAATCTGCTATGAGACCCGTTCCCCATTCAGATGATCTTCCTGTACCCACACCTCCAGTAAATAAGGATCTTCTTTCCTCATCAGGTGAAGAAATGCCTTCAAGGGGGGATTCTGCCGAGTCAATATCTTTGGAAGATACTGAGTCTACATATTCAGAAACAAGTGGCAATGAGCCACACTGGATCACGCAAGAAGACCTGAATGATCTTGCTCGTGATTTGTATCTGTCAAAACAGCAGTCAGAGCTCTTGGCTTCTCGGCTTAAACAGTGGAACCTAGTCCAAGAAGATGTAAGGATCACCAGTTTCAGGAATCGGAACAAAGACCTTGCTTCCTTTTTCGACAAGTTGTGCTACTGCACAAACATACCTGGCTTGTTTACGTCTATTGGTTTGCCACATAATCCTTCAGACTGGCGTCTTTTCATAGACTCTTCCAAGCAAAGTTTCAAGGGTGAGCTTCTGCACAACGGGAATATATTTCCCAGCATTCCCATTGCACACTCTGTCCATCTAAAGGAGTCCTATGACAATATGGAGCTTCTTTTAGAACCTATTAAGTACAGCGAGTGCCAATGGAGTCTGTGTGGGGACCTCAAGGTCATTGGTCTTCTTATGGGTATGCAAGTGGGCTTCACAAAGTACTATTGTTTTCTCTGTCTCTGGGATAGTCGAGCTGTATCCCAGCATTACAAGCAGAAAGTCTGGGGGTCTAGAAGCACTTTTGTTCCTGGCAAACACAGCCTCAAGGAGAATCCTCTGGTGGACATGAATAAGGTGCTT
The DNA here is from genome assembly GCA_963585895.1 of Sepioteuthis lessoniana. NCBI lineage: Eukaryota > Metazoa > Mollusca > Cephalopoda > Myopsida > Loliginidae > Sepioteuthis > Sepioteuthis lessoniana. The sequence continues at coordinate 57,980,237 of OY757931.1, read as the reverse complement.
CTTCCTCCTGTTCACATCAAGCTTGGTTTGTTGAAGAATTTCGTGAAGGTGTTGCACAAAAATGGTGCTGCCTTCCAACACTTGTCTACTGTGTTCCCAGGTCTTAGTGCTGCTAAGCTCAAAGAGGGCATCTTTGTCGGACCTCAGATCTGAGAAGTGCTGAAGGATACTGATTTTGAGGAGCTTCTTAACTTAAAGGAACTGAGAGCATGGGAAGCATTCAAGTCAGTCTGCAGTGGCTTCCTTGGTAACACACGCGTACCAGATTACCAAGCCTGTATTGAGAAGTTGCTGAAGTCCTACGAGGATATGGGGTGCCGAATGTCACTCAAGATTCATTTTCTCCATTCCCACCTCAACTTCTTCCCGCCAAACCTTGGAGCAGTGAGTGATGAGCATGGAGAAAGATTCCACTAAGACATTACAAAGATGGAGATCAACTATCAAGGCAAATGGAACCCCGGCATGATGGGAGACTTCTGCTGGATGCTCTTGCGTGACATCCCGGAGGCAAAATACACCAGATCTTCTAAGAAAACACACTTTTGACTGTCTGTGGTACTATGACTTGTGTAATTGTGTCATCCAAGTATATTGATTGAATCAGTGTTCTTTATCTATCCTGTTTTATCTGTTATAAGCTGCTGCAACTCTTGAAATATGCAGATATATTCTCTGTTTATACTAAAATGAGACTATTTAAAAGTCAGAAAACTAGAGATGATAGAGCAAAACTATTTATAAATTTGAATTCAGCACACCCAAATTAACTAAAAAATACCTATCCCCATTCTTGCCTAGAGACCAAAAATTTATTTTTGTAAACCAGTGTAGCATTGGGAAAGGTATGAATACAAATATTCTCACTCCAGTAATAGGTAAAATAATAGGGTAAACTGGGCTCTTTAGCCATGTTACGGTGAGCGGTTCAGGAAAAGAAAACCTCTGAATTTAAACTTGTTAAACTCTGCTCAATAACTTGAACTTGTGTCATATCCTGCTTGTCTGGCGGGTTTGGTAAATACACGCATATATAAGTTGGTCCAACGTAGACGAGGGCGATCCGGAGGCTCCCTTTTCAATAGCTACTACACCGAAGCGTAGAGGAGGGCGCTACTCCTTTCTCGGTATTACTCTACTTACCCTTGATCGTATCTTATAATGGTGAGCATTAAGGGAGTAGACATCAAGTACCATTTTTTGAATTTTTGGTAGGACTCGACCTGGGTTGAACACCGGTCTCTTAGACCATTGGCGAACACTCCACCACTGTATTATATATATATATATATATATATAAAGGTAAAAACGGAAGAGAGATATATGTTTGGCGGTTCGTTTATTGTGCCGACACGTTTCGATTCAAGGTTTTGTCTATTCGAAAGAAAGCATGACATTATGAACGAACAGCAACGATAATGCTCGATATCGGAAATAGATCCTACGCAGATCTAAGTTTCAGTAGTACTAACAGCGCTTAGTGACTGTCTGTTTCTCGCCGATTCATTCATCAGAAAGTTGATATATATATATATATATATATATATATATATATATATGTGTGTGTGTGTGTGTGTGTGTACGTAGAAAAGGTAAAACAGAAGAAAAATATATGTTCGATGGATTGTTTGTTTTCGAATGCTTTTCGACTTCCATCTTTTTTCCTGAACGCAAATATATATATATATATATAAAGAAAGAGAGTGAGAAATATATATATTGCATGTATAGGTAAGATGTATATCTATCTACAAAAGTAAAAGTAAAGTTGGCGACCGTAGTCAAGGGCGACCCGAAGGCTCCCTTTTAAATAGCAACTATACCGAGGAGTAGATGAAGGCACTACTATCTTCCTTGAAAGTTAAGCAAGGCGGTATCAAATGCTAATTTTTGAGTTTTTAGTATGACACGACCTGGGATTGAACCCCGGTCTCCATTGGTGAACACTCTACCCACTAGACCAAATGGGTGGTTTAATTAATAATAATATTGCATTTTAAAATCTTGTTGATCATATAAAAAAAATCCCTTCATATATATATATATATATATGTGTGTGTGTGTGTGTGTGTGTGGATAGATAAATAGATATATATCAAGAGAGAAAGTGTTTCAGAAATATGAAACGCAGTTTCTTCCAGGCAGCGGTCATGTCGATACTGCTATATGGATGCACTACTTGGACGATAACTAAACGGCTGGAGAAGAAGCTAGACGGCAATTACACAAGAATGTTGCGAACAATAGTGAACAAGTCGTGGCGGCAACACCCCACAATGCTCCAACTATTCGGCCACCTGCCTCCCATCACGAAAACTGTCCAAGTTAGACGAACCAGACATGCAGGACACTGCTGGAGAAGCGGGGACGAACTCATAAGTGATGTACTCCTATGGACCCCCGTATATGGCCAAGCAAAAGCAGGACGACCAACTCGAACATACATACAGCAGCTATGTGAGGATACGGGATGTAGCCCTGAAGACCAGCCAGAGGCGATGAATGATTGGGAGAAGTGGCGAGAGGGTCAGGGATATCCGTGCTAGCGGCACGTCATGATGATATATATATATATATATATATATATACGAGGATCATTTAATAGTTCCATGTCCCATCCACAAAGAAGGGCAAAAGCGCATATTTCTATTGTGTAACATACTAGTATTTCTTATAAAACTAGAAAAATCTGAATAAGTTTTTCTGATTTTATAAAAAAATGATGGTGTGTTGCTACAACAAAAATGTTCGGTTGACCTTCCCTTCCTAGGTGAGGCTTAGAACTTTTGAATGACCCTCATATATATATATATATAGCCATATTAAATATATGAATTTTCTTCCAGTAGCGTTTAAAGCATGTTTGAATTAAAATATTATAATTGTAAAAAAAAAAAACTTGCATATCGACAAACTTAGGATTTCATAGGTGCCATAAAGTTTACATTAAATACCTTGTTAACAATTGGCCTAAATAAATACTTTATTCGAATATATATATATATATATATATTTCAAAATAAAAAAAAATGTTCAAAAAGCGTTGATATAAATTAATGCTCAAAAAATTAACAGGACTTCTTCAAATTAATTCCTGTTAATTTTAAGAGCATTGGTTCATATCAATGCTTTTAACAGGATGGAAATAAATTTATTATCTTAATGTGACTGATTGTTGGTTTTCATTTTTTTAAATAATTTTCTCTGAGCGCTTGACAGGGATTACTTAACATTCTATATTTGAATATTTAAATTGTCCTGCTTGAATTGTTCTCAACTCCGGATTTACTGGATTAAATATTAAATAGGACACTTGAAGCTTGGGTAGAAATCCGCCCAACTTTACGTTAGACTTAGTATCATACCGCTCAGCCAACAAACGAACCACATCAGCTCGGGATATATATATATATATATATATATATATATATATTTACCCAACCCCTCCGCTCGGGCAGGATATGACACAAGGTCAATTTTTAAGCGGAGTTTAACAGGTTTGAATTCAGAGTTTTCCTTCTCCCAGACTAGTTGCCTCACCAAGGCTGAAGAACCTAGTCTGCCCTACTATTTACCCATAGCTGGAGGGAGAATAATTGGATTCATACCTTTCCCAAGGGTATTAATGCCATGTGAAATGCAATCAGTCTCGTTTAGGATTTGATTTATAAGGCATTATGTAACAGCCCTCTTTTGTTTACATTTTTGCCTTACTGTGTACAAGAGTACTCAATTCGTTCGAAGAGCTTTGCATTATGCAAGGGGCAGCCGTAAATTCTCTCGCCTGAGAGCTCAACCCCTATGGGGGACGTATGAAAACAACATATATATCTATTCATTGACCGTCGAGACTGGCTTTTAAAACCGGATACATGAAAAGCATTTAAAGTTGGAAAACCTGATGTATTAATTAGAGCTATGATTAACAAGCCGTATAATAGGAGCTTTATAGCACTATCAAGTGACATGCTAGTCGCCGTGAAAGGGTGGTTGTTGCTGTTGTTTGACTGACATGTAAGTTCAATGATAATAATAATAATAAACCTCCAACCACATCATAAACAAATGCAATATACTGACTCAGAAGGAGTACAAGTACACGCATGATTGGGTGGAAACGGTGGTCTACTAGGAATCGTGCAAATGACTAAAATTTTACCATACTGATAAATAGTATATGCACAAATGAGAAAGTCATCTTGAAGTCAAGATATAGTTTTGGCTAATAAAAAGAAAAGAACTAATCGATACATAGATATCGTCCTTCCAGCAGATCATAGGTTAATTGATTGATTTTGTCGGCATGTCAACAAGTCGAGAGTTATTTTATGCCTACAGGTTGAGGAATCTCGTTCACTATACCTTCATATTTACATTTTTTGCGTAGTTGTTTCTTTAGGTTTTTTTTTTTTTTGCACACAGTCCTATCGAATAATTTTTAAACAAATTTATTTGAGCCATTGGTGTTACCCGAGCCGTAGTTCAATCTGAGTCAGGTCGACTTGGGAGTAATAACATTGAAGGGCTACTCTACATTCCCCAGACCTTCAGAATTGGAGCTTCACCATCAGATGAAATTTAGCTTAATACAATAACAATACAAGAATACTTAACACTTGTACCAGGTTATGGTTAACGGAATCAGAGCAAGCGAGTCTTCTGGATTAAATAAAGGACATGGTTTGAAGTTCCGTATAGGCTCCCAAGTTCAACAAGAAACACTCAAAGAAGGCACAGTTTAAATGTCACAGTTCTATATGACCCCTAGATAGAACCCTATCAGGTACTACCACACTGGACCAGAGTGGACTTGGGAGCGACGGCAATGAAGAGGTACTCCCCATTCGTTAAAGCTCCAGCATTACTGGAGTCTAACCATTATGTTTGTGTTTCCTTGTGTGTGTGTGTGTGCACGTATATATATATATATATATATATATATATATATATAAATGTTGTGAATATAACAATAAAGATAAAGAAAATAGTCTGAAAATCCTGAATGATAAAAAAAAATTGAAGGGCTACTCTACATTCCCCAGATCTTCAGCATTGGAGCCTCACCATCAGATGAAATTTAGCTTAATACTTTGAATAACCCCTTTTGGTGATAAGAGGTTACCCCTCAGCAGAGGATTTAGTAAACGCATTCTAAGCCCCGTTGATATTTACATTTTTAATGCAGTTGCTTCTGAAGGAAAGAGTTTTTTGGTGGAGGTTTGCATACATTCCTATCGAATACGAATATGTTTAATCAGTAGAAGCTACCCAACAATTTTTTGGGGAGCATTCGCACAAAAGGGTTGAGAAACGTGTAGATTATAATATACACCGCAAATTAATATACAAATGTGTCATGTGATGATTATAAAAAACCAGGTCAAATCCTTGAATTATTTCATCTACACAGTCCTTAAAACTGGCGAGTCCTCTTCCTCCTTCTTTTCTTTATATATATAGTCTATAACACTTCTTGGGTGTAAGGCCTTGTGCATAGTCATCAGTTTCCTGGGTCTTTGGTCGGTTTGTCTGAGTTCCTACTTTGCCCATTTTATAAAGAGTCCAGAGTATCTTACTAATAGGAATACCAAGTTGTTTATTCGTTTGGTAAGGTTTTTGCTTCAGAGCTAGTTTTTCTGAGGTACTCTTTTCTTACTTTTTCCTTTATTTCTGGTGTCTGATTTCAATATTCCCAAGTACTTGTAATTTTCCTTCTCTCCAAGCATTCTAATGTTTTCCTGGTGTGGCAGTTCTATTTCTTCCATAGTTTCTCGTTTCTTATTTTTTATTATCACCACGGTACATTTTAATGCCAAATTCCATTCCCATATCCTGACTGTAGATTCTTATTGTTTGTATCATGGTTTCTAGTCTGTTTAATGTTTTTGGCAAATACTTTCATATCATCCATATACATTGGCCCAGTCGGCTAGGGCTACTGAATACACCGACTGTTTCTCTGCAGACTTAGCCAACGATTATCCTAGATATAACACTAAACAATCTGATGGTAAAGCTTCAGTAATGCTGGAGCTTTGGGAAATGCAGAGTACCCCTTCATTGCCATCGCTTCCAGGTCCACTCTAGCCAGGAGTGGTAGCACTTAATAGGGTCTTATCTATGGATTAAATAGAACTAAATAATGTACTTATGCTAAACTGTATTGTTGGAATTAAAACTGTGAATACATTTAACTGTGAATAAACAAAAAACCTGTACTTATGCTAAATTGAATTACTGGAAATAGAACTGTTCTTATATTTAAACTGCATACCTATGCTAAACTGAATTGTTTGAAATAGAACTTTTTATATATATATAAATAGATTTAGCATTACAAAACCTACAATAGTTGATATGCCAGAAAACCCGACCAACTAAACCAAATTCTATATATCTAATATATATGTATAAAGAGGGTTTGGCATTAAATAACCTACAACAGCTGATGTGTCATAAAAACCAACCAAACCAACTCATATATATTTAATATGTATGTATAAAGGGAATTTGGCATTAACCTACAATGGTTGATATGCCATAAAACCCAACCAAACCAAATCTTATATATTTAATATATATGTACAGGGGCCCGACAATATTTTTCGGACACTTTCATATTCGACTTTCCGAGTACCATAGAGTGGCGAAATTCCTTCAATAAAATAGCATAAACATATAAAAACAATACCTGTAATAAAAATGGAAGAAAATCGATTAGGTAAGGAAAAATATTTAATTTTCATCATTTTTTACAAAACACACGCGACATTATTTTTCGGACATCGTTGAAAAACTCTTAATAGTCTGTAATATCACCTTTCTTCTCAATAACTTTTATCAATCTCTCTTCATAATGATCAAACATATGCACAATAACATCTCTACGTGTTTCTATTAGTTGTTTTTTGGCTCCTAGTATTCGTTCCCATAGTTGAGCCTCTTTCGTTATTTCAGGTCCATCATAGACAAGTTGCGCAAGCATTTCCCAAACATTTTCTATTAAATTTAGATCTGGGCTTCTTGCAGGCCATTCCAAAGTAGTCATATTCACTTTAGCCATCCATTCTTTCATGAGTTTGGACACATGGATGCTGCAATTGTCTTGCTGTAGAACGAAATAATTCCCCATCTCTCTTCTTATCCTCGGTAGGACTTTCTCGTCCAGCAACTGTTTGTAGCTTTCGCTGTTCTGTCGTCCTTTCAGCCACTCCAACCATATATTTCCATTAGCAAAGATCATACCCCAAACCATAACTCCTCCTCCTCCCATCTGTCGTTTGTTCAGTACAACAGGCTCACCCCTTCTCGACCAAGTACACCATCCATCGGGCCCATTAAACTTGAAACGCTTCTCATCAGTAAATATAACCTTCTTAAAGTCAACATGCTTTCTTAACCACCTTTTAGCACACTCCAGTCTTGCTCCTTTGTGTTTCTTTGTTAGTGTAATTTTTTTCTTAGCCTTTGCATACTTCAAACCAATCCTATGCAGCGTTCTTTGTACTGTTCGGACGTTTACATCCAATTCACATTTCTCCTTCACTTTTCTTGCTGTAACTTTTTCTCCAGATGTGAAAAGCCGTGTCACAGTCCTCTTCGTTCTCCTTTCAGTCCTCTTCCCAATTGATCTTTTCCGCCCTCTCTTCTTTTTCCGCTCGGAGTTTGTCTTCAGCATGTATTCGACCGTTGATTTCGACAGCTTCAAATCCATGGCGATCCATCTGATGCTGAGACCATCTTTCCGCTTCTTCCGTGCCAAACAAACAACTTCTTTTGAATGCATTTTACCTCATTAAACTAAATTGTTTTGCCAAGAAATGTCCGGACTATTTATGCTGTTAGATTATCCTATGTTAGCATAGTAGTAGGGGTGCCAGTGCCTCAGAACAGTGTACAAGCAGAAAATTTGCATACAGCAACATATACATGAACATAGCTCTAAATAAAATAGGATTTTTTGTCATGTCCAAAAAATAGTGTCGCGCAAGTTTTCGCAAAAATCACAAAAAACTAAAATTATCAAAGCCAAACTAAAAAAAAAAAAAATGATTACACTAGTTGTGGATTTTCTCTCCTCAACTACGCACTTACAATCTCAAAACTTTTTGGCACTAGTGACCACCTTGAAGTACTTTTTTCAAAGTGTACGAAAAATATTGTCGGGCCCCTGTATAAAGAGGATTTGGCATTGAATAACCTACAATGGTTGATATACCATAAAACCCAACCAAACCAAATCTTATATATTTAATATATATGTATAAAAAGGATTTGGCATTAAATAACCTACAATGGTTGATATACCATAAAACCCAACCAAACCAAATCTTATATATTTAATATATATGTATAAAAAGGATTTGGCATTAAATAACCTACAATGGTTGATATACCATAAAACCCAACCAAACCAAATCTTATATATTTAATATATATGTATAAAAAGGATTTGGCATTAAATAACCTACAATGGTTGATATACCATAAAACCAAACCAAACCAAATCTTATATATTTAATATATATGTATAAAGAGGATTTGGCATTAAATAACCTATAATGGTTGATATGCCATAAAACCAAACCAAACTAAAGCAAAACCATCTATATACATAAAGTGGTTTATCTTTTACTGTGATTTTTTAAATTTGTTGCCCTTTTGAATTTCCTACGTATATAACTGAGTTGGCAGCATTGCAGTGACGAAAGTGAGTCTTTGTCGGATATTTTGAACTTATGGGACGACACATATGTGGATACTTTCGCCCTTTTTACTGATTTTGGTTATGACTCCACGCTCTGCTACCAACAAAGTTGAGTCAACCAAGCGTTGGAAATTCGCTGATCACACAGATCGTTTCGTTTTTAAACCAGTGGCTTTTGAAGTTACTGCCACACATGGCAAAGAAGCTGACATTCTCTGTCATTAAAAAACTTAATTATATTTCCTTCAGGATTGTCATTACTTCCGTTTCGTTCGGTGTTAGTATATTACGGATATACTACTACTAATGTTGACCCTTGATGGATGGGGGGACTTGACAAAATATCTTCCCTACCTCCAAGCATTCCAATGATAAAATCAAACACCTTAAGAAAAGGCAAGAAGGAGACGATATTCGGCAGAAACTATAAAAGGTGCAGACTACGCAGATGATCAGGCACTTCTCGCAAATAAACCAGTCCAAGTAAAATCCCTATCATAAAATCAAAACCTCTGGCCTTGACGCCTGTAATTCGACGCTTCAATCACTTAGCTTCGTACCACCCAAGAACACAAATGAGATTATCTGTGCCAAATGTCTCTTTTCTTCTTACAGAGATTAAACAATCCGATTTACCTCCCTTCACTTTTGAGCTAGACCACCAGGAGGAGCTAGTCTTACGAGCCGGACATCCAAAAAGAAAAAAGATATTTGAGTTGCCCTGAAGACATTTTCGCATCAACCTTTTGTAAGCAGATGAACATTTTCTGGTAACTGATGGCCACCCACTTCCTACCTTCGGGTAGGACGGGTGCATGAGGTTCGGATGAGGGTTGTGGCAATGAAATTTTGTCTTCTATTTTGTTTATAACATGACTCGTTTCTTTATTTATTTGGGTGGATAAAAAAAGAAAAAAAATGTTTCGAGTCTTGAAAATAAAATGTCGGATGGATTGAGGAAAGGGAAAGAAGGAAAAGAGTAATGAAAAGAAACAGGATACAGAGCAGAAATAAAACTGGCCAATGAATGACGGGTCTTTGTAAGAATGAGAAAATGTAGTACAAGGTAGGAGATAAAAGAAAGAAAGAAAGAAAAAAAGAAATGGGGTGAAAGAAAGAAAAAAAGAGTGAATGAAAAAGAAAGAAATTAAAGGTGAAGAAAGAAAAAAAAAGAAAGAAAAGAAGAAAGCAATAGAGTGGAACAAAGAAAGAAATATATGAATGAAAAATGAAAAAAAAAACATGGGCAAAAAGAAAGAAAGAAAGAAAGTGAAAGAAAGAAAGAAAGAAAGAAAGAAAGAAAGAAATGGGTTGAAAGAAAGAAATATGGTTAAAGAAAGAAAGAAAGTTCAAAAGTAGATAACTTATCACTATTTGGAAGATTGTCTTGCGCCTTTATTTTTTACTTCATTTCTCAAACCGTCAGGGTTTGGGGGTGGTCGTGGCGTGGTTGTTTTTTTCTTTCGTTCATTCTTTCTTACCGTATTCAGCATTACAACTATTTGTAAACAGAATTCTAAAAAAGACGGAAGTTAGATTGAAACAATTCTCGGTAAAAAAAAAAAAAACAACAAAAAAAAACTAAAACAAAAGAGAGAGATAGATAAATAGAGAGAGAGGGGAAGAGAGAGAGAAAGAAGAACGAAGAGAAAAAAATATTTATTCTTTGTTAGATTACATGTTAGCAAGTGAAAGGTTTGAACCCGAGGAGAAATCGATCCGACTTAGTCGGACCCCACCCAATATCTAGCAACGAATGACGTTACAGCTGCACAAGACAACATCACCACGCCCCCCACTGCCACAACTCGCCCTCTCTTGGGCCAACACGCAAACGAAGGCAGAGTTATAGAGGCGAATTTCGTAAATTCAAACCAGAGATTCATAATAAGAAAGAAACCAAAGCAAACATATATATATATATATATACTCAAGTCGTCATTTAATAAGCTTAGCTCAGCTTAATTTGACACAAGGCCAAATATATTAGTCGCACAGTGAGAATCGAATTCACAAATAATTATCCACAAGTTCAACTTGCTACGTAAGTCGTACTGATTTGTTGTGTTTAGCTTAGTTTTGCATAAGGTCAGAAACATGCGTCACTCAGTAAGAATCAAATTCACTTACCTCTGTCCGTTAGGTTTGTGCGATAATCATTACATTCGCTTTGATTTAATATGCTTTGATATAATAAGTCAAAAAGCCAGAATAATGAGTCACTCAGTGACAAACGAATTCACTAGCAATTGTCTGCTAGTTTAACTCATTGACTTTTAAACTGCTCAAGTCGCCCGTTGCGAATCAAATTCTCTAACAATTCCATTTTCTATGGCCATAACCGTAAAGCTCCCGATGGGGGTTTAGGGATACTATAAATAATTATCTTCCTTTGAGTACTGGAAAGTCGTTTATATGAGAACTTAATAATTAGCCTTTTTCCGGTTTTATGTCTCATCATATTAGGAACGTAATGACCGAAAGTAGATTATGTCTACAGTCCTGACTAATGTGCTGAGGTGCGTATTATACATGAGAACTATATATATATATATATATGGGGGTTTAGGGATACAATGAATAATGATCTCCCTTAAAAAAAAATTGGCATGTCGTTTACGTGAGAACTATAAAATTAACCGATGTCCTGAAGGGTATCACATGTCAGTTTCAGAAACTCCTTCTCGACGTCATTTGTCTCTGTTCTTTGAATGGTATGAAGGTTTTTACTGATCCAGATAAAAAAAACGGCAAAGAAAAAGAGCTATAGTACCCACACTAATCAAGTAAACCGTTTATTTCATTTTGTATCCCTTCTACATACTACTGGTTCATCGAACAATATGTGCATGATTCTAGCAATTAGAACACATTTTCAACGCTTAAGCTTAGTGTGGCAAAGGGCTAAAAATTTGCGTCACACAGTAAGAATCGAATTCACCAAAATTAATCGTTATACTAACTCGCTGATCATTACACTATGCAAGTCGCCTTGATTTACAATGTTAAACTTACTTTAGCAAAAGGCAAGAAATATGAGTCATTCATTGAGAATTATATTCGTAAACAATTTTTGGGCGTCTAACTCATTAACCATTACACTCCGCAAGATGTCTTGATTGGCACAATGCCAGGAATGTTATGTAACGGCTTCCAGCACTAACTTACCTAATTTTGCGAATATTCGATGGAATTGATTGACAGGTTGACACTATTAGACAAAAATACTTATCCGTGTGAGACAGGAATATTTGAAACTAAATTGTAAAGTTGGCGACCGTAGTCGACGGCGATCAGGAGGCTCCTTTTTCAATAGCTTCTACAATAAATAGTACGAACTCTGTCCCATAAAATTGTTATAATTTAGTATATGAAATACATAAACAAATGCAACAACAAATATGGGACAGAAGTCGCAGTTCACAGCTGTCTGAAAAATGTGAATATTTAAAGTAAGTAAATTTGGTGACTGTAGTTGAAGGCTACCAGAAGGCTCCCTTTTCAATAGCTACTACAGGTGTAGGGGAGGGCGCTACTCTTTTCCCTGGATTGCTCCACTTTACCCTTGATACGTACCTTATACTGCTGAGTGTTAAGCAAGGAGGTATCAAGTACCATTTTTAAAGTCTTTGGTATGGGATTGAACCCAGGTCTCCCGGACCATTGGCGAACACTCTACCCACTAGGCCAATGAGCTATATAACTGTGTGTAAATTTTTTATAGTCTGTATAATTGTTTGCAAAATGCTTTTATTTTCACCACCACCACCACCCCCAAAAAAAGGGGAGAGACGGATTTTGCCATTAAAGGGTTGATATGCCCTAAAACCAGCCAACCAGGAAAATATATAATCAATAATTTTTAACTGTACTCAACTGACCGCCAACTAAAACCGTCTATACGGGTACATATTAAACTGCTTGCGTCCTCAGTCGTCTAACCTACAGTATTCAAACCTGTAATTTTAATGCTCTCCAGCTGTCTAAGATGAAGTCTACCTGGATAAAGTTCCTCATAAAACATGTCGAAAATGAATTTCAACGAGTGAATATATCACCATGAAGACGCTTAGGCAACTGCAGCTGTAGGAACCTCACAACCTGACTGAGGGCGATGAGGACTAACGTTTCAAGTTTACCAGCAGTTACATATTCTGACTCATCCACGAGGAACCGATCCAAACCTTCGGTCAATCTCGGCACTTGAAGTTCAATTCACATATCCTGGGGGCATCCTCATTCAGCTTGGCAGAAATAAAAGGGGAGTAAAAAATAAATTATATGCCTGAGATCACAGAAAGGTATATAAAAAAGCTTCCAGGGAAAATCAAGACTACAGTAATTATTTGCGTATAATACGCACTTATGTTTAAACCGCACTTTGTACAACGAAATTCTGTGGGTGGAAAAAATTCTTGAGTATAATACGCACTGACTTTTTTATAGAGTTGGTCGCAGCTAAATCTAGTCGAAATTTAGCATTTGTCCAACTTTTTATCGGTTCGTGCGGATTAAAGATAAGAATTCATATAGTTTACATTAGGTCTTAAAACACAAAATTTACACAATATTTAGAACAAACACCCAGACATGTTCCCACGTGAATGCAACTGGCTAGTGGCTCACATTAGGAGAATGAAAGATATAAACGAACACATTCCAGTTGATATTTCTCTGTAATGGCATAAAACGTATTAATTCATACTATCGATATAACTAAGGTTCGGTCATCCCGCCCCGAATATGGTGACGCATGTGGCCAAAAAAAAATAATAATGATTATACAGTTCTCTTGTATAATACGCACCCAACACATTATCTTGAACTATAGAAATGATTTACATGAGATCATTCCGTCCCTAATATGATGAGACATGAGACCGGAAAAAGATTAATTATAGTGTTCTTAAATATGGGACGGAAAAATCTGAGAAAAATAGTGCGTCTTATACACGAATAATTAATCTTCTCTCTCTCTCTCTCTCTCTCTCTCTCTCTCTCTCTCTCTCTCTCTCTCCTTCTCTTACACACACACACACATACACACATATATATATATATATACACTGAGAAACACACAGAGATAAAGACACATGCACACAAAGAGATACACAGACAAACCCGACCATCGCCAGAAAAGGAAAATAATTGTAAACTATGAGAATTAATTTTTTATTCGTTGCGGACTTTTTATCCTCATCTTGGTTGTTTTTGTGTTGTTTCTTCTTCACTACGTTTCGGCCAAATTTCACCTCTGGCCTTCTTCAGGTGATTAACCGCGACCTCGGATAGGAATGCTGAGTCTTGTAACCGCTCCCCAGTAACTACTGCCTTCCATAGTTGTTGTCTATCGCACCACGTTTTTAACCAAGTGAACCTCTGGCCGGCTTGGGTAGGAATTGAAACCGCTATCTTCTGACAATGAAACGTAGTGAAGAAGAAACAACACAAAAACTACCAAGATGAGGACAAAAAAAAAATTAATTTTCAGATTAAGAAGCCTCATCTCAAAATGATTCCAATTAAAGACAATTGTAAATTATGTTTTTCGAAGCATTTAAACTCTATCTATGGGCTTCTTAATTTTTGTAAAGTCTCGTGTGATTCGCTAATCTTACATGATATTACGACACTTCGTCGTTCGACTTTAGAGGGCGCTGTTTTCACAGATAAGCCGATGAATAGAAGAGGAAAAGAGATACAAACAAAAAGAAAAATAGAAAGAGAGAGAGAGAGAGAGAGATTGAGAGAGAGAGAGAGAGAGAGAGAGAGAAAGTTTGCATGAATTTTATTCAGAAGAAAAACTAGACGTATCGGTCGACCACAGAAGAACAAAAAAAAAATCAAATTCTGCTCGTTGGTTAGGAAGTAAAATGCAAATAAAGACTTTAGAAAATCCAATATCTATTTATATATTCACATTGTCAAATATTGCCCACGACTACGAGTTTCATGAACAGTGGTTGGCACGATCGTCAGATGAATATCAGTTTTGTGTAGAATTATCTATCATACAGTGGCAGTATAATAAAAATGAGGAAGAACAGAGGAGAAAGAAGTTTAACAAAATAAAAATATGTCCTCTCTCTTTCTTCTTCATTTTACCCTCTCTTCACTCTTTATATTTTTTTCTTTATTTTTAACATAAATTTCAGTGATTAATACAAATTATATTTTCATGTGTGCAGAGAGATAGAGAGAGTGTGAGAAAAAGAGAAGGTGCATGAGAAAAAGAGAGTTAAAAAGAGAGAGAGAGGAGAGAGAGAAAGTGAGGAAAAGAAAAAGAGACTGAATGAGAAAAAGAAAGAAAGGGAGTGAGCAAGAAGGAGAAAGTGATAAAGAGAGAGAGAGAGAGAGAGAGAGACTGAGAAAATGAGAGAGTGAGTGAGAAAAGAGAAAGAGACAGAAAAGATAGGGACTGAGAAGAGAGAGAGTGTGAGAAACGAGAAAGAGAGAAAGTGAGAAAAAGAAAGAGAGAGAGAGAGAAATGAGAGAGAGAGAGGAGTGTGTGTGTGTGAGAGAGAGAGAGAGAGTGAGTGAGATACAAACAATACGAAATGTTGATCACTTACAATTTAAACATGATACCATTTTACTTCTCTCTCTCTCTCTCTCTCTATATATATATATATATATATATATAGTGAAATGAAGAAGTCGTACTTAAAATCGTTTTTTCTTAAAAAAGAAAAAGTGCTCAAATATTGGACTGTAAAGAAGCATAAAAGTTAGAATTTAAAAAAAAAAGTTTACTCACTGCCTCAAATCACTCTCAAGATTATAAGTTTCACGTATTTTTATAAAATAATATAATGATCAGATGAAACGTTACTAGAATGGACGAAAATATAAAGAAATACTTAATATTCCACATAGAATGTTAAAAATGGTTTCAACAAAAAGCAGAAGTACTGTGGCAAAGATATATATATATATATATATATATATATATATGTGACACATGCACACAAAGAGATACACAGACAAACCCGACCATCGCCAGAAAAGCAAAATTATTGTAAATTATGAGAATTAATTTTTTATTCATTGCGGACTTTTTGTCCTCATCTTGGTTGTTTTTGTGTTGTTTCTTCTTCACTCATCGGTGCAAGACTCCCTGATGATCCGTTGAGGTGAAAATTTAGTAGGAGAATTCCGACTGGCGATTTAAGTTAATTTTAATATATATATATATATATATATATATATATATATATATATATATATATATATATATATTTCTTGTAGGTCCAAATAGAGAATAAAAATATTTTTAAATAGGTAGGTCCACGAAGAGATTTGTATTTTTTAATTTATTTATTTTATTCTTACATACGTGTATGTTTCCAACTTGTTGCTTTCGTCAGAGAACATATATGGCTCGAGGCCTTGTTAATGGGGTATTCAATGAGACTTGAACTCACTCGTGTTTGGAGTTTGAATGATTTTCAGTTGGTTATGACTTTATATAATGGTTACTCCTCTCTTTTTCTTAGAGTGTTGTTACCTTAGTCTGTTTTACCCCTCATTGATATTTCATATTTTTGTCGTTGTGTGTGTGTGCGCGCGTTGGAATGGTTTTGGATTTCACTAACAGTTATTTTTCCTCTCTGTGTGTGTGAGTATGAGTGTTTTCGGGATATTTTTGCGTGTGTAGGTGTGGTAGTATATATGTATATATATCATCATCCTGTCGTGCCACTAGCTGGGATTTTTCTGACCCTCTCTCACCATTCGTCTTAATCGTCCATCGCTCCTGACAAGTCTTCTTGGCTACCATATTTACCAACCCCTCCGCTCGGGCAGGATATGACACAAGGTCAATTTTTA
Source organism: Sepioteuthis lessoniana (assembly GCA_963585895.1). NCBI lineage: Eukaryota > Metazoa > Mollusca > Cephalopoda > Myopsida > Loliginidae > Sepioteuthis > Sepioteuthis lessoniana. The sequence continues at coordinate 57,963,700 of OY757931.1, read as the reverse complement.
AGCAGAGTTTAACAGGTTTGAATTCAGAGTTTTCCTTCTCCTAGACTAGATGCCTCACCAAGGCTGAAGAACCATGTCTGCCCTACTATTTACCCATAGCTGGAGGGAGAATAATTGGATTCATACCTTTCCCAAGGGTATTAGTGCTATGTGAAATGCAATCAGTCTTCTTGGCTACATCCTGTATCGGCACAGAGCTGTTGTTGATAGGTTCTAGCTGGTCGTCAAACCCTTGCTCGTCCGTGTGAAGGGGTCCACAGGAATACATCGCTTATGACTTCTTCCTTACTTTTCCATCAGAGTCCCGCATGTCCAGTTCGTCTTATTTGGATAGTTTGTGATGGGTGGTAGGTGGTCGTACAGCTGCTGTTTTGTAGGATGTTGCCTCCAGGATTTGTTCAATACACCTCTGTTACTGTCTATTATTGAGAAGAAGGGTCATTATATTAAAATGTAAACGATTCTATGACTTATCATATGTGTTTGTTATTTGTTTAACAATAAGTGCTGTTTAATTTTTTATGATCTTATCTGTTTACCGCAAAATACCACATTCTCTCGTTTGGCTTATCATAATTACCATCATCAAATCACGCTAATGCTACAGTGTTCGCCAATGGTCCGGGAGACCTGGGTTCAATCCCCGGTCGCGTCATACCATAGACTTTAAAAATGGTACTTGATACCTCCTTGCTTAACACTTAGCAATGTAAGGTACGTATCAAGGGTAAAGTGGAGCAATCCAGGGAAAGGAGTAGCGCCCTCCCCTACACCTTCATGTTGTAGCTATTGAAAAGGGAGCCTTCGGGTCGCCCTCGACTAAGGTCACCAACTTTACTACTTACCTGATTCTCTCTCTCTCTCTCACACACACACACACACATACACACACAAACACAAACTATCTCTGTCATCCATTGCTCCTCGCAGGTCATCCAAACTGAATCCCACGTCCGCACAGAGCTATTGTATGTAAGTCTTTGCTGGTCGGTCAACACTGTCGCGTCCATGTATCATCAGCAGTGTCCCGCATGTCTTACTTGGAGGGTTTGTGAGATGGGAAGTAGGTGGCCGTACATCTGCTGTTTTGCAGCATTCTTACAGAGTTTTCATCGAGCTTTTTATCCAGGTTATAAGCTACTGAGCAAATCGGCTTAAATTTCCAAGCGATGATCATGAACGCAAATAATATTTTTTTATTTGTATCATTTCAACGAAACAGCAGAGCAGACTATGTTCTTTAAACTTGCAATTGGTCTAGAAAGAAAACACTGAATTCAAACTGGTAGTTGACCTGGAGAGAGATGGTCTCCGTCCGGCTGTTTCTGCCCAAAATACTCTGCGCGAGTGGTACCTCCACGACCAAACCAATTTTGTTTGTTAGTAGTTTATGGAATGTCAACCTTTGTTGGTTATTTAATGCCAAATCCATCCTTTCAGAAGGACAGTTGTGGTAATATTTAATCCGTAGCTGGGAGGATAAGGGTGTTCATACCTTTCCAAAGGGTATTAGCCCGAAAGTGAATGTAATAGCGTGACTGGAGTTCGAACTCGCTTACTACAATTCCGTAGTCCAGAGTTTTAACTATTACACCAAACCAATTTACGTTTTTTTTTTATTATTTAATGGCATATCAATCTTTGTGGGTTTTTTTTTTAATGTCAAAGCAATCCTTGTAGGATATCATTCAGCATTTAGCTTAGGCGATATCACTCCGAAAGAGAATGACTGGGGTTTGATCTTGCTTACTACAATATCGCAGTCCAACACGTAAGCCACAACGCCACCAGAACTTCCCCTTTAATTTATGGGACCGGGGAGGGAGTATTTAAAAAAAATAAACTACAGTTATTCATGCAAATTTCACACAGACAGAGATTTATATATATATATATATATATATATATATATGTGTGTGTGTTCAAATGATAGATTGTCGTGAATCTTACAGTATGATAGAAATATGTGGAAAGTTGGATAAATCAAACACTTAAAACAGGTTCAGTAGTATCTGCGATATTTCGTTTTTTAATTCAAGAACTTTTTCTGGTTTGGAATGAAGAACGAAATATCCTGGATACTACTGAACCCGTGTTAAGTGTTTGATTTATCCAAACTTCCATATATTTCTATCATATATATATATATATATATATATATATATATATATATATATATATATATATATTAGTTAATGATAGATTTGCTAAACAAATCTCTCAATCTGTTCAAAAGAGGTATTTTTCAGCTAATTTACGTCTTATCTTAAACACAAAACCGATTCTGACGTCCATCCGTAAAGACGGTCTTTCCATACATCATAAGAATTCTCTCATTTATTTAAATGTAGTAAGGGTTTACCCTACATAGCAAGAACCAATCAAAGGCTGAATGGTAGAATTAAACAGCATCTTCCTGCGAAAATTTTAATTTTGGCCCGACTGATATTCTCAATTAATACATACGGGTCATCATTTGCGTAAGACCTGATTAATAATCGTAATTATGTTAAGAAATTTATTCTTGACTTTTATTCTATATTGAACAAGTCACACTCTTCATTTCACCCAAAAATATTGGAGACTATTCATATTTTGAGAATGTCAACTTGAACCTAATATTGTTTCCATGTAATCTCCAGTATAAAATTTTTTTTCTCACCCAATATATATCTTGTTTTTAATCAATTTAGCCCTGTTGAGCGAGGAACGAAACCTGTTTGATAGCCTTTAATCTTTTAAGTTTTAATTTTCATCATGAATAAAACCTTTGGTCTCTTTATTGCCATAATACAATTTGTACTGTAAAAAATCTCTCTCTCTCTCTCTATATATATATATATATATATATATACCTGTTGGTTTAGTGGTCGAGTGTTCATGCCAATGGCCCGGAAGACCGGGGTTCCATCTCGAGTCGAGTTATACCCAAGACTCAAAAAGTGGTATTTGATAGCTCCTTGCTTAACACTCATCATTATAAGGTACGTTTCAAGAGTAAAGTGGAGCAATCCAGGGAAAGGAGTAGTACCCTCTCCTACACCTCGGTGTAGTAGCTATTGAAAAGGGAGCTTTCGAGTAGCACTCGACTACGGTCGCCAACTTTACTTACTTACTTGAGAGAGAGAGAGAGAGAATGTAAAAAAATATGAAATATTGAGTATTTTAATTCAAAGATGATACCATACCCCGCCTCTCTCTCTCTCTCTCTCTCTCTCTCTCTCTCTTCTCTCGGTCTGTCTCTCCCATTTTTCTTTCTCACTCTTCATATATATATATATATATATACATTCTCCCCCTACCATGGGTAAATAGTAGAGCAGACTGGGATCATTAGACTTGGTTAAGCAACCAGTCCTGAAGAAGGAAAGCTCTGATTTAAAACCAGCTGTACTCCACTTACAAATTGACCTTGTGCCACATCCTGCCCAGGGTGAATTTAAATACATACTTACAGATAGACACGATCACCATACACAAATACACGGATATACACCCACGCAGACACCCTTCCTACATAAATAGAATCAGACTCACACGCATAAATAATATTCATGCAATCCTCCACCCCACACATACTCAGACACATACACACAGAGAAATACCCCTAGATATACTGTCATACACATAGACACACATTTAAGCAATCACAGACACACAAAAAAACTTTCTCCAACTGAGAAACACTCATATCCATGCACATCAACAAAGATACACACAATCTTACACACGCATGCACACACACATACACACACACTCATTAAAATCAAGTCGAGCGTACACACATGGAAAGAGAAACATGCGCAAAGCGTTTCGCTGGAACCTCAAATTGTTTGCAGGGGCCAAAGATGTCCCTGCTGAATTCTTCAGTTAGGGGACCCGGGGAGGTCGACACCAGAGGCGGGAATTTGGGGGATTTTGCAGTCGACCGCAACGCGACCATCTGTAGACTTCAAAGTAACAGCTCGTTTTGAAGACAAGACAAAATATATGCACGTTAAGTTTTTTTTTTTTTTTTTTTGTGGTTGTGGTAGTGGTGGTGGGGAACTCCACGGTTGATCAAAACCAAAAAAAAAAAAAAAAAAAAAAAAAAAAAGAGAAAAAAGGGTTGAAGAATAGGAAATGAGATACCAGGAACTGCCAAAACGTAATAATTACACTGGTCGGAAACTAGCGGCCTCAGTACGAGATTATATCCCGTTTTGTCTTTTAAACTATTACTACTACTACAACAACTATTACTACTCCTACTGCTTCTGCTGCTGTTGCAACTACTACTACTACTATAACTACTACTACTGTAGTTGGCCCACCCGGCTGGAGCAATAGAATACACCAACTGCATCTCTTCAGAGGGGTAAGACTCCCCCAATGTGTTTCCTGGATATGACACGAAACAATCGGATGGTGAGGTTCCAGTAAAGCTGGAGCTTTGGGGAATGCAGAGTACCCCCGCATTACCATAGCTCCCAGGTTCATCTGGAGTGGTAGCACCTGATAGGGTGCTATCGATGGGTCAAATAGGACTAAACTGTGTACTGATGCTGGATTGAATTGTTTGAAATAGAACTGTTTTGAAATTTGACTGAACCGTTTTGAGATTTAACTGTTTGTAAAATAAAACTATAATTATACGAAAGTAAATTGTTTGAAATTTAATTTGGCGTTAAATAACCCGAAAAGATTTGGCAAGCCTTAAAACAATTGAATCAACCAACCAACCAATCAACCTACAACAGTAGATTCCCACGGTTATTGTCATGGAGTCGGTAATCGTCGTTGGAAATGGATTCGGCCATCCGGGTTCAAATCCTGGACTAGGCTGTCTGTATTTCTACACAACGCTAATACCCTTAGGAAAGGTATGAATCTAACTATTCTCCCTTCAGCTACTGATAAACAGTAGGGCAGATTGAGCTCTTAGTATGGCAGCCAGTCTAGGAGAAGGAAAACGCTGAATTCGAACCTGGTAAACCCAGTATAAATATTTGACCTTCTGTCGCATCCAGCTTGTGGTGGAGGGGTTGGGGAAACACATCGAAAGAACCTGACCATATATCCGATGCTGTTTGCTAAAAGCGAGTGAGATTTGCTGGCCACTGTAATCAAACCCCCCCACCACCACCACTTGATCCCCTGGAAACCATCATCAGCTGGAGAAGTTAAGTTTCATATCGTTTCTTTGTTTAATGGCATAGCAAACTTTGTGGGTTATTTGAAGTCAAAGACATCCTTATAGAAGAACAGTGGCGGTACTATTCAACCTAGAGCTGAAGAAATATCCTCTGCAAAGGCATGCACCTCCTTATCTCCCGGCTATAATATAAATAGTACAATTTATATTCTTCTACAAAAACCAATTCGGCTTCAGATAACCCTTGTGGGTTGATATGGCATTAAAGGAAGAAACCAAACCAAACTTAATTGAAAAAATAGTGTGTGAAATCCTAACTTTTGGCATTATATAACCCTTGGAGGTTTATATGCCATTAAACAAAGAAGCCAAACTAAACCAAACTAAACTTGCTTAAAAAGATAGCGTGTGAAATCCTAGCTTTTGGCAATAGATAACACTCGAGGGTTGATATGTCATCAAACAAAGAAACCAAACTTATTTGAAAAAAATAGCGTATGAAATTCTGGCTTTAGGCATTAGATAACCCTTGAAGGTTGATATGGCATTAAACAAAGAAACCAAACCGAACATGTTTAAAAAAAAAAAAGGCGTGTGAAATCCGGACATTTGGCATAAGATAACCCTCGGAAGTTTATATGCCATTAAACAAAGAAACAAAACTAAACTTGCTTGAAAAAATAGCGTGTGAAATCCTGGATTTCGGCTGAGTTTGAACCCCGACAGCTGGGAAATATATCACAATTTTTTGATCATTTAAAATGAAGGAGAACATTCACTTTCATGTTTTTTTTCTACACGAAATTTAAAGAGAATTATAAGTTTTACAACTATTTCAGTTAAAAGATGTGCATGGTAATGGCGTTATGCAAACATCTAATAATCTGAGTACTCGGTAGCCTTTAAGCGTATATGTAAACAGAAGAAAAAATGCATATACGTTAAAGTCCCTTCGCTTACGTTGAGTTTGCCAATAATTATGCGGTAAGATATCCGACTGGCGTAATGTGAGCCGGATTTCGATCCTAGTTAAAAGCATCTCGCGTGTCTAGCCACACCAATGAGTTGTGATATAATGAAACTATCTGTTTATCACAATATATATATATATATCATTATTATGAAATCGAGCTTATGGCATGGATTTCCCTGACTCTCTCTCTCTCTCTCTCACCTTCTCTCTCTCTCTCACCTTCTCTCTCTTACTCTATCTCTCCCTTTCTCTATCCGTCCCTATCATTTATCGCTCCCGGCAGGTCTTCCCGTCCAAGTCCTGTTTCAGCGCAGAGCTGCTGGTAAATTCTTACTGGTCTGCTAACACTGGCACGTCCATGTTTAGGAGTCCATAGAGGAATGCCACTTATGAGTTCGTCCTTACTTCTCCAGCAATGCCCTACACGTCTTGTTCGTCTTACGTGTATGGTTTGTGAGATGGGAAGTAAGTGGCCGTATATTGCTGTTTTATGGGTTATTGCTTCCAGGTTTTATTGAAAACACCACGTAACATTCATGTTTAGTTCCCATCGAGCTTTTTTCTCTATGCGCTCTGTAAGCGTTCATGGGGTGCGTCCATACTGTAGTATTGACACTACCATGGTTTGGAAGAAATCCCGTTTTATTTTATCAAATAGATCAAACTTCCATATGATCGACAACCTATCGATAACACCACCCCCCCGTCTTTGATATGTTTATGTCAACATCACATTCAGTCGATGAAATATTGTTGTGTGGGGGTTTCCATTAAATGAAGCTCTCATTATTCTAAATCACATTCTTTCAACGCTATTTTGTGATTTTACGACACAAAAGCTGAAAAGAAAGTGTCTTCGTGGTGTAATGGTTAAAGCGCTGGGCTGCGGAATTGTAGTAAGCGAGTTCGAACTCCAGTCGCGCTATTACGTTCACTTTCGGACAAATACCCTTGGAAAAGGTAGGAACTCCCCTTATCCTCCCAGTTATGGGTTAAATAGTACCTCTACTGTTCTACTAAACGGGCCATTGGCCTAATAAGTAATGTGTTCGCCAATGGTCCAAAAGACCGGTGTTCAATCCCAGGTCGAGTCATACTAAAGCCTCAAAAAATGGTACTTGATGCCGCCTTGCTTATCATTCGTCATTATAAGGTATGGATCAAAGGTAAAGTAGAGCAATCAAGGAAATGGAGTAGCGCCGTCCCCTACACATCAGTGTAGTAGCTATTGGAAAGGGAGCCTTCGGGTTGCCCTCGACTACGGTTGCCAACTTTACTTACTGTTCTACTAGAAGGATGGCTTCAGCATTAAATTACCTACGAAGGTGGATATGCCATTAAACAAAGAAACCAAACCAAACCAAGGGCTAAGAGGCATTCCTACACTTCCGATGACGGCATTGACTGAGAATTTCAAGGCAGATGCCGCGACAAATGTCCATCCTTTACCAGTATCAAGGTATTTTATTTCTGGTTTGCTCTGGTATCATCTCTGTTCTGATTATATATATTATAACTGTGTTGGTTGTCACTAAATCACTTTGTAGGTTTGTGTCGAACCAAGAGCAATATAATATGGAGAGTGCTCAATATCTAGGATAGAGCTATTATATAATAATAATATATATATATATATATATATATAATTCATGAAATATAGACAGCGACCCTGGGTTTCATGGAGTTTTTTTTTTTTTTTTGCTAAACAACAATCATCCGGCAGTTAAGAAGATGGAATGAATTGAAAATTGAAGAATACGAAAAAAAAAAAAAATACAGACAAAAACCGTTGGGATTTCGTTTGTGCGGGTTTGTAAGTGTGTGAGTGTATGTAGGTGTGTGCGTATACGTGTATGTGTTATACTTACGTATGGATACGTGTTTTTATGAGGTTAAGCCAGGCTACGATCGTAGCGCGTTGAGAAGGGGGAAATGAATTTGAGTGTATCTTAATAATTCGTTACATTATTTTGTTTCTCTGTGTGTGTAGGTGACTATAGCTATGGAACAAAACATCATCACTATATATATATATATATATATATATATATATATATATAGAGAGAGAGAGAGAGAGAGAGAGAGAGAGAGAGGTGCCCGTGGTGTAATGGTTATCGTCGCAGGATGTGGACTCGGCGACACGAGTTCAAATCCTGGACGAGACTGATTGCATTTCACATAGTACTAATACACTTGGGAAAGGTATGAATCCAATAATTCTCCCTCCATCTATGGGTAAATAGTAGGACAGACTAGGTTCTTCAGCCTTGGTGAGGCGACTAGTCTAGGAGAAGGAAAACTCTGAATTCAAACCTGTTAAACTCCGCTTAAAAAAATTGACCTTGTGTTATATCCTGCCCGAGCGCAGGGGTTGGGTAAATAGGATATATATATATATATATATATATATATATGATATCTATATAATACTTGGCTGCAGACACTATCAGCCCAGGAAACTGATTTAATGTATTTAACGTCCTCATGTTAAATGCCGCAATTTTTTGTATCTAAATGATTTTGATTTGGGTTGGAGCTCTGGAGCTGATTTTTTTAACATTGGGGTCAGAGCTCCAACCTCAACAGAACACACCCCTATTTACCAGTGCCATGAGCGATGAGGTATGGACAGTTTGAATTAGTCATGGTATTCTATCGTTGCCTGTTTTTCTTTTTTTTTTTTTCCTCATCAATTGATGCCGCTCTATTGTATGGATAACAGTAATTTCCTGATTGAACAATTTGATCCTGGCTATTGACCTATACAGTTCTTCCGCCCAGCACCTGGTGAAATGGGCCACTGACCCAATTTTGGATTCATACACTTTACTTATATTCACAATGCTGCTTCCCATGGCGTTTGTTGATATATACTTGTATACTTTTTCTGATTTTTTTTTCAGAGAGAGTGGGTGTATTGGATTTTAAGGGTTTTTTCCATCGGCTTTGCAGGATCGAATTCTAGACTTTATTATTGATGCTTTCAAGCGAATATCGTAACACGAATTAGGATTTATAAGTTTACAAGTAAGAATAAGTCTAACTTATCATTTCGAAGCCGAATGGCTCTGGCTCCAGCCGGGTCACTTTCGGGTGGATGTTGAATCTATGACAAGTATAACACTAGATCTTCGGGTGAAGTGAAACTAAGACCAGCAAAGTCACTTGGCATGCGTGCCGGGAGTCTTGGCAAAAGCTAGCATAGTTCATACTGTACCTTGTGATCTTATGACCAGCATAGTCCAGCAGTGCACGAATCTTGGATCGTATGCGACCTCTCCATTATAGAATGACCTTTAGTGTCATATCAGGACACTCGTTGTGGGCAGGGTGGTTTCACCCCTCCGCAAAGATGCAGTCAGTGTATTCTATAACCCCAGCCGACTGAGCACCTCAGTATTTGATTATTTTAAAATATTTTCCGATGGGTTTAAATAATTCAATTTAGTAAGATACAGGAATGTTTTATTAAGCCCGAATATTTAGCTACTAAATAAAAAAATGTTTTGGGTCTTATCTGTTAACTGTTTATTTTCTGCCAAATAAAAAACATGTTTTGCATATTATCTGTTATTAGTTTATTTACTGCTAAATAAAAAAACTTTTGCTTCTTTTCCGTTATTAGTTAATTTACTAGTAAATAAAATGTTTTACTTCTTATCTGTTACTTTTTATTTACTGCTAAATAAAAAACATGTTTTGCATATTATCTGTTATTAGTTTATTTACTGCTAAATAAAAAAACTTTTGCTTCTTTTCCGTTATTAGTTAATTTACTAGTAAATAAAATGTTTTACTTCTTATCTGTTACTTTTTATTTACTGCTAAATAAAAAACATGTTTTGCATATTATCTGTTATTAGTTTATTTACTGCTAAATAAAAAAACTTTTGCTTCTTTTCCGTTATTAGTTAATTTACTAGTAAATAAAATGTTTTACTTCTTATCTGTTACTTTTTATTTACTGCTAAATAAAAAACATGTTTTGCATATTATCTGTTATTAGTTTATTTACTGCTAAATAAAAAAAAGTTTTGCTTCTTTTCCGTTATTAGTTAATTTACTAGTAAATAAAATGTTTTACTTCTTATCTGTTACTTTTTATTTACTGCTAAATAAAAAACATGTTTTGCATATTATCTGTTATTAGTTTATTTACTGCTAAATAAAAAAAGTTTTGCTTCTTTTCCGTTATTAGTTAATTTACTAGTAAATAAAATGTTTTACTTCTTATCTGTTACTTTTTATTTACTGCTAAATAAAAAAAAGTTTTGCTTCTTTTCCGTTATTAGTTAATTTACTAGTAAATAAAATGTTTTACTTCTTATCTGTTATTAGTTTATTTACTGCTAAATAAAAAAAGATAACTGAACATCCTCTAAGCTCGAAAATTCCATTACTTAATGTTTTAAAGTAGAAATTGCTGTAAAGTGTGTATGTGTGTGTGTGTGTGCGTGCGTGCGCATATTGAATTAATCTTGCTTTCAAATTTTATCCTTTTGAAGCTGTCTATGAACACAAACTAGGTGTTAGCTTTAGGGTTGCCCGTTTCTTCTTTAACTCTCTCCGATTCTTCACTTTTCCAAAACTGCAAGTTTTACACTATCGTCTGTCATCGTCTCCAAATCTGCTACATCATAGGAATACTCTGGAAAGGTTTTTTTTCTAAAGGAATGCATTGGAAAGGGCTTTACATAAGATTCCGTTGAAAAGGGTTTTTTCTAAAGGAATGCATTGGAAAGGGCTTTACTATAAGAATCCGTTGAAAAGGGTTTTTTCTAAAGGAATGCATTGGAAAGGGCTTTACTATAAGAATCCGTTGAAAAGGGTTTTTTTCTATAGGAATGCATTGGAAAGGGCTTTACTATAAGAATCCGTTGAAAAGGGGTTTTTTTTCTATAGGAATGTATTGGAAAGGGCTTTACTATAAGAATCCGTTGAAAAGGGTTTTTTCTAAAGGAATGCATTGGAAAGGACTTTACTATAAGAATCCGTTGAAAAGGGTTTTTTTTCTGTAGGAATGCATTGAAAAGGATTTTACCATAAGAATACGATGGAAAGGGTTTTTCTTTCAACTGGCATGCAATTGAAACGGTTTTAATATATGGTTGCATTGGAAAGGGTTTTAGTAGCAGGGCATTGACCTAATGAGTAGTGTTCGCCAATGGCCCGGGAGACCGGGGTTCAATCCCATGTTGAGTCATATCAAAGACTCAAAAAATGCTACTTGATGCCGCCTTTCTTAACACTCAGCATTATAAGGTAAAGATCAAGGGTAAAGTGGAGCAATCCAGGAAATGTAGCTGCACCTCCCTATATCTCGGTGTAGTAGCTATTTAAAAAGGGAGCTTTCGTGTCACTCTCGACTAAGGTTGTCAACAACATTGGAATGCATTGGAAACGGTATTAATATACGACCGCATTGGCATCAGTTTTATTATTGTTACTTATTAGAAATTCAAATCTCCGATTCAAGTTCATTTTCAATATAAACATCTGCCATGATCCCTTCGAGGTATTTTTCCCATGATGGTATCAGCTGTTTTTGTAAAGGCCGGTCCATGACTGACAAATAGTATCAATGTTAACTGATTGACAGCTGACACAGTAAAGAAGGATGTTTATCGACATGCAGATTCTGGAGCCTGTCTGAAAGGACTAAACAAAGTTTCGCAAATAACAACAAAACAATTTCTTTTTCTTTTATTAACCAGATACTTTATTTTGAAGGTTGTCAAAATGTTAAATGTGTTGGCTTATATACAAAGCAATAAATATAGAAGGGAGATCATGTTTTTTTTCTTTTTTTTTTTAAATCTTTTTCATTGTTTTGTTTTTTTTTTGTTTATTTTTGGCTATTTTTTTATTTGTTTTAATGGTATGTACACTGTACATAAGTGATCATCCAAAAAACTGGGTCGGAGAATTTTGGAAAAACAACTGAACTTTTAACAAGATCCTTCATAGCAGTTGACAGATAATTTGGTAAACAAAATATAAACAGTGTATATATATATATATATATATATATATATATATATATATATATATATATATCAGGCAGTCCGGAAAGTAATTACATTTTACCAGAGATCATATAAAAACAAATCTAAGTTTAATTTATTAAATATTATCATCGCACAGTAATCAATCGACCTGTCGATAAGGCTTAAAATACACCAACTGCATCTCCTGCAGAAAAAGTCAGGTCCCTTCCAAAAAAAGAAGAGATGTCCTGAGTATGAAACTAAACTGCATCTGATGGTGAGGCTCCAATTCTAAATATCTGGGGAGCGTGAAATCACTCCTTCATTACCATTACTCCAAGCCTCACTGTGACCCAGAGTGACAGCACCTGTTAGGGTCCGATCTCTGGGTCAAATAGATCTGTTTGAAAAATTATTTGTATTCGATAGGACAGTGTGCAAAAAAAAAACCTCTTAAGAAACAACTATATAAAAAAAATATGGACGTATAATGAATGCAATTTCCTAACCTCCAGGTATAAAATAACCCTAGACGGGTTGAAAAGCCGTTAAAAATCAATCAAAAATGTAATCACTGTCATTTTCCACGACTGAAGCCCAACGGGAAGGCAAATTTTCGATTCCATGTTTAAGGAAATCCGGGGTTTCCCCCCGAAGAAAGTTTGAAAGACCGTTCTCAACTTTAAAAAAAAAATTTGTCACTCATGAAAATCTGTAGGTGCTAAATCTAGTTAGTAGGGAGGGTGTAGAAGAACGTCCCATCCAAACGATCTTATCTTTTATTGAGTTTGTTGGGCTGCAGTCGTTGAAAAGGAAGTTACATTTTTGATAACATTTGATATCTCTGGTGAAACGTCTTTATTTTCCGAACACCCCTATAGAAACAAAAAAAAAACCCTGTTAGGTTACATAAAAATGAACAAACTTACATAAAAGAGATGTTCCAACCACACAGGTTTCACTCGTTTATAAACGGCTAAAAGTAGGAAGACTCTGCTGCGCCAGTCTTTATTAAGTGGAAGAGCTTGACAGCTCTGAAAATCGGCATTCGAACTCCCACTCCTTATTTGAATTCGAAACCAGACACATTGCGTATTAAGCCAATTGTCTGGGCGATTTAGTAAGCAGATAGATAATAAAAAATATAAACGTAGAGAAAACAAAAAAATATATTAAAAAATATTTAATGCTAAAAGAAAGTTTTTGTTTTTGGGGGATTTTTTGTTGTTTTTTTTTTTCCTCCATGTAAGAAAGAGAAAAGCATCTTCTTTAGAAAACGCGCATCTATATAAGTTAGTTTGGATTTTAGAAGTACACTTGCTGAAGGTCTAATTGTTCACCCATACCTTCAAACACTAACTAAGCACGTTTGTACCAATAGCAATTCGATCTGTCACACGGCAAAAATGGAACATCGTAACATGGATTTTGATAGAGTATTTAAGGCTGTTGGACTAACTTGTATGAAATCATTTCCGATCCAATTTCCCTCCCGCCCCAATCATAATAATTTTTCAAGGGGGATAATAGAAGAGAAGAATTATAGAGTACTTCCCTCTCAACAATTTACAGTCAATTATAAATAGGGTTTGATTTTATACCAGTCTTGAAGGCGTCTTTTAATCATGAGAAAAGCAATCTCTCTTTTTTATAAAACTAGTAAATCGGAGAGGGTGAGGGGGTGAAGATATTTGATATTTTAAAGGTCAAATTTTACGAGTACATGCATGAAGTAAAATGAGCGGTTGAAAAAAACTTATGTCTTCAAGCAATCTACCGTCTTAAAACGATAGTTTTAAAAGCTAATATGGGTGTGAACGCTTCCTGTGGCCAGGTAGACATGGCAGAACCCATCTTTCTCTCCAAGTAATATTCAACCAATTATACTGGTTTACATGGTATCAGCAGAAATTATCGAGCGTCCGAGCTGAAGATATCCTATTGCTTTGCTTTTTACTAGTAGCTGGCGGTAAACGTGTTTTCATGCCTTTAATAAGAGTAACAGTTAAGTCATTTGGTATATGAATGTACTGACGTGACTAAGATTATGAAAACTTCTATTCAGCTTGTTATGGGACAGGTTTGGCACAAGTATAGGGCACACAGTGAGAATCGAACGCACTAGCAAGTATGCTAGCCGAGCTCGTATACCATTACACCATGTGAGGTACCCATTCTTAAGTTTGCTAGTAGAAGAAAAGTTGAGAATATAAAATAGTAATAATTAGTATAAAAATGAATTGGTTGTCGAATTACACCTAGTCCAGATTAAAAGAAGTCGGGTTTGGCATTAAATTACTCACGGAGTTTGATATGCCATTAAACAAAGAAGCCAACCAACCAGATTAAAAGCACGGAAGGTTAACACGAAGCTGAAAATTTTAGGCGTTATTTTTCCGATTCAGGTATCATTGGGGAACGAGAAAAGTTTTAATAAACAGACCAAATTTAATGACGAACATGGTATATTGCGAGAAAATAAAAAAAAAAAAAAAATAAAGATAAAAAAAGATTTGGAAATCATTCCTTAAGATTAAAAAGAAATATTTTCGAATTTTGCTTCCTTATCATTTAAAAATTTTTTTACCAGATATATTCCCCCACCCCACAAAAAAAATCCAGTAGCCCTTCCCATCATCGCAGTTGCAGAGTCTGCGTGTCTCCGGTGTGGTTATCACTTTTTACGTGTTTTTGATTTGTCTGTTTTTCAGTCTTCAAAGAGAGAGAGAGAGAGAGAGAGAGAGAGAGGGGGGGGAAGGTTAAGAAGAATCCGAGACAAATTAGAAAGAAAATTCATGAAACCACTTTCGATAATTTAAAAAAAAAATTTTGGTGAAAAAAAGGTTTCTGCAAGCGCAGCACCCTCCATGCTCACCAGACATAGCAGTTCCATGAGACTTTTTAGGGGTGTTACTTGTTTCCTAGAGTGAAAATTCAACTCAATTTGAAGGTGTGGAAGAAATCTTTAAAAATATAACGGCGCAGCTTTACACTATATCAGAAAAGAAAAAAAAAATTTAATTCGCTGAATTTTTTGTTTGGTTTAGTTTGATGGCATATCAACCATTGTAGGTTATTTAATGCCAAATTCATTTTTATACATATAAACAGTTCTATTTCAAACAATTCAGTTTAGCATAAGTACACAGTTTAGTTCTATATGACCTATAGATATGAAACTATCAGGTGCTACCACTCCGGGCCAGAGTGGACAAGGGAGTGATGGTAATAAAAGGGTACTCCGCATTCCCCAAAGCCTCACCATTAGATTGTTTATTGTCATATACAGGACAGTCATTGGGTGGGGTCTTTACCTCTCTACAAAGATGCAATCTGTGTATTCTGCAGTTCCAGCCGACTGAGCCGAAACTAGCTGGAATAATCACGTTGAATGCCAAGAGGTCAATTAAGAAAAAAAAAAGAAAAAAAAAAAGATATCGTTTTATATTCCTTTCTAATTCATAATGTGTACACTTGACCAACCGACAACGTGAAGTGTCAAAAAGTCCACGCTCAAAATCTCTGACAGCTTTTAAATATGCAATGCCATGGCCGACTGGCTTTATTTAAACATGAAAGCTAGATCCCTTTAACTTTCTGTATTTTCCTTTACATAAAAAATACCACTACTACATCTCGTTCTCTCTCTCTCACACACACACACACACACACGATATATATACATATATATATATATATATATAAGTTGGTGACCGTAGTCGAGGGCGACCAGAAGGTTCCCTTTTCAATAGCTACTACACTGAGGTGTAGGGGAGGGTACTACTCCTTTCCCTGGATTGCTCCACTTTACCTTTTACACATACCTTATATTGCTGAGTGTTAAGCAAGGAAGTATCAAGTACCATTTTTAAAGTCTTTGGTATGACGCGACCTAGGATTGAACCCAGGTCTCCTGGACCATTAGCGAATACTCTACCCACGAGGCCAATGAGCCGGTTCCTATAGATATACTTAAACGGAATTATCCAAATACATCGGAAGAATCCATCAATCAACGGGCGAAATAAATTAATAATGGAATATACTTATAGACTTTCTTGTTTCTCAATGATATAAATATATCATCGAGAAACAAGAAAATCAATAAGAATATTCCATATATATATATATATATATATAAGTTTATTCTGCTAATAATTTTGGATATTTTCAACATTTGAACGTAACGAAATATACATAGGTACATCAGTAGGTTCGTAGCCCAACGACTAGAAAGCACTTTAAACAATAAATATTTTCAACATAATCTCATTCCTTGTCAATGCACTTAACCCAGCGCTTCTTAATTAAGTACACTGATCAAGCACTACACAATGAAAATTTCAGTTCAGCATTCAACTCTTTATTACACGTCAGTCTACAGACTTATTGATCTGCCCTGGTGCATTGGTAAATCAGTAAGTCTGTAGCCTCGGAATCTAAAAAGCATATATTTGACACAAGAAATAGTTTTAACATAATCTTATACTTTGTATAAGTACTCTTCTCCAATCCAGCATGATACAGTGGAATTTTCAGATCAAAATTTAGCTAATATTTACAAGTTTGGCAACGAATTTGCTGATCTGACCTTGTAGAAATACTTATATAAGTAAATATGCGAATCAACCAAATTATCATATGATCTAGTAGTTTGTCTAGGTACCTTTCTAGTTTCTTCTTTGAAGTTCACGAGTAGCCTAGAGGGTGGAGTGTTCCCCAATGGCCCGGGAGACCAGGGTTCAATCTCTGCTCAAATCATAGTAAAAATTTAAAAATTACTACTTGATGCCGCCTTTACACACAGCATTATAAGGTACAGATCAAGGGTACGGTTGCCCGCGGCTACGGTCGCCAACTTTACTATAAGGCAACAGAAACAGCTAATAATAACTGTAGGTACTATTAGCAAAAAAGAATAAATTTTAAAACTCAGCTGGTTCACTCTACATTTAGAGAATATAGTTAAACACCAAACAATAAGCAGAAAATATGTTGAAATTTCACATTTGTACTATATATATATATATATATATATATATATATATATATATATATATATATATATACTTAGATTTAACATTCAGATGAGATTAAGAATCATTAGCTTCATCTGTTTCTTTTAGTAAAAAGTTAGTTATGTCCCAAGAATTGCAATTTCGCCAAAGCTTAATGCTTAAAAGGAGGAAAGACTAAAGAAATGGGGCTTATGGTCAAATTAAGTATGTAATTTTGTGATTTAATTGCTTATTTAAAAAAAATCAAACTAATGATTGAAGTTGAATTTAATCTGGATGTTGAAAGTAAATCCCATTTCTATAAAAAAATGTTCATATTTTTCAAAATAAAATGCCCATTTCGGGTGCCCAAACAAGTCACTTCATCTTGTTTGTCCCGACACAAGTACAAGAAAATATTTCAGGTTTCGTAATTTAAAGAAAATGTCTGAAAGTAAATTTAATATAGAAAAATGCAGAGTACTATATATATATTGGATCCAAAAATATTAAAAGTGAATATAAATTTAGAAGCAGAAGAATGGAAAAAGTAAAGATTACTATGCAATCAAGGGGTTGGCTTGGATGATGCATTTAAAGCTGACAATAAGATTTTGTCAATTGTATCGATTGGCTGGGAGTTAGAAATTTTATTTTAAAGGTAGCAAATATCATTAAACTCTAATATGACCTCATATAGAATATTTTAGTCTGGCTTGAGCTCTAGAATCGAAAAATGAAAATGAGAAAATAAAACTGAGTTAGGAAAGCATACAGTGGCGAAACTAATTTTTTTAAAAAGTAAAAGATTACAGTTACAGAAAAGATTACAGAAAAGATTACAGTTAGAGAAATTAGAATTAACTAATTTGTCAGAAAAATGACAATGAAAGGTGACCGAATTAAAACTTTCAAAATAATGAAATTTCTTATTATGGTAGACATTTTTTCAATATTTCTTCTCAAACAGGAAATTTACTGTCAAGACAGATTTCACTAAGTTTGCTAATCAACTGGAACTTTTTGCTAATTGAGTGATATATTTTTGGAACAAATTGCCTGATCAGATAAAAAAAATACAGCAATAGTCTAAAGATTAAAAAAGAAATTAAGATTAAATTAGATGATTTCAGAAACAATGGTAAGAAAAATAATTTTGGGGCGGGGGATTTATTAGATGAATTACGTAACAGAATTTGATCTGAATATCGATATTGATTTAATAGTATATATGTTCCATGCACAGATTCTTTTTCCTTTTTTTTTTTTGAGAGTAAAAGAGTAAGGAGGAACAACAAACAAACAATAAAAATAATAATAATATCAACACCATTATATGTTGGTAAGAAAAGTCATAGTTAATACACGGAAGACCTTAAAAAACACGAAAAGGTCAACATTGTCCCTTTTTAAACGCGAATTGATATTCGAACATAACTGTTTTCGAGACGTTTAAAAGTGTTTTAAGGCTTAATAGACAGAAAACATCTCATTCGTGGCGTAAAGTGTTGTACTGTGACATCGTAGTGGGCGAGTTCGAACTCCAGTCGCGCTATTAAATTTACTTTCCCTAGGGAAAGGTATGAACCTCCTTATCCCACGCCACCAAACTATGGGCTAAATAATACTACTATACTTATTCTACAAGGATGTCTTTAACATTAATTAACCCACGAAGGCTGATATGCCATTAAACAAAGAAACCTAACAAATCATTTTAGTTTTGCGTAGTAATGGGTATCTCAACAATTTATTAAAAAAAAGTAGCCACCATTTGGTAAGATTTATTACTCTTAACTCGATAAAATTTCATACAAATCTAGTATATAGGGATTAATGAGCTTCCTATTTTTATGTTTGCCCATATCATCTTTGTGTAACAACAAAGACAATTGACGTGATGTGAGACATGAAGATCCACAAAATTTTATAAGCGATGTGACATGAAGATCCACAAAACATCATAAGCGACGTGACATGAAGATCCACAAAATTTTATAAGCGATGTGACACGAAGATCCACAAAACATCATAAGCGACGTGACATGAAGATCCACAAAACATCATAAGCGACGTGACATGAAGATCCACAAAATTTTATAAGCGATGTGACATGAAGATCCACAAAACATCATAAGCGACGTGACATGAAGATCCACAAAATTTTATAAGCGATGTGACACGAAGATCCACAAAACATCATAAGCGACGTGACATGAAGATCCACAAAACATCATAAGCGACGTGACATGAAGATCCACAAAATTTTATAAGCGATGTGACATGAAGATCCACAAAACATCATAAGCGACGTGACATGAAGATCCACAAAACAGCATAAGCGACGTGACATGAAGATCCACAAAACATCATAAGCGACGTGACATGAAGATCCACAAAACATCATAAGCGAAGTGACATGAAGATCCACAAAACATCATAAGCGACGTGACATGAAGATCCACAAAATTTTATCAGCGATGTGACACGAAGATCCACAAAACATCATAAGCGACGTGACATGAAGATCCACAAAATTTTATAAGCGATGTGACACGAAGATCCACAAAACATCATAAGCGACGTGACATGAAGATCCACAAAACATCATAAGCGACGTGACATGAAGATCCATAAAACATCATAAGCGATGTGACATGAAGATCCACAAAATTTTATAAGCGATGTGACTTTGTCATCCAAATTCATTTTTAAAACATTAAAGGTCAAACAGCAAAAATCTCTCGTTTTAAACATTGGCAACAAATAATTTTTATATCAAAATTCTTTCCATTCATTTTTACATATGACACAATGATTTATAACAACATTAATTAATTATTAATTAATTTTTATAACATTCTATTTGATACAATTGTTAGTTTGTTTTTTTTCAAAACATCGTTTATTTGCTCTTTGTCAACTCCATGTTAACTGTTCTAGGCTTAGGTGCCCTATCAACATTTTGGTTAGTTGTTTGGTTGGTTGTTTTGTTTTACGGCATATCAACCTTTTGCGGGTTATTTAACGTCGAATTAAATTTCAAACAACTCAATTTAGTATAAGAATAGTTTTTGTTTACAAACAGTTAAATGTCAAAACAGTTCTATTTCAAACAATTCAGTTTAGCATAAGTACACAGTTTATTTATATTTAACCCATAGATAGGACCCTATCAGGTGCTACCACTCTGGGCCAGAGTGGACCTGGGAGTGATAGCAATGAAGAGGTACTCCGCATTCTCCAAAGCTCCAGTACTACTGGAACCTCACCATCAGATTTTAGAGATATATCTAGTAAACTCGTTGAGGGAGTCTTACCCCTCTGCAGAGATACAGTTGGTGTATTCTCCAGCCCCAGCCAGTTAGAGCAATCAACATTTTGCTGCTGACATCCAATAAGAAAAACACTTTTATAACCCTGCCGTATCGAAAGACTACATTATTATTATTATTATTATTATTACTCAGAGTTTTTTTTTTTTTTTTTTACATCTGCGTTGGCTGATGGTCTTTCATTGGAGATTGAGTGACAGCAAGTCTCCTCAAGTCTCCAGGACTCTTCTCAGTATTCTGGCCGTTTTCAATAATGCTGTTGTTTGGATGGTCTCCACTCGGCCGCCAACTTCCAACTCTTCCAGTCCCTTTAGTAATCCTTTAGTTACCGTGCCAAAAGCACCAATCACAATTGATATAATTGTCACCTTTATGTTCCATAGTTTTTTCAATTCTCTAGCAAGGTCGAGGTACTTATCTCTTTTTTCCCATTCTTTCAGTTTTATTATGAGGTCAACCGGGACAGCAAAGTCGACAATTTTGCAGATTTTCTTTTTTTTTTTTGTGGATTATTATAAGTTCTGCTCTTCTGGCTGAGATTCGGGGATCCGTTTGTATATCAAAGTATTATTATTATTTCTTTTTTTAGTTACATCAAATTTTTCGTATATAAATGTGAAAATATTTTTGTATTTGCAATGTTGCGTAAGAAGAAATATATAAAAGTACTTAATTTAACTGCGTTGTCAAATTTGAAGCTATTTTCCCTCATGAGCAACACGGAGTATACAATTACAATCATGAGACAGATGTAGTAATAACTGTTACATTTAATTTCGTAAACTGGTCCAAATTTGGTCACTTTGAGGTTTTATGTTTGGGAGTTTTATGAATTTATAACTTTTTAATTGTAAATTGATATAATTTTACATATATATAAATCGTGGAAGAGGAGGAGAGGGAGGAACATATATTACACCCGATCCCAGCCTTATTGCAATTTACAAAGCTCTTTGCTTCGATGTGGCACAAGGCCGAATGAATGGGGCGCCCAATGAGACTCGAACTCACTCGTGTAGGTTTGCTAGTCTAGTTTGCTAACTGTTACACCACCAGAGGTGCCCTTCCCGATCCCAGTCATATACTTTGATCCAAGGCAGAAGTGATAAACCACACGTAAATAAGGCTTTCGTTCTGACTGGCATTATACTAGTAAATAAATTTTTAAAAAAACCTTTAAGGAAATAAAGTTACTGAGAGAGAGAGAGAGAGAGAGTGAGTGTGTGTGTGTGTGTGTGTGTAAATGTGTGAGAGAGAGAGAGAGAGAGATGAAAGAAAGAAGAGAAGGTGAATGAGAACAAGAGAGAGAGCGAGGGGGGAATTTGAAAGAAAGAAGAGAAGGTGAATGAGATCAAGAGAGAGAATAAGAGAGTGTTCAAAGAGAGCAAGTGAGAGAGTGCAAAAGAAAGAGCGAGAGAGGTAGTATGATAGTTTGTGAGCGACAAACTGAGAAGTTGAGAGGCAGACAGAGGGAGAAAGAAAGAGAGGGAATGAGAGATACTAATGAAAGGTAATTAGTTTTAGATAGACGAACAAGATAAAGATAACAGCTCTATCTTAAACATAAGAATGTTGAAAGTATTCTTTATTCGACAAATGAACAAACATAAACCCTTAAACAACAGGTTATAAATCAGTCGGAGGCAGATGTTCGTTAAAACTATTAAGGCACTTCTGGTGGTGTAATGGTTAGCATGTTAGACTAGCAAACCTACACGAGTGAGTTCGATTCTCATTGGGTGCCCCATTCATGCGGCCTTGTGCTACATCTAAGCAAAAAGATTAGTAAATTAAAACTATTAAGGCACTTTGCTGTTTTTTCCTTCTTTTTTTTTTTTTTTTTTGATATCTCTAACTTTGAAATTTCCCGAGAGGTCAACAAAAACGGTTAAAAAAAGATGTCCAGAATCATTAAACGAGTGAGAGAGAGAGAGAGAGAGAAACAACCCACCACCAAAGAAGACGAACAGATGATACACTCTGATTCCAACCTGACCAGAATAACTAAAAAAGTAACAAGCCAACTTGAAGCACTGGGAACGATCCTATAGATAATTTCAAAAAGTAGGGAAGTCTGAATATGCATTTACCCAACCCCTCCACCACAAACAGGATGTGACACGAAGTCAATTTTTTTAGCGGAGCAAAGCTGGTTTGAATCTAGGATGCTCCTTCTCCTAGACTGGTTACCTAAACAAAACTAAAGAAACCAGTCAATCCTATTATTTACCCATAGCTGGAAGGAGATGGTAAGAATACTGAAGAGGGTGGACATTCAAAGAGACCTACTGTCACTAGGCCCCCTCCCAATGTATCAAAAATGAAGGAAAACGACAATGAGAGCCTAACTGTATTTACACGCTAGTGATTAAGACAGATGAATTACAGACGCAGGAACACTCGTCTCGATGTAAAGGTTCACAAGCTAATCCCGCCAACTAATTACTACCGAGAGGTGAGCTCGATCCTCCATACTTGGGTGGCCAAATCTAAACTACGTATTGATATTTTATTGGCACATACCATGATGTAATGTAAGTGGGTGAAGTTAGTAGCCCATTGTTAATGGGTTCAATTCTTACTGGGTACTTCATACTTCGAGACTTGTACCGAACGAAGCTGAGCTTCGTAAAGAAAGACTTCCGGCCAAATCATGTTGAAAGCACCTGTTCACCGAAGGTAAGCAACAATGACACGATTCAGTACTGAGATGAGTGACCGTACTTCAACTCGCTAGGAAGTAGCCATGAACAACTCTGTCTCACAGTAGTTGTTGCATTTGCATAATTCTTTCAGAGACTGAATGTGGCAACTTTTATGGGACACAGGTGGTATTATTTCAAGTGAACGCAACTCTTTGATTTTGACTTCATGCAGTTAGAGTCATTTCCGATTTATTTTTGACATTAAAAAAAATAGAAAAAAAATTATTGGAAGCAGTATATATTTTGTTAAAGAGAACTTTGGCCCACTCAGTACATTTACTATGTTATAAAAGCCATCATATGTACTAAAAATGATTTTTAAAAAAAAAATACGGTGATGTAATGACTTAAATCGCTAAACTGTGATCCCCGAGTAAGCGAGTTCGATCTCGACTTACGCTATTACGTTCACTTTTGGACTAATACTATTCGGAAAGGTATGAACCTCCGTATTCTCCAAGCAATGGGTTAAATAGTATCACTGCTGTTCTTCTACAAGGATGGCTTTGGCATTAAATAACCCACAAAGGTTTATATAACATTTAACTTTCAAACATGGAAATTGTTTTCATTGATGGTGGAAAATATTAACAAAAGTTGTCGGTGAGATAGAGGATTCTGTTCAGAGATCATCTGAAGTCAACCACACGAGGAAGGCCGAAGAGCACACCAACCGAAACATAATGCTTAAAAACAACAATGATTCAGACCACAAACTGTTAAAAATTCGCGAACATGCTAAGAGAATAGAAGACTTCTTGTTAAAATAATGGCCACTAAAAACTTTCGGTACGCAGATACAGATAATAATGTTAATTCTGCTCATGTTAATACACGTGAAAAACAAACAAACAATAATCAACAAATTATTACAAGCACCAGTCATAAAACGATGAAGAGACTGGTCTTGCAAGCCGTTGGCAGTAAATTCATTCATTACAGGCGGCTCCACGAACATTAGCGTTGTAATGTTGTCCAAATCTAGATAACCTTTTTGTTTCCATTTGATAAAAGTCATTTAATTTTAAAGATGTCAATAAAAAAAAAAGTTTTGGCACAATCGAACCCTCTATTTTTTTAAAGGAAAAAAATGGGTTACAAGATATAAATGAAATATAAAAATGAAGAGAGAGAGAGAGAGAGAGAGAGAGAGAGAGAGAGAGAGAGAGTTGGTAGAAAAGTAAAAATGTCCAAAAATACATAATAAAAATATTATGAATCGAAAATTTTACAAGTACAAAAGAACAACTGCATAGGCATGGTGTTGGTCTAGGTCGAAATGTTTTCAATTGGTTAATAATCCAGTCTGGTCTAGCAGACCACTATTTGTGAACTTGAGCCTCACTGAGTGCCTTATGTTTCTGGCCTTGTGTTAAACTAAGATGACAAAAATTAACATCTGGATGATCCAGGGGTCTTCGTCTAAAACAATTTACAAAAGTATTTATAATACATTCCAGTATACCCTTTTTCAATACATTCTCATAGCAAAAATCTTTCAATTGCATAACCCATTCTAATTCAATCCTCTAGTAAAACCCTTTCCAATACATTTCTGTAATAAATTCATTTCAATTGCATTTCTATAGTAAAACCCTGTCCAATGCATTTCTATAGTAAAACACTTTCAAACGTATAGTGGTTATTGTTACAGGGCCTGTTACCTAGTTGAAACTAATGATGATATAGAAGGCACCTCATATGATTGGCTAGGCAGGCAGTAATTTTCCTTAAGTGTTAAAGACAAAAAATAAATATAGAAATATACGTGGCATTTTATTTTAGTATAACGAATAAATAATTAAGAACAGGAGAGAAAGTGAATAAGTAAACAAAAAAGTGAGGCGTTGGTTGGTTGGTGCTTATGGCATATCAACCCTTGTTGGGTTATTTAATGCCACATGCTGTTTATAGATATATTGAATATGATTTGTAAACGCATAGTCTGTTGGTAAAATTTTTAAAACGAGCCAGAGCTCATTTGTTTGCACAGTTAAACGGTTTCAAGTATTCCGAGCTAACACAAATAATTCTATTCAATATCACTCATTTATTTGCAAACAGTTAAACGGTTTCAAGTATTGCTATCTAACATTAATAATTCTCTTCAATAGTATTTATTGGAATCCTACTTATATATGCATATGATTTGTAAACGCATAGGTTGTAGATAACAAATCAGAGCTTCAAGTATGCTATCTAACGCTCATAATTCTATAAAATATTAATCATTTGTTCCCACACAGTGAAATGAGGAGGGAGATTCCGCGAAGCTTACTGATAATTACGTTGATAACTATATTAATATTAGCAATAGAAATTCTTAGAATAAGGACTGGTTTGCTATCGGGCGAACTCTAACAAAGATGACATTTATTGCCTAATTTTTTTTCGTAATCGGTTCACATAAATTGTTTTATTTTATGGATGTCACTTACAAATGAATAGAGAATATTTCAATTCAAAATCTCTCTCTCCTTTTATACTTTAAAATTATGGACATTAGCTTTTAAAAGAAACTAGCAAAAAAGAGGTGTCCGTTTATTTACAACCGAATCTAATTATACCAATTGGCCGTAGAGAGGTATACGCAACTGAATCAGACTTTTTTTTTTTACGACCAAGTCTAATAATACCGGCTGGCCATAGACGAGATAAACTTGTTTTAAAACGTGTTTCAATTTAAATCTCAGTTACCTGAAAAATCATCAAAATTCACATTCACTGTGTGTGTGTGTGTGTGAGAGATAGAGAGAGAGATCGAATGAATATGAATGAGTGAGTGTATGTACTATGCATTAGTATTAGCGTATGTATGAGAGAGAGAGAGAGAGAGAGAGAGAGAGAGAGAGAGAATGAGTGATTGTATGTATGTGTGTATGTATGTGTGTGCATGAGAGAGAGAAAGAGAATGAGTGTGAGTGAGTGAGTGAAAGATATAGAGATTGTGAATGAGAACGTGTGCATGAAAGAGAACGAGTGCGTATTATAGAAAAAAAGATAGTCGAACTGAGTAATGAAAAATTCCTTTGTTATAGTAACACGAGACATGTGCAGCGTGACTCGAAGAGCAAGTGTTGTGTTACCATAGCAGCAACAACAACAGCAGCAGCAAAAGGAAACGAAAGAACTCCTGGAGTAAATATAAGTAATTATGCCATTTCGTTTCTTTTTCAAATATCAGATTTTTTTTTTTTTTCAATTAAAAAAAATCATCTAATAGAAATAAAGATACATCAGTGGATTTTTTTTACAAGTAATAACTTCAATGTAGAAAATATTAAAGAAGAAACACTTTTTTAATTCATAGAGAAGAAATTTTAAAATTTAAAACTTTAAAGAAAATATTCATCTAAATGTTGAAATGTATCTATAGTATACCTGGATAGCTAGTAAGATATTATTCTGTGGACACTGAAGGTCAACACTTATTCTCACTAATCGAAGTTAAGCAGCGATGACTGTTCAGTACGTAGATGGGTGACCACTTAGAAACAGCAAGTACTGTAAGCAATTAGATGCCTCTGTGAATAAACTTTGATTATATATATATATATATATATATCTTTCCCAAACCTGTTAGAGTAGTAGTAACTGCTAGAACTCCATCTATGGGTCAAATGTTTTAAAATTATTAATATTAGATAGGAATTATTGATACCATACAACAGTGTGCAAATTATTTGTAGTTAATGGAAATACTTGATGTTATATAAATGGGTGCCAAAATTTCTTGAGAAACATCTACACAAAATGTAAATATAGATATACAATATACTCGTAACCCATTTCCCTAAACTCTGGTAGCGGATACTCATTATGGATAATCAAAACCTAAGGAGAGAGAGAGAGAGAGAGAGAGAGAGAGAGAGAATACTTGCCACCAGGGACATCCGTGTATTGGGCGAAATATAGACAATGAGCTCAGCTTCAGGAATCCGCACCCTCTTTCGTTTAAATGGAGTGGTTTTAGGTTTATTGCCAAATTGACTGAGGCGCCCCAAAAGAAAAATGCACATGGAGTTGGGCTATTTTTGGCACCACCTCTAACCATGCACTTGTGCGCTTGATGACTTCCACTTAAAACATAACCCTGTGTTAAATTCTGCTCAAAGCAGAATTGTCATGGTTAACTAATACTTTCTGGTCAGTATAGAGGCACCTAATGGTCGATAAATCAGGATTTCACGTCCAAAGAGTGGAACGATTAATCTCAGGAAAGGGTGTTGTCCCGTAAGTGCCGGACAGCGGCCTCAATGTAAACGAGTTTGAACTCCAGTCGTTCTATTAAGTTCACTTTCGCGCTAATACCCTTAGAAAAAATAGAAACCCCCTTATCTCCCCAGCTATGGGTGAAATAGTATCACTGCTGTTCTTCTACGACGATGGCTTTGGCTTTAAATAACCCACGGAGGTTGATATGCCATTAAAATAAAGAAACCAATCTCGGGGAAGTTTTTTCTTTTTTTTTTTTAATTGCTTTCTTATAAAAATATATAATTAACTATTAGCAAATAAACTTTTTAAAAACCGGCATTGTTTTTAGATTCAATCCTTCATCTTTTTTTAAACATAACAACGGATACTTTTTCTTAGTTAAAGAACCCTTACTTTCATTTTGAGTCTGCCCTTCCCCATTAGAAATATATTACAACTTGTTTATAGATTTTAAATATTATTCCTGTAATTATAATCAACGTAGACAATATAACAGAACAATTAACTTTTTTGTCATTTTCTTGGATTTTTTCCTCATAGGATATTTTTTAAAGGAGAGTATTTAAAAAAAAAAAAAAAAGTGTTTATAAAACGGTTCACCCATCACTTCAATGAATCAAGGAAACACGCATAAAAAGCGGACACACTTATAATTGTCATGTCGACCATTGTTATGATAACTGCAGTATACAATAAACCAACAGGCCAATCAGCTGCTGCTGCCAAAATAACAACCAATCAGATTAAAGGATTATTATTACGAATGCTATTCACAGACAATCGGAAAGCATTTTACTCAAGCAAATAAATAAATAAATAAAATAAAATAAAACCTATCCAATCAGTAGATTCAGTTGACACGTGTAAGAAATGAATAACTTCTAGTTACTTCCTTTTAAAAAAAATTAAGAGAATCCGTACAAATATTAAGTCACCTCAAGCCTCTTTGGGTCCCAAAACCGAATCTGATTTGACACCCAACCCACACCATTGTTAGTAATCTTCTGTGAAAAAAATATCAATCGTATATACTCGTGAAACCAACTTTTCACTTCAAAAACAACGAGTCTTTCATTTTTACAAAATATATTTTTGAAATGTTAAAGCTTGCCTTATTTTTGGGCCTAACCTTGCCCTAACTTCCATTCAAAACGCCCCTTGCATTGTCTATACCTAAACAAAGGCTATTAATTAAGATGATAAAGTTTTTACTTAACTTAGTTTACTATTTACAACATCCGTGCGCATCATATATACAAATTATAACAAAGATACATAAAAAGACTTTACTATGAACTGAGCTTTTAGAACTTCCGAGACGACGTTGAGTGATTTTGTTTACATAAAAAGTAAATAATGTCTCCTCTGCGTACTTAATCAACTATATACAATATTATTATATAATCAATACTATTGTGTATAAGTGGTGGGGTTTTCCAAGTAAACACGATAGGCTACATTAAGGTCTAGACTACATTGTTTATTTACGGTATTACATTGATTGTGATTGTTTTACACTAAATTTGAAAGTGTTTCAATTTTCTCTTTATGTCATTGAATGTTGAAGAAATAGTTTTCTAGGTTAGTATAGTCAAAAGTTTGAGAATGCAGCTGAAAATAAGGGTCGTTCAGTACACGAGTATATACAGTAAGCTGTTACAATATACATTGTTACTTTTAGAGCTTGAGTATAATGCGTGACACATGTTACACAGACATACAATCAGGCTCTCTTAGGGTCCTCAGCACTTACATGCTTTATACATCGGGCAGGTTCGACTACTACTAATAATTCAGTCATAATTTCTATATATTGTTTGTTTGGGTTTATGGTATATCAACCTTTGTAGATTATTTAATGCCAAATCCATTTTTATGCAAATAAGCAGTTCTATCACAAACAATTCAGTTTAGCATAAATACAGTTTGTCAAAAACATTTCTATTTCAAGCTATTCAGTTTAGTCAAACAGTTCCATTTCAAACAATTCAGTTTAGCATAATTACGCCGTTTAAATGCCAAAACAGTTTTATTTCAAGCAATTCGGTTTAGCATAAGTCCAGTTTTTAATTTAATAATAATTCGGTCCTATTTTCTATGAAGAGATTTTTTTCCCTTTTTCTTTTTTAAATTCTGACAATTCAGAAAACTTTACCGAAAGCAAAGACTCTTCTTTCTGTTTATTGGAGATGAAAAACACACTTTTCTTCTAGGTATTAATTTAGTTGTGCTAGAAAAGGCTTTGCTTTACTGCATAGACAGTAAATCCAGTTCCCTAAATATATCACAGTTACTGATAACTAAATGTCGTTAAACAAACTCTGTGTGTGTGTGTGTGTGTGTGTGTGTGTGTGTGTGTGTGGTGTGTGTAAAACTTTTCTACATCAGAAGAGTCTACTACATACAGATAGACGAATTATTAACCTCGATATAGTTAACACTCCTTGAGACGTCCTAATACAAAACCGAAGAGACCCAGCATCGTATCACCATAACAACTGAATTTTTTTTTTTTCAAAGTTTGAAAATTTAAAAAAATTATATAATAAATTATTCATTATATAATAGAAAAAAATCAAGCAATGAATAATGTGACTCATTCAGTTTTTTTAATTTGTTTCGTTTTTTTTTTTTTGTTTTTTTTTTAAATTCTCTGTCCGTAACACTTTTCAGTAAGAAAACAAGTACTACACATTGATTCAAACATCTATTTAACTATATCGCCTCTGGAGGAGCATGTGACACATGGTCAGTTTTACGAGGGAGCCAATGCTCGCACGCAGAGACAAACTCAAAATAGTTCTAATCACTGGGACCACTGTCACCGGACAATATCCAGCTCATTTTTCTTTGCTGCAAAGGTAAGAACATCGCAGAGAGAGAACGAGCACAGATACTATACTTTGATCCAGGTCGCTGGAAACGGGGAAAACTTTTTAAAATATTTAAGTTTGAACAGTAAAAAACAAATATTATGCTTTTCTTTCTTTCTCTCTCTTTCTTATATATATATATATATATATATATATATATATATATATATATATGTGTGTGTGTGTGTGTGTGTGTTTTAGTTGGGTTTTTTAATCAATTTAGAGAAATGATATCTTGCGTGGCCTAATGGTTATCAAGCTGGACTACCATACCGTTACTGGTGAATTTGATTCTCACTGGGTGTCTGATACTTTTAGCCCTGTACTAAACAAAGTTAAGCTTAGTAAAAGACAACTTATAGCAATTCAAATATATTTGTCCTCTTTTTAACAGATAATAACTGGCTTCCTAAGGTTTCATTGAAGATACACTGAAAGGACCAGTTCCTCTCAGATCACAGGAGGTAAGTAGTAATGAACCAGTTCAGTTTTAAGATGGGTGACCACAAAAACTACTTCTGATCATGTGTGTGTGTATTAGGTAGACTGGATTCTCAAGCCTTGTTAGGTAACCAATTTAGAAGAAGGCAACACTAAGAACCTCTAAGGCAGTCTGATATTGTGAATTCTGGGATGACTCTGGTACTAAGCCGTATTTGTCCTTTGAACAAATCTAAAGGCACTTAAGAGGGGTCAGTTGTTGGTCATTCAGGTCCATGTTTAAGACTAGAGGTGCTAAAACCTTGACGAACAGAATTATCGTCTTATAAGATTAACAGATTTTGTATGAGTAAAGTTTGAAATAAAATCCAGTTGAATGACAAAGAAAGGACAGATTGGAAAATCAAGTTTTGCCATTGCATTCTAATGGTGCTATCATCATCATCATGTCGTGCCGCTAGCATGGATATCCCTGACCCTCTCTCGCCACTTCTCCCTATCGTTCATCGCCTCTGGCTGGTCTTCAGGACTACATCCCGTACCCTCACATAGCTGCTGTATGTATGTTCGAGCTGGTCGTCCTGCTTTTGCCCGGCCATATGTGGGGGTCCATAGGAGTAAATCACTTATGAACTCGTCCCCGCTTCTCCAGCAGTGTCCTGCATGTCTGGTTCATCTGACTCGGATAGTTTTCGTGATGGGAGGCAGGGGGCCGTATAGTTGGTGCCTTGTGGGGTGTTGCCACCAGGACTTGTTCAATATTGCTAGCAACATTCTTGTGTAACTGTCGTCTACGCTATATAGCTAGCTAAACATTTTCATTTGATTTTCAAAACTTTTCTTTCACACATATAAGGGTAGAATGAGCTCTTTAGTCTTGGTGGGCAGCTAATGTAAAGGAAAAACAATTCCAAATTCAAACACTCCTGCCAACAAGTCATGGGTTAGTCTGACTGGACAAAGGTTTCATTACTCCTCATATATTATAAACTTTGAGGAAGGTCATAGTCCTATAGTAGATAGAAAAAAAAACACGATCAGATCTGATGAGAAGATGGGATGTGTGTGTGTATATATATATATATATATATATATATATATATTGAATCAAACAAAATCCCCACCTGAAGTTCTACAATGTGAAACTCGTCGTCTTGAGTTTTTATCAAGTTTTATCTTATTTTATACTTGAAATATATTGCATTGAGCACTGTAAAGGATTAAAAACGCTTTTTACCATTGAATTGTTATCATAATTGTATATAAGGCAGATTGGGCTCTTTAGCCAAGAGGAACAACTGATTTTGGAAAAGGGCAACACGAAATTCAAACACCCTTGCCAACAAGTTATGGGCTCGCATAGATAGATAAGGGTTTCATTTCTTCGTGTATATTACACACCTTAAGGAAAATCAGGGTCTCGTAGGAAGAAGAGAGGGATGTTTATACGTATATATATATATATATATATATATATATATATATATATGATAGAAATATGTCTGGTGAAGTTTGAGATGAAATAAAGCCGAACGAAATATCACACATCTAAATTTGACTTAAGTGTTGATTTATCCAACTTTCCACTGTTAGATTTACTACAAAATCTATCTTTTCAATATACATTCAGCCATAGATAAAATCAAAATGACCACCGGAAAACAAGCAATGCATGGGTGTAATACTCGAGGCATAAAAAATGCATGGGTGTAAGCCAAGACCAATGGAGAACAAACATTGCTTGGGTGTAAATTATGGCCAATGAAAAACAAGCATTGCATAGATGAAGAGGCATGGCCATGTGGGAGTTTTAAGGTTATAACAGCTCCTTTATGTGTGCAAACTCTCTCCAACTGCCCTCTTGCTCCACACAAGCATCACCATCAAAGAATAAAAATATAAGGTAATATTTTTTTGTATGTGTTCCTCATTGTTTGTCAAGATCAAGCGGTAGTATACTAAATTATTTTCATATATATATATATATATATATTAGTGTGTGTGTCTTTTAACAGTGGTAAAGACAAATATTATAAAAATTTCTAAAAAGCATTCAATGTGAGTCCAAAGGATACTCATTGAACTAAATGAAACCACACATACAAAGTCAATTCTCTCTCTTGTAATCATACTAAGTACATAGTACTATTGATTTACATAAACCTTTAAAACCCAAATTCTGACAAATCGGTCCAGTGTGTCATCTGGTTAGAAGTCTTTAACAGACCATCGATCACTTTTTAAGATCAGTTGTGTCCAAATATCCATTAAGCCTTGGCTACACTGGTCAACAAAAGTGAAATGTTCATAAAATGTCCATAACACTATTGGCAATAAAATGTGTGTGTGAAGGATAATAAGTATTTCCCAGTCATCATTGCCTGGTGGTGGGTACATTCTCTGACCTAGATTGAACAGGCATGGATCATTTCTCTTAGAAAAGATTGTTCATATTTTCTATAAGGCACCATGGTAGTTTTAATTTTGGGGTAAAAACTGTTTTTCAGGAGACTCTACAATGACTACACTAAAATGAAAGGAAATTCACAATAACAGTTCTTTTAGGTAAATGTTCATAAAAAAGAATAGATTTTTACTTATATATATATATATATATATATATATATATTATATATATGAAGGTCGTTTAAAAGGTTCTAAGCCTCACTTAAATCAAAAATTTGTAACACACAGCTCAAGTTCGTATGAGCCTCACCTACACAGAAATTTTAATTAGTTTTTCTAATTTTATAAGAAGTCGTAGTATGTTGCCATAACAAAAATGTTCAATAATGGTTCTTCTTCTGGATGAGCTATAGAACTTTTTGAATAACCCTCGTTTATATTTATATATATATATATATATATATATATATATATATAAAAGAGAGAGAGAGATAATGAACAGAAGAACAGTCACATGAATGTTTGTAAAAAATTTTTTTTTTTTAAATATGGTAATACAAACATGGTAATCCAAATATGGTAATTTAAATATGGTAATCCAAACTGGTTTTGACCTTCAGCCATAACCAAAAAATATTCATTTCATAAATGTTTAAAAGATTGATTTCTTTGTTTAATGGCATATCAACTTTTGTAGATTATTTAATGCCAAAGCCATTCTCCTAGAAGAACAGTATTAGTACTATTTAACCAATGGCTGGGAGGATAGGGGGTTCATACCTTTTAAAGTTTAAATTTAGTAGGAAAATCAATCAATAAAATGAAATTGATTTTTAGAAAAATTATTAAAACATTTAATAAGCATCTGAGGGTTAAAATGTAATGTTTTTAGGATGGTTTAATTTGTTGTTGGTTGGTTGGTTGGTTGGTTTGTTTAAAGGTATATCAACCTTTGAGGGTTATCTAATGCTAAAGTGCTCCTTGTAGAAGCGCAGCAGTAGTATTATTTAGCCCATAGCTGGAGAGACAAAGGGGTTCATACCTTTCCCAAGAGTATTAGTCTGAAAAGAAACATAATAGAGACTCCTCTCAATTAGTTGTTCGGCCAATTTATAGAGAAAAGCTTTTAAGATATAATATCTATCTTCATGGCTTTCCAGATTTGCTACAATGTTTAATAATTCTTTTTGGATCTTCTCTATTCGAGTAAATTTAGTATCTCTGTAGCGAATTTTTAAAAATGAATGGCCATTTTGGTTAATCTATATTTCTATCTGCAGTAGCATAATGTTTAGTGTATTTACCAATGGTTGAGGAGACCAGGGTTCAATCCCTGATTAAGTCATACCAAAGACTCAAAAAAAATGGTACTTGATGCTTCCTTGCTTAAACACTCAGCATTAAAAAGTATAGATCAAGGGTAAGTGGATCAATCCAGGGAAAGGAGTAGCACTCTCCCTTACACTTCGGGGAAGCAGCTATTGTAAAGGGAGTCTTCAGATTGCCCAACTTAATTATATCAGTTCTGACTAGAGCGTAATGAAAAATTATACTGTTATGACAACAAGAGACAATTCTAGAAATTAAAACATATCCACAATTTTTTTTTTCATGGGTAATAAATAGGTAGACTACATGACTTAATCTCTCTTTCACTTTTCTTTATGACTTCATTTAATTCAGTCAACTGATTCTTTTGTGTTATCAGTCAATATATGACTAAGCTTAACAGAAATGCTAAGTTTTAGTTTAAAAAATGTGTATTTTCAAGATACACCGACAAAAGTATTATGCAGAGGTTTTATCAACAACAATTTTGTTGATTTCACAAGTATTTGGAAACACAAGAATTGAAAAACTTGCTTAAACTCTTCATGAGTACACATAGAGTTAAAAATCTAACTCATTGAATATTATCAGACCCAGAAAAGATTTGGTTTTATGGCACATTAACGATTGTAGGTTATATTAAGCCAAATCCATTTTTATTCATATAAACATTTCTATTTCAAACAATTCAGTTTAGAATAAGTGCTTTTTTGTTTACACAGTTAAATGTCAAAACAGTGCTATTTCAAGCAATTCAGTTTAGCATAAGAACATTATTTTGTTCTATATGGCCCATAAATAGGACCCTATCAGGTGCTACCACTCCAGACCAGAGTCGACCAGGGAGTGATGGCAATAAAGGGGTACTCCACATTCCCAAAAGCTCCAGCATTACTGGAGCCTCACCATCAGATAGTTTAGTGTCATATACTGGACACTTGTTGAGGGGGAGTCTTCCGAGATGCAGTTGGTATATTCTGCAGTCCTAGTCGACTGGGCCAAGACCCAGAAAATTATTTTGAGATGAAAAGTTAAAATATACACTAATTGGATTTTTTAAAAGATAGCCTATTTTCTTTATTTTCATTTTTTAGATAAAGTATTGTTTATCCGTATTATTGTCAAATCGCAATAACATTGGCATTAGGGCCCCAACTAGCATGCAGTAAATGTTAGTGATTCAAATCAAAACCCAGAAAAGGGGCTGGCCCATACATGTACAACAGAATGCGCCAATGTGCCATAAAATGACTCTCCTCCTTCTGGAGGGCAGTTTTAGATCTCACTCAGCTAGTTACACAGCCAAGCGCTGACTAACAATTCACAAAACACCATAGTTACCATTAATTCTGATTAGCATTTTCATTTATCTTTTTAATGTTTTAAAATCAAAACTGACCCCAGGGGTCATATCAGTGAGTAACATCATATATCTGAACGAATAACAATAATAATAGACAATCTCTTAGTACAACTCGCAGATTAGTCATAATAACAGCTAAGGTTTCTTTGATACTAATAGCTCTTACAATTTAGTGATAAAACTGCTTGAACAAATGACCAGGCTTGCCCAAAACAAAAATTGGATGTGAGTTCAAATCCAACCAAGAGCTCATCCTGTATTATTGTCTCTCAACTTTAGAAGAAATGGTGATTGAAGTGAAGTTTCATTAAAGACAAAAAACATCTCTCTCTCTTTCATATATATATTCTTTAAAGAAAAAAACCAAAGACCGGTTACTTTAGGATTATAAATTTATTTCCATCCTGTTTTGTGTTTCTGATTTAAACCAAAAACACAAAGAAAAATATAACAGGACTTCTTCAGATCTTATGGATAAAATAAATCAGAATAGACACCCCTCTTCTCCCCCCCCCCCCATGTCTATTCTGATTTATTTTATCCATAAGATCTGAAGAAGTCCTGTTATATTTTTCTTTGTGTTTTTGGTTTAAATCAGAAACACAAAACAGGATGGAAATAAATTTATAATCCTAAACTAACCGGTCTTTGTTTTTTTTCTTTTAAGAAAGTATTGCTCTGTAATATTAGTTACATTGAGCTCTCTACCAGGAAAATTTAAATGTTCAGCTTTTGAATGATTTTCTTTTCCTGAAGGAATTACTCCCAACTCTGGTTTAACTAGACCAAATAATACCTATATATATATATATATATATATATATATATATATAAGGGGGTTATTTGGGGAATGACTTCTCATTGCAACTCATCCAAATTCTATAATGATCTCAAGCTCTAGTAGATATAACCTTTATTTACTTGCTATATATATTTTGTAGATAGCTCCCCCGGGTACTTTGAGTCTGTGGGGGAGGAAATAATATAAATTAGGGTGAGAGTAAAAATGATTCATGTTGCAAAAATTAGTTCACAAGGAAAAAGAGGGGTAATTTCCAGCATTTTTACCCCCTAGTAACAGGTCTGGACTCAGGTTAACATTTTTTTTAGAATTTTTTCCCAATTCAAATGGGTGTCTTATATCTCAACAAATGTTTAATTTCTTTTTACAACTGCAGTGATAATTTTTGAAATTTAAAAAAAAAAAAAAAAAAAAAAATTTAATCAAGTGAGCAAGGCAATTGTTTACCATGGATCAAGATTACCCTCACCCCTGCTTTTAAAAAAACTTGGCACTTATTAACAAAGATGCAGAAAAATGTCTCCTTTTCTTTGAACCAATTTCTTCCTAGAATGCACTTGGTCATTGTCAATGAAATTTGAAAGTTTCCTTACCTCCTTTAAATGTGAACACATTAAATTATTTGCAATTTATTTAAAATAAATGATTGGTTCTATTTTGTCAGCCAATTGGCCCTTAATTCCTGCAGCAATTAAAATTTGGTCAGTTACAGCCCCATGCCTATATTTTACCAACAATCCCTTCTTCAACCACACACACTCTCTCTCTCTGATTTTCTCTCCTTCATGAGAGTGAGAAAGAAAGATAGGAAAAAGATGTAGAAAATTAAGACACAGGTTACTTTGTTTTGTTTTTTGTTTTTTTTTATGTTGGTATAATTAATGACCATTAGAAAAATAAATGTTCAGAAAAAAACAAAACAAAAAACAAAACAAGAAAAACATGGCTTCACAAAATGTTATGATGGTAAAGTTCTTGGGGATATTTTTTAAAAGATTTTTTAAAAGAATAACTGGAATTTTTTGCATTTTCTTTTGAGAGTTGGTGGTAAAAAAACACATCACACAAAATTTTTAAAGGGATGGAAAACAATTTTCAATTAGGTGGATTGAGGTTTCAAATCAAACCTTCACAGTACTACAAAAAATTTATTTGATTTTTTTTTTTCTTTCACCCTGTGTTTTTTTCTGGGGTTTTTTGTAATAATTCATCAATGCTCACAACAAAACATCTCTCTCCATTAAAACAAATGAGAAACACAGATTATATATATATATATATATATATATATATATATATATATATAAAAGAGAGAGAGAGAGAATAAATATGGCTGAAAATATAACATTAACAATGAATCAGCATCTTTTTTTTTTCCTTTTTCTTTTTAACTGTTTTTCATGTTTGAATTAGTTTTTGCTGATGAAACAAAGTTTCAATTTTTTTCAAGTTATTTTTTTTTCAAAATAAAACAAAAAAAAAAACAAAAAAAAAAACAAAAACAGTCAATGATATTTTTTAAATCTTTTCTTTTTCAAAACAATCAAAAAAAATGTTAAAAAAAAAAAAAACAAAAACATTTTTAAAAGATGAAAAAAAAAAAAAAAAAAAAAAAACAAAAAAAAAAAAAAAAAAACAAACAACTGACCCAAACCTTATTCTCTGTTTCCGTCAAGATATATATATATATAAATATATATATTTTTTCCAAATGTTCATTAGATATTATTCCTTGGCAGCAAATACATGCAGAAACAGAGTAATAATTAGTCAGTATGGAAGTAACCAGTGTCCATACACACTGGTCAGTGTACCGGGCATTCAATATCAGCCCTTTGGCCATCAATTTAAAAAAAAAAAAAAATTTCTTTTTTCTTAAATCTTAAATGCCCATAGATGTCCGTCCAGTTCCTAGCTGGTCACAAGAACTTGCTTTTGAAGAATCTACAAGTTTTAACAGAATTGACCATATTTTTAAGTCTACGGCTTCTGCTTGCTGAAAGGGATGCCATCAGGGCTTATAAAGTTTTTTTCTTTTTTTTTTTTTGTGTTTAAGCATCAAAAACAAAGTTCTTTAAATCCATTTTGCTGCTTTTTTAAGTGTTTCCATTTAAAAAAAAAAAAAAAAAAGTCATCGTTTTCCTCATTTTTTAAAATTTTCAAATTCCCTTTTTAAGCAACTGACCATTTTTTTTAATAACCACATTAAGATACACTCACCACCATTTCATGGGAAAAAAGACAAGGAATTGATATGGGTCAAAAAAAAAAAAAAAAGTTTCAGGGAGCCCTGGGCAATAATGAGAGACAGGTGATACCTTTTAAATAAGAAAAAAAAAATTACTTTAAAATTACTATAGTTGAACATAAACAGTAATATCAACGACCACTGACCCATAATAGTTGTTACATTATATGTATGAAATTAGATGCTAATGTAACACCCAGTACAGGACATTGCAGTATATGGCCACATCTGTCCTTACATTTAGTGCATAAAAATCTTAAAACTTTTGGTCATCTATGGCTAGGGAAATATATATATATATATATATATATCTCAACTCTTTACGGACTGAATGTACCCTCTACAATTTAAGCAATATAATTAGAGATACATACATCCCTGATATCAAAGGTACCCAAAGAAATAGAACCGAGTAAAATTTTTCTTCTGATCCACACATTTATATGAGAGGCCCCACATTAAAATTGACTGGGTCAAATCTGCCCTTGAGGGGAAAAGAGTAAAGTTCTAAAATTAGGAACCTTAATTTTGCTTTCCCCTCCTTTCTTAAAAAAAAAAAAAAAAAAAAAAAAAAATTAAATCTGTTTTACTTTTTCAGTTGAAGACACATAAGTGAACAGTAATAATCCTTCTAAAAAACCAGAATGGCCATTGTCAACTAATTTGAAAAAACAAAATCATACTTTATTAAAAGAATGGAATTTTAGAATCCTGACAATAATCCAGCCTTTGAAAATGGAACAGATAAAAACGAATCTGCTTGAGATGGGACAATGAGGATAGTTAACTCTTTCAAGATGAGTAGGCCAAATCTGGCATTCATTCATAAACTACCAATTGGATTAAGAGGCACATCTTATACCACTAGCCTTGTGCCAAGCTTAGTTTAGTAAATGACTACAATTGGCCTGAAGAATTTGGGTGATAAAATCTTTATAAATACATTTGCCATGAATCCATCTCTTCTTCCTCAGCTATGAGTAATAGCAGGTCAGACTTGTTTAGTTTTACTTAGGCAACCAATCCAGGAGAAGAAAAAAATTGAACTTGTGTCACATCCTGCCTGTGGAGGAGAGATTTGGTAAATACATATATTTACAAATTTGTTTCAGATTTTAAATTTGAATTTATTCAAAACTGGTAGGATTTTAGAAGTAAGTTGCATCTGGAGAAGGTTAATCTTAAGAGATTGAAAGAACACAGCTTCCAAAATAGCAGGACAGAGAGAGACAATCAAAGAAGCATTTTTGAGTAAATAAAAATAGTTATTTACTGAATAATACTTTTACGGTCAAATTCATAAACATTTTTCTTTTAATTTCTACAAAGAGTAACTGCAATCACCAGATCGGTTATGAAAATGTAATTCTCAATTTACAAAAAAAAAAAAAAGTTAAGAAAGCACAAAACAACAACAAACATTTGAGATCAGATTATTATTATTATTATTATCATCATCATTACTCTTTGAAAGTTTTTCACATCAGCCTTAGCTGATGGTCTTTCAATGAAGTTTGAGTGACAGCAAGTCTACTCAAATCTCCAGGACTCTTCTCAGTATTCTGGCTGATCTCAGTAATGCAGTAGTTTGGATGGCCTCTACTCGTCCTCTTATTTCCAAGTCCTCCAATCCCTTTAATAATCCTTTGGTGACTGTACCAAGAGCACCAATTACAATTGGTATAAACGTCACTTTTTTATTATTACCATTATTATTATAATAACAATAATTAAAAGGCACTTTATGAATTGCTTCCTTTCAATATGTATTCACTAAATGAAATAAAGAAGTAACAGAGATTAGGAAGATTGTGTTGCTTCAATCATCCTATGGGGTGGGTCTACCTGCCTTGAAAATCAACATTTGAAATGCTGACCATTGGCACCAATGGTAAATATGTAACTATACTCAACCACTACAAATACAACCACACACACATATATATAGGCATATATACTCAACTATATACACACACACTCTCAAGTTTATATATATATGTATATATATATATATATATATATACACTTATGTATATGCTCGCACATGCATATATATATATATACACACACACACACACACACAGAACCTTACATATATACTCTCTCACACACACATATATATATATATATATATATTTTGCCACATCAATAAGTCTCATGATGAAAAAAAAAACAAAAACATTTTTTCAATATGCTAAACCCAATATTTTGGCATGGACCATATAAATCAAATATTCAATAAAAAATTTCAGATCTGAATTAATCTAATAACTTTAATCACTCTACAAACTAACCGATCAACTCAAACACATCCAGACATATTTATATAAACACACAGTCTAGGTCATTATTATTATCATGTGTTCATTTTATTGGTAAATCTTCAGAAAGAAATGAAAAATTACCAACTTTATATAAACTTGTTTTATCATTTGGTAGTCTTCATTATTCACGAGTTATCAATAGACCAAAGCTGTTTAATTAGGTTTTTTTTTTTTTTAAATTTTTTAGGAGACTTTCAGCATTATGTCCAGAAATTTCATGGCTACCAATAATTGTGACCACGTGTGTGTATATATATATATATATATATATATTTATTGGTGGGACAGAAATATAAGATGGGGGGGGGACTTTTTTCTTTCTTTTTTTTCCCAAGAAAATAGATTAAAAAAAATAAAAAAATTGAAAAATTTGTGTTTCGATTATTTTTTTTTCAGTAGCTAGTAACAATTATATCTAGCTTCGTACAGTCTAATTTCTTGATCCTCGTTATTTTTAACCGATTTTCAGTCAGTATATTTTTCAGTCTTCCTCTGATGTTGGTCATTTAAAAAAAAAAAATTTTTTTTTTTTAAAGACAAGGTTTTTAATCATCCTATTCAGTTTGACCAATATTCTCAAGGAAGGCCGAAGTCTATAACTGCTGAAATGTAATCTTGAAGAAAAAAAGTTCTTTTTTAAATATCTATCAACACAGTCATTGTAGAGTTCGACAAGCAACTAATCCAGTTTAAAACAATGAATATTAGACAAGTATCATTTGCTTTGAATTCTTGGAGATTAACTGCTATAGATTCCTACACATAGACATACCAATTTTGGCCAACCAGCAAAAACTCACATTCTTCAGCTCTGTGCAGACACTGGATACCGTCTAAAGCAGTGCAACTCAAAGTGATTGTATGCATACCAGTGCTGGTATGCAACTCATTGGCTGCCGGTATGTGATGAGTTTCCAGTTTTATATATATATATATATATATATACATACATACTCCCCTACCCCCGTATGGTTGAGTTCTCTGGCGAAGAAGTAATCGTGTTGCCATTAACGTTCATTGCAAGCCTCTTCGTACATGAAATGAGGTCTCGGCAGCCGTTGAACGGATGTATGTAAACAATAATAATTGTGATTCATAACCGTTTAAAATTTTCTTCGCAGCTAATGGCTCCTCGTGGCTGAATGGTTAGATGCTTTGGCTTGGCATTTGAGTCAACCGGGTTTCGATCCCAGCTACGGGAAGCTAATATGTCTAGCCACACTGATGA
This sequence comes from Sepioteuthis lessoniana, assembly GCA_963585895.1. NCBI lineage: Eukaryota > Metazoa > Mollusca > Cephalopoda > Myopsida > Loliginidae > Sepioteuthis > Sepioteuthis lessoniana. The sequence goes on along the minus strand of OY757931.1, from coordinate 57,921,337 downwards.
GTTCTGATAGAACGGAACAGATCTGTCTGTGGATGACTATATAGATATATATACATATATATGTAATGTAAAAAGGAAAATACATAAAATTTTTTTGTATTGTTTAATGTTACAATTTTCACATACTGTGATACAATACACAGACAGAAATACTTGGAATTCGAACTGAAATGATATCTTGGCACAAATAGAGTACTGGTCCATGGCACATTGGAAAAATATCCAGCCGGTACACCACATCAGATAGTTTGGGAAGTACTGGCTTAGAAGATTTACCAAGAGCGATGGCCTATAGGGACGGATGGTGAGAGAGAGTGAAAAAAAAGAATCTATGCAGTCGGTATGTCTTGATGACGATGAACTGCTTATTAGAAAGACCTAATTTGGTCTCCATTTTTATTTAACAGTTTTTAGTTTAGAATGTGTTGTAACCTAACGAAAAGTTACTGAATGAAAAATAACCAAAACATGGAAATGAAATAGAAAGCTTTAGAACATTAACAAACTACAATACTTGCCAGCAGCATGAAGAAGGTACCAACAGCTAGTGGGGACTACTTAGTCAGTATACTCACCCCACCCCTCACAATTATGAGGAATGGGACATACTTATTAATGTTTATAGGTAGGATATATATAACAGAATTCTATTCATTGTCAATCCCAAATTTTCCAGTAAGCACTATCCATTTGATGGACTGCAAACCAGCAACCCAACCTTGATGATACACTATGAAAAAGCATGGGAATAATATTAACATCTAAAACCTGCTAATCTGAGCCTTACTCAGATTGGCAAAGATGCCCAGGATAAAAGGACATATTCTCCCCCCCCCCAACTCCCACAATATAAAAGAATTTCATTCATAACACTGTCAAAGAATGAATAATTTTTTTAAAACAACTGAACACCAGAAAAGTGAAATTGTCAAGTGAAGATCCTCACTTGAAAAAATTGGCAGTCTCTAGTCTGATACTCTATCCAGGATTCTTCAGTAGAGATATCAAGGTTTTTTCTAAAAGTATACATGCAAATACATATGTATGTGTATGCATAAGAGAGACAATACTTATCACCAGCCTTATATTTATGGCATTTCTTTTTACCATCTCCAATTTTGATATAGGATGTATACCTTGCTTCGTTTCAATTTCCCACACATAGATAATCTAGAACTGTGTCTGTATATTTTGTGCATGAAACAACTTCTATGGTTGTAATATCTTTTTTTGAAAGCCTCTTGAGTAGAGCTAATGTACACTTTTTTTTATAATTACAACTATAATTGGGTTTGCTGCTATACACTTCAACCTTATATACTACCCATTCATATTGGCGTTTGTCTTTAATAGGACAAGCAGCGTTATCAATACAGTTGTATCTAGGGAATTCGGTATGTAATTGTTTTACTGTTGCTTTTATTAATTAAGCAAGCAATGATGGGCATGCAACTATAACTTAATTTAACGGTATTTTTGTTAAATATTTTATATAGTTTGTTTGATGGGGAAAATTCTTCTTCAATCATATAAAGAATTCTTTCACTTATTTATATGCTATGGTCATATTATATGGCGGCATAAACCATAGAACATTCCTTGATCTATTTTTCTCTCAATTACATACATTGGATTTTTCATTTATGGTTTTATAAACAAATTTAGTTTAGTAACAACTATTCTTTTTATAATAATTGTGCTTTCTTTGAGTAACGGATTAGTTGATAATCAAAACATAATACCATTTAGAATAGGTTTGAAAACTTGTGTTGGGTGGTTAGAATTATCCTGAAGATCCTTCAGGTGAAACCCAAGATGGTAGTTTCTGGCTCTTTTAGATATTCTATTTTTGCTCTGTATTGATCACTTTTACTTTACAGTTAAGAAAGATTTTTTCTTTTGGCTAGGCATTGCAGTGCTGGTTGATTATTTTCAAGCAGTACAAAATGTTTTTAGTTTTGTCTTTTTTTATTGAATTTTTCTCCAGATATCAGTTGGTAATATATTCTTTTTATTTACAAATAGCATCACCTGTTTTTTTGTTCATGCCGCCAGAATTAGAGAAATCGGTATAAAAATAAAATTATACATATATATATATATACACACACACACACACGTATATGAACATGCATACAGAAATTTTACCATGGCACTGAATTTAGACACATATATATCCTGGGCCATTGACCTAATGAGTAGAATGTTCTCTAATGGTCCAGAAGACCAGGGTTCAATCCCAGGTCGAATCATACCAAAGACTCAAAAAATGCTACTTGATGCCACCTTGCTTAACACTCAGCATTATAAGGTAAGGATCAAGGGTAAAGTGAAGAAATCCAGGGAATAAAGAGCACCCTCTCCTACACCTCTGTGTTGTAGCTACTGAAAAGTGAGCCTTCAGGTCCCCCTCGACTAAGGTTGCCACCTATATATACATGCATAAACACAAACATACATGAACAAACATATTTTGGATGAGTTAACAACATATATATATATATATATATATATATATGACATTTTACACTAGTAACTCATACACACATGTCCTTGAGCCAACCTAAACTTTGTAAATGACAATTTACACATAAACTTCCCAAAATCACTGCTTGTAACAATAATGGACAGAAAGGTTTTAAAATAAACCTCTAAATAAACAAATGCCAAAATCAAATATTTAGCTATAACAGTTATGGTTGATGTTAAACATGCCCTACTCACAACTCAAAAATGTCTCTCATGTGTGGATCTCATCGTCAGATGGTCACAAAATGCAGAGATCATAAAACAGTTCAAAACACATGGATAAAAATATAATTCTCATTTATTGAACAGATATTGCTATATTACTGGTTCATGTATCACTTCTTTTGTAGAGCACAAACTCTTTAAAAAATTTAAAAAAAAAAAAAACCCAAAACTTTTCTTCACAAAATCTTTTCTCTAGACAATGACCCTCTGATCAAAATTAGTCAAGAATAATTCAAAGTTATAAAGTAATTTCAAGGCAAAGAAATATTCCTGTTTCTCTTATCACTTTTGCGCATATACATACATATATATATATATATATATATATATATATATATATATATACACACACACACACACACACACATATATATATAAAACACCCACATCTACATACACAAACACACACACCCTGTAACCAACTTTTAATGATTTACCACGATTGTACCAAAGCTTTTATAGCTATTTATTTTTGACAAGAGCGTATATATATATATATATATATATAAAAAATTAATAATTTAATTTGCTATACTTATAAATATAGTGCTCAAAATCAGTGATAGATCATATATATCTAAGTTATAATAGCGTAGACACACAATGACATTTGGTAACAGTGAAACCTCTTTCTCTCTCTCTTTATATATATATATATATATATATATATATATATATATATATATATATACCAATTTAATTTAGTGCCTTATAACACCTGCCTTAATTCATGTAAAAACAATTTGTTTACTAAACAGTTAGATAGTAATTTGTCAGAAAAACATAACATTTTATATCCCTGAAAGCATTTGGTAAATGTATCACCTGAACAAGAAAATAAGGGAGTGATCTCTTATCAATGAGAAACAAATCAGAAGGACAGGCATGAAACTTATACCTCCCTCAGCATCCAAGCTAGATCAGTAGGAAGTGAATTGTCTCAACAGGATATACAAATTATTTTCTCTTTGAATAACCATCCCTTTTATTTGGTCATTCTGTGCTTTTGTTGTTTTTTTTGTTTTTTTTTTTCAATTGTAGCAAACAAATACTGAACCCAAGGACCCATGAATAGGAAAACCAACAAAAAGTCTGAGGGTTAGAGTGCATGATTTGGACTCCTCCCTCTTCCCCCTCCCCCGCCTGCCATTTGATGTCTTTTCTTTTCCCCACCATTCTCAGATCGCGGGACGCTTGGCGCTGTGCTTTGCTGGGAGATATCATCTCGTTGCTGCCTGGTTAGCATCCGTGGCTTTTATCAGGTTTCACTTGACCAGCACAGATTTTCGGTTACTGCAGGGTATACAGTCAACCAGTGGTATATGGTAGGAGTGGTTACGGACAGTAACCATGATCCAGAATCATTTAATAGCCAATGCAGCGATTCCGTTTTTTAAAGAATTGATCATTGAAGGTAGGAGACCAACTGAAATGATACACTAGGGCTCAATTGGATGGTATGGAGGCTTTCAGCCACCAAGGACCATTGAACCTGAGTTTTAAGTTGTAAGAGCAGCAATGGTATGGCAAAGGTGAAGTGGTGGTGGTGATTTTGGTGGTAGTGGTGGTGGCAATGATCGTGATGATTGAAGTTGTATTTAAGCAATGAAGAGACCCACCAAGACATTGCAGTCCTTTATTAGTCGTAGGTGTGTGTACTGAATTTAAATATGCTCTGTGTTTGTGTGTGTATGTGTGTGTGTGTGTATGAATAAACTTAGGATAGCAATCTTATATGCACAGAAGTAATGAAAGAGAGAAAAAAAATATGTAGATTATTAAAAATAATTCTGTGATATTTTAAACAAGCTACAGGAAAGGAAATATTTATTGTAAAAAATCTTTCTGGTATTTTTAAATAAGAAACCCTAAAAGAGAAGAAATTAAATAAAATTTAAAAAAAAATCATCCTGAGATTTAAAAAGAAATCTTAGCATTTAAATTAAAAAAAAAAAAAAAAAATTAGGTTTCATCAATGTAAATATGTGACACTTTTACACATAAATTTTTATTTATATTATATATAAATAGTGATATATTTATTTATATTTGGGATATATATATATATATATATATATATATATATATATATATATATATATATATACACACACACACAGAAGATCTAAAAAAAATTCTGGAAAAGGCTAAGCAGTAGAGTGCTAAAAAAAATAAATAAAAAATTTAAATTTCACTCTCCAAGCCCATAAATAATTTTTTTTAAACTTTAAAAGCTCTTTTAAAATAAGGCAATATTGAAAGAAATCACTGCAGGTAAGGCTTATTTGTATATTAACATGTTTAAATTTTGCAATTTTTTATCAATGAAAGAAATCTTTGAAATTAAAAATTAAAATACAGCATCAAAAACATTAAAAATGAATTTGTTTCATCTATTTCTTTTCTCAATGGTCGCATTATCTCATTAAGAACTTTATTTTTGTGTGTGGGTGGGGGAAGCTTCCAATAAAAAGGATTTCTTGTATTTCTTTTTTTTTTCTTTTTTCTTTTTCTTCTTCAAATGAATGGATAATTTCCTTTTTGCTTTTGGACACAGCACACAACAGAAAATGTATCTTCTGCAAGTTCTCTCATATTTAAGGGGAAAGTGGGGCCATGCTTAGGGCCTGAACTTCTTGAATTCTCTTATCATCATAATCATTTTTTTTTCTCCAAATATTTTTTTTTCTCTTTTTTCTGGTTCCAAAGGAAAAAGGGGCAAAAAATGAATTCAGGGTAATGGCTTTACGCACTCGAGCAATCTATTTCAACGATTCCTTTTGGAACAACCGCAAATTGGTAGACCAATCTTTGCCCATCAACTTTATTCAAGATACCACGAGCATAATAGTATCTAAAAAAGAAATAAACAAGAAAAAAGAACAAAATAAATATAGACTTCACATTTTATTTGTTTTTAGATAAAGCATTGTCAATCATCATTCTAATTAAGTGAAATTTAATCACAAAAAAGATGCAGTACCTTCATAACCAAAAATAAACTATATATATATATATATATATATATATATATATATATTCCATGAAATTCCATGAATTAAATATATATATCTTATTTATTATTATTATTATATAATAGCTCTATCCTAGATATTGAGCACTCTCCGTATAATATTGGGTCTGCCACAAACCCACAAAGTGATTTAGTGACAGACAACGTTATTATATATATATATTTGTTTAATGGCATATAATCAATATGGGGGTTCATACTTTACCCAAAGGTACTGGTGAAAAAGTGAATGTAATACTGCAACTGGATTGGTTGGATTTTGTTTTATGGCATATCAACCATTGTAGGTTATTTAATGCCAAATCCATTTTTATACATATAGACACAACCTAATCAGGTGCTACCACTCTGGGCCAGAGTTGATCTGGAAGAGATGGCAATGAAGGTTTACTCCGCATTCCCCAAAGCTTCAGCATTACTGGAGCCCCACCATCAGATTGTTTAGTGTCATATCCAGGACACTTGTTGGAAGGAGAAGTCTTACCCCTCTGCAGAGAAGTCAGTGTATTCTACAGCTCCAGTCAACTGGGCCACAGGATACTTGTTGGGGGGGCGGAGTCTTACCCCTCAGCAGTGATGCATTAGTTGTATTCTACAGCCCTAGCTGACTGGGCCACCGCAGCTTGAATTAAAACTCAGAATGATGTCACAGTCCAGCATGTTAGTCAATGCCATTGATATTACCCCCATGTTTCTGGGTACAGAGTTTTAGTGCTGTAGATTTTGGTAATAAATAATACCTAATAATATTCGTTACACAAACAATTAACAGTACTTACTTATGGACAAGACAATAAAACTCTACATGTCTTTCCTCATTAATATATCTTGATTTACAAGCAAAATTATGAAGAAAATAGATTTTTGGAGAAAATTTTACAGAAATAATAAGTTCATATATAATGGGAAAAGTTTTTTAATATCCCCCTTTTTTTTAATTAAAAGATAGGGAGGGACATTGCCAAAACTTAATAAGCTAAATAATGTCTCTAAATGTATGAGGAAGGTAACATTCTCAGTTTTTTATTTTAAAAAAAATCAAAGAAAAGGTTAAATCATACCTCAGGGCTCTACCCATGGTCTCGTAATTCATATCCGGTTTGTTCTTGTGGTGTCCCCATAATTTTGAAACTTCTTTTGAATCAACCAACTTGAAAATTCCAAGGTCTCTATTCGTCCACTTTATGTACTTGGGGCATGTATCTCTATTTTGTAATAATTTAAGCAAGAATTCCCACAAATAAGTTGTATTTCCTAAAAAAAAAAAAAAAAAAAAAAATTATAATAAATTGATGCAATTTTTATCAGGTAACAAATTAGGCAGGAAATTGCTTTATTCTCAAAAAGAAATTCAAAGCTATGGTGCTAACTAAACATTTTGCTATGATCTGGTTTGATTTCTTTGTTTAATGGCATATTAACCTTCAAGGGTTATTTAATATCAAAGCCATCCTTGTAGAAGGACAGTAGGAGTACTATTTAAGCCACAGATAAGAAGATAAAGGTGGTTTAGACCTTTTCTAAGGGTATCGGTCCAAAAGTGAATGCCATAGTGTGACTGAAGTTCAAACTAGCTTAGTTCAATGCTATAGTCTAGTACTTGAGCCAATTCGCCATGGACGTCCCATCCGCTACATACATACATGATGAAACGAATATATGTATATAGAGATAGCAAGGTACGAAGAGGATAGATAGATCTGAAAAGACTGAGAAAGATAGATCAGTTTGTTTCCTTATGTTTAATGGCATATCAAACCTTTGTGAGTTATTTAATGCCAAAGCCATCCTTGTAGAAGAACAGTAGAGGTACAATTTAACTCATACTGGGTTCATGCCTTTCCTAAGCGTATTAGTCTGAAAGTGAATGTGATCCTATTTACCCAACCCCTCTGCTCGGGCAGGATATGACACAAGGTCATTTTTTAAAGCGGAGTTTAGCAGGTTTGAATTCAGAGTTTTCCTTCTCCTAGACTAGTTGCCTAACCAAGGCTGAAGAACCTAGTCTGACCTACTATTTACCCATAGCTGGAGGGAGAATAATTGGATTCATACCTTTCCCAAGGGTATTAGTGCTATGTGAAATGCAGTCAGTCTCGTCCAGGAATTGAACTCGTATCGCCGTGTCCATATCCTGTGATGAAAGTGAATGTGATAGGTAATCTGGTTTTCCATACATACAACTTGGAGGGGGGCACGAGTTTCAACCTGGATGAGGCTGTTTGTATTTTACTTCACACTAATGCCCTTAGGAAAGGCATGAATCCACCTTTCCTTCCAGCTATAGGTAAAAGACCAAGGCAGACTGTGTTCTTTAGCTTTTGTGAGACAACCAGTCTAGGAGAAGGAACTAGCTTTACTTCGCATAAAAACAGGCTTTGTGTCACATTGTGCTCATGACAGAGAGGTTGGGTAAATACTTACAGCTGTGCTTCAGCCTGTACTATGATCTGGATACAAATCTATAATTTTATGAATGATGAATACCATCCAAACAGATATATATTTATGTATATAGGTATTTGTCTTTAAGTATTTAAGATGTAAAACCAGATTTTTAAAAAATGGCATCATCTTTTGTAAAAGCAATGACCAGACAAGGATTAGCAAATATACAAGTGAAATTTTAAACATTTAATTAGGATGTTGTTTTTAATGACAGAAGATATTTAACTTCCTTTCCCTCCAAGCTTCTAGCTTGCCAGAAAACACCTGTGAAATTGACAAGTTTACACACACATATATATATATATATATATATATATATATTATATATATATAACACCTACCTTCTCGCTTTCTTTTTGCAGGTAACATTGAGGAATCTGGATTTTTGGGTTTGCGACCTATCAAAACAGAAAAACAAATATTAGTGGCTAAAAATAACACACACACAGCCTAGCAGTATATATACATATACAGATATATTAATGAACAAAAGCTTCTTCTGGGACATATTCAGGCACACATATACAAAAACATAAAGGAGATTATATATATATATATATATATATATATATATAATGAAAAGATATATGCAAATAAGAAAAGTTTACAAGAAAAAAGACTCTTTGATACTATGATAGAGAAGGTATAAAATCCAGAAAAATATAAAATTTTGAACATTAGAAGTCCGTTACTTTAAGTTTCATGAACAAAAATAAAGTTAAATGATATCCAAGTCCACATGTATTGATAAATATCTCATGTCATTTACCGCCTGATTAATTTCACATTTATTCTTCTCTATTTAGACGGCTCTATTGCTGTATTTGCATATATATATATATATATATATATATAATATTTCTCCCCACCCTTGCCCGGTGTTTGAGCACCTTCTGTACTTCCATTTTAACAGATGACATTGCATTAAACTATAATTATGATTGATTGGCCACATTTCTGTCTGATGATTGTGCTCACCACATGAAACTTAAAGTACATTCATATTTACATTTATTGAGTTATTTCTAAAGAGGTTTTTGTACGGTACTATTAAACAAGTGGTCCATTGGCCTAATGAGTAGAATGTTCGCCAATGGTCTGGGAGGCCAGTGTTTAATCCCAGGTGAAATCATACGAAAGACTTTAAAAAAAATGGTACTTGACTTCACATTGTCTAGCACACAGCACTATAAGGTAAGTATAACCAAGGGTAAGTGGAGCAATCCAGGGAATGGGGTAGTGCCCTCATCTATACCTCGGTGTTGTAGCTATTGAAAAGGGAGCCTTTGGGTCACCCTTGTCAAAGGTTGCCAACTTTACTTTAACTATTGAACATGAATGATTGTTCAACAGATCATTTGAACTATAGATGGGATTCTATCAAGTACAACCACTCTGGATCCAAGTGGACCTGGGAGTAATGCCAATAAAGGAGTAACTGGAGACTCACCAGGGGTGTCCTCGTGGTGTAATGGTTAAAGCGATGAACTGCGGAATCGTAGTACGCGAGTTCGTACTCCAGTCGCGCTATTACGTTCACTTTCGGGCAAATACCCTTGGGAAAGGTATGAACCCCCTTATTCTCCCTCCAGCTATGGGTAAATAGTAGGACGGACTAGGTTCTTCAGCCTTGGTGAGGCAACTAGTCTAGGAGAAGGAAAACTCTGAATTCAAAACCTGTTAAACTCCGCTTAAAAATTGACCTTGTGTCATATCCTGCCCGAGCGGAGGGGTTGGTAAATAGTAACTGGAGACTCACCATCAGATGCAGTTTAGTGTTGTAGCCAGGAAACGCCTTTTTTTTGGGAGGAGGCGTTACCCCTCTGCAGGGAATACAGTCAGTGTATTCTTAGTGTATTTAGGGTACATATTGCTATATCTTGTAGCAGAGATTTCCCATGGCATGATGGCTAAAATGCTGGAATGCATCCTCGAAGCAAATGAATTCATACTCCAGTCGTGCTATTACATTTATTTTCAGGCTAATACTCTAGGGAAAGACATGAACCCTCTTATCCTCACAGTTATGGGTTAAATAGCATCACTACTGTTCTTCTCTAATGATGGCTTTGGCATTAAACAAACCATAAAGGTTGATATGCCATTAAAAAAGAAACTATACCATTATCTTATAGAACACTAGTGCATATGATTAGAGAAAAATTTGCATATATAAATATTTTATATTTATTATAATAGAAATAATAGAAATATTTGAATACCAAAAAAAAAAAAAAAAAAAAAAAAAAAAAAAATTATTCAAAGTATACAAAATGTACACATAAGCCCATACCATTACTCCGACCCCATTTATCGAGTGTCCACCTGGTGGATGTTATAACCGCTTAGTCCCAGAGGCCTTCCCCACCAGACTGAGTTCATCACTTGGTGCCTGAGGCACCCCAAGAAAGGGGTATGCCAAAAGGATCAAGCATTTTTTGTGACAGCCACGTATGAGTCTTGATTCATGCATGCCCCTCTCCACATTAAAATAACCTTGCATCAACTCTGGCCAGTTTGGAGGATGGATAAATATCAAGAACATACCAATGAATTATTTATCTATTTTTTATCTGTATTATAAGAAGCCGACAGACACACAACACACAACCTGTGCCCATCTGTAAGTGCAGTGGTGTTAAGGTTTGAAGCAAAAAGAAACTCAATTTGATAAACAGCAAATTCAGAAAAAAAAAAAAAAAAAAAAAAAAAAAAAAAAAATTGTGCAAAGGTCACAGAAAGAAAAAAAAATTACAAAATAGGGAAAGTCAAAAGTTTTGCAATATTTTAGTAACATAAAGCACAATTCAAAATGGAGGTCATTAAGGTAACAAACTACACAGGACTGTGAGATACTTAGCTCGCCTGATACTCTCCAAATATTCTCTAGTTACTTGATTTGCTGCTATCCCTAGGAGCACAGCCACATAATTCACAGTTCTAAGTTTACCTGACCTTTGAGGGTTTTGTACAGGGAGCAAAAGCAAAATATCGAATAATTTTAAAAATGTTTTTTCAGTCTAATTAGTTCAGTTTTCGAAAGAAATGCAATAAATCTAGATTTTTATGATTAGCTCTATCATTCAAGCACTTTTTCATTAAAATTCGGCCCAGTATGAGTGAGCAAGAAAAGAAACGACAAAGAATCTATGATTTGCTATGGGAATTTTTTTATAGCTTCTATCGTGCCTTGGTTACGCTATATGAAGAGTTTTAGGGATCAAAATAAATCCAACTTCTCATCCAAATATTGGTTCGTTTAAGACTGCTATTGAGGAGGAATAGGATAAAATGCCTGAATAATTTATTTTGAAGGCATACAAATCGTTTCGAAGACGCGTTGATACAATAATTGAAAAAAATGGTGGCTATATTGAGTAAATTTACTGTTTTGTGTCTCTTCTAATTTTTATTTTTTATATTTTGAAATAAAAATCAATCTTCCTTTATAATAGAATTGTTTGTTATCATACTAGAATATTCCTAATTTTGCTTCCATACCCTAATAAAAATTTTCGAACTATTCTCTTACTGTGACGAATTGTATGTTCAACTTCTGCACAACAAATGTTTTTGGTTGTTTCCATGGTCTTATGACTCAGATTGAACTCGTAGGGCATAAGTTCCCAAATTAAATCATAATGCATGTTCATCTGTACACCTTTCAAATCACACATGGAGCAAAGAAATGTATGTGTCAGCGTACCATCTACCATTATACTAACAACCATGATGATCACTTTCAATACATTGAACAACTTTGGTTACATGATATATGTGCTGCACATGAGCACTTTTATAAAATATTGCAAACCTTTTTAGACTTATCCCAGTGAAAAAAAAAAAAAAAGAAAAAAAAAGACAGACAAAAAATTGCACTCATTTAAAAAAAGAAAAAAGAAAAGTAAAACCCCCCAATTTTTAAAAAAATTTCTCTACTTCTTTAAGTGGGTAGAACCATTTCTGTCAGCATTATTATTGCTAAGAAAAAAATACAGGTAATCAAGGCAGTTAACTAGCATATTTTCAGCTATATTTCATCCAGGGGCCCAGGGGTGGAGGTACCCATCAGTGTTGGGGGTTCAGGATTCTAAAAGTTAAAGAATAAAAATTATTCTAAGAAGAAAACATACTTTGTTTCTCTTTTGTTGCTATTTCAACATTTCAGCAGATCAATTCTCCAGCCTTTACCTTTATAAAATCCATAAAGAAAAAGAGGGATCTTTTTTTTGGGGGGGGTCTTTTTCAGAGAATCCAGTTTGAAAACAGAAAAGGAATAGTGGCTAATATACTAACCAGTTTGGCTCAATCCCAGCAATGTGGGCTACACAGATGATACTATTTTTGAGCATGTCTGTATACAAGGCAGTGGGGAAATGTTCTTGTAAGAATAACCAGTCTTTTTTTTTTTTTTTTTTTTTTTTTAAATTATTTAAAATTTTTAACCATTTATTTTTTTAAAAAGCTAAAGAAACTTGAGAAATATTTGCAAAGTGTTTGGGATAGATTCATAGAAATGCACGTACATTTCATAGCTTTTGGATATTCTTTTCTTTGAGACAGAAAAAAAAAAAAAAAGTTTTGTAAATTGGTCAAAAGGAACAGAATTCCCACCACTTTTCACAGGGCCCCTCAGTGGGTAAAATTAGAAGTTCTTATATATAAATCCTTATAGCTAAAGCTGCTATTCCAGGCTAAACTTGGTCGATACAAGTCTACTTTAGGCCAACCCAACTTCCAGTATGTATATTTTGGTGGTGATTTTTTGGAGGGTTGTCCTCTTTGTTATTGTGATAAACTAAAACACGACATTTCAGCTGCTGTATCCCCCAATCTTCCTTGGGTGTCCAAAAAAGTAACATAGATTGTTGTTCGTGCCAGTTTCCGATTTTTGTAATATATCAGGTCTGTACCGATTTGATATTATCTGTCTGAATTTTTGAGACGAGGCTTGATGTGTATTATTTTGGTGGTGATTTTTTGGACTGTTCTCATGTTCATTGTTCTTAGTTGATCAACAGTCAAACTTTAAAAAAGATTTCCCAGGCTGAACCATTTCTATACCCAGATACACAAGGGACACTCGAAGGAGGTCGGGGGGATACAGTGGCTGAAATGTTGTACTTCAACTAACAACAATACAGATGAGAATAACAGTCCTAAAAATCACAACCAAAATAAAACGCACCCTTTTTTGGTCACAGGAACTCTTGTAAAATGAATATGAAAATGGAGGTGCCTGTGGTGTAATGGTTATCGTCATAGGAAATGGACACGGCGACACGAGTTCAAATCCTGGACGAGACAGATTGCATTTCACATAGCACTAATACCCTTGGAAAAGGTATGAATCCAATTATTCTCCCTCCAGCTATGGGTAAATAGTAGGGCAGACTGGTTTCTTCAGCCTTGGTGAGGCAACTAGTCTAGCAAAAGGAAAACTCTGAATTCAAACCTGTTAAATTCCGCTTAAAAATTGACCTTGTGTTATATCCTGCCCGAGCAGAGGGGTTGGGTAAATATGGTAAAATGAATATGAAAATAAGCACTGGAGACTTTATTTTTCATCCGTTGAGCTTGGTGACACATAAACTCAAGCAACAAAAGGAGCATTTCAAGAGAGTTTTAAATTAAAATTGCCTTAAAAGTTATGAGTATTTTAAGGTTGTCCTTATTTAAACTTGTTTAAAATAATTAAAGTATCTTAAACAGGAGCGGTTTGGTTGGTTCTTTTGTTTTACGGTGTATCAAACCTTTTTGGGTTAATTAACACCAAATTAAATTTTAAACAATTCAGTTTAGTATAAGTATAGTTTTTGTTTACACACAGTTAAATGTCAAAACAGTCCTATTTTAGACAATTCAGTTTAGAATAAGTATGCAGTTTAGTTTGACCCATAGATAGGACCCTATCAGGTGCTACCATACCAGGACAGAGTGAACCTAGGAGTGATGGCAATGAAGGAATACACTGCAATCTCTAAAGCTATAGCATTACCGGAACCTCACCATCAGATTGTTTAGTGTCATATTAGGAAACACATTGGGGGTGAGTTCTTACCTCTCTGCAGAGTTGCAGTTGGTGTATTCTACAGCTCCAGCTGACGGGGCAAGGAGTATTTAGAATTTATCTTAAATTTATAAAAATATGGAGAAATGCAAAGTGGAGAAATTGATAAAAGAGATAATTGCCAAAATTGATCAGGCAAGTGATTAAGGGAGATAATTGAATTCATAAAATTGATCTGGACAAATGAAAGTGTTATTCCTCTAAAGACAAAAAAAATGATATCAAAAATTATTTTAATGAGCGTTTTGAATATCACATAGTCTAAGTATTCACTATGGTAAGATTATTGTTGATAAGTGACTAGACTAGTTTAGTAAAACCCAAGGGAAAATATAGGGAGGAAGATTGTACAATATTAATCTTTTAAATGAAGAAGACCTACTAGCCTTGAAAATCAGGATTCAAAAATGTTTCTAGGGGGATTTTTTCAGAGGGAAATGAGAAACTATCCTCAGGGTAAGGCTACATATTTTTTTATATTTGTTGTTGCAGATTATTTTGTCTAATGTGTGTATGTATATACATACATACACACACAGACAATACATACAATCTATGTACATACTCACAATATATATATATATATATATATATATATATATATATATATATATATATATATACACACACACACAAACACACAATGCATGTGTGTGTGTGTATATATATATATATATATATATATTTGGGCAGTATTTCTTCATTGAAACATATTTGATTGAACATTATATACATTTTTTGTCTATATATTTTTTGTTAATCCTTTCAAATTGCCATATCGATCTTATGATATTCGGCGGGAATTGGTTGATAAACCTTCCATAATTAGTTATTTCCCTAGTACTAAAAAGGATTAACAAAAAACATGTAGACAAAAATTCCTATAATGTTCGATCAAATATATATATATATATATATGTATGTATATACATAAAAAAATGTAGAGAAGTTACAGAAACGATAAGTTACCAATAAAAAAAGAAACATAATGTAATCAAAAAACAAGATAAAAAAAGTTTGAAATAACTTTCCAGAAAATATAGACCCACCAATATTTATCCACAAGAGTTGAAAGTTTCCCAACATTATTCAATTTATCCAAAGATAGAGCAAGAGACAGTCGTCTGTATTGACTAAAGTATTCAGCACATACCTTTTTTATTTTTTTTGCCAAATGGAGATGAGGGTGAAGTAGAGCCTTCGATATGTTGATGCAAACCTACGTTGGGAGGTGCTGGAGGATACACTAAAGCAAAAGAGATATATTTATGTATGTATATATATATGTGTGTGTGTATATATATATATATATATATATATTTGGAAGCGATTTTCATTAAAAACTAGATTACTGGCAATAAATAAAATCTGCTATGAGGTTGTAAGTGGCATGCTAGAGTGTTTATAAGAAACAATATGGTAGGTAATAATCTATAAAACAAATTTTTAAAAAATCTCCAATTTGAACTTTCTCCACTGTGAACAATTTAATCTTCATGATAACAAGTGTTAGTTGAAAGTATTTCATCTCTTGGATAATGAATTTTTGACAGTTTGTATTAAAAAATTCCAGAAATTAGAACAGTCATTTGTAAACAAGAGCAGTTAGGAAAAATGCAGAACTAACAGAAGCAGTCTGCTATCTTTAATAAAACTTGTTTGAATTTGCTGCCTATATATATATATATATATATATATATATATATAACTGGGCAGCAGTTCTTCGTTTAAGCATGTTTGATTAAATAATAAAGACACTTTGTCTATATAATTTTATTAGGATCCTTTCAAGTTTCCTGAGAAGTGTATATATATATATATATATATATATATATAATTGGCCTAATGAGTAGAGTGTTTGCCAATGGTCTGGGAGACTGGCCTTCAATCCCTGGTCGAGTTATACCAAAGACTCAAAAAATTGTACTTGATGCCGCCTTGCTTAACACTCAACTTTATATGGTATGGATCAAGGGTAAAGTGGATTAATCCATGGAATGGAGTAGCATCCTCCCCTACACCTCGGTGTATTAGTTATTGAAAAGAGAGCTCTTGTGTTCTCCTCGACTAAGGTTGCCAACTTTACTTATATTTATACACACACACACACACACATCAAATTCTATCAAGTAATTCATCTAATAGTTCCCAAAAATGCCGCCTTAAATTCTTTTTCTTAACATTTTTTCTGAAACCATCCAATTTAATTGTAAAATATTGTTCCTGATCTGATTAAGCAATTTGTTCCAAAAATATATTATTTGATTAGCGAAAAAATTCAATTGGTGCCTTGCCATTAAAGAAGCTACACTCACTACCTTACTACTGGGTAGTCTAAATTTCATGGCCTTGTACCATAACTTAAGAAGCTTAGTGAATAGCCAGAAAGTCATTCAAGTGTGAAAACACTAAGAGTACTTATGCAGAAAAGGAGAAAGAAAAAAAAGAGGGGGTTGATAAAAGCCATATTTTTAATAGCATTGAAATTACTTATAGTTTGAGCAAGTGTTTCCCTCTTGGGTGCACATTGAAAAATAAAAACACACACACACAAAAAAAAAAATCAGAATTAAAAAAAAATAGTGCCACAATTAAGTGCGTGATTTCAACACATATAAAGCCACTCGAATAACATAAAACGCTAACAAACCACATTTGTTATAACACACTTAAAACACTTGTATAGCAATTATTAAATAATTAATATTTCATTAGACAATTTGCAATTAAGCAAAAATTAGCAACAAAAATTCAACAACAAAACAAAAAGTCATTTTTCATCTGTCAAAGCTAGCATTTCAATTTTCGACAAAAGACATGTATCATCTTAAATAATGTTCTTTTATTTCTCTAAGATTATTTATAACACTTTTGGATAAAAATTTTGACTAATTAACTCTTTAGCCTCTTTTTGGTCAAAGAGGTCAGTAATAGAAGTAATGAATCTGATTTTATTATTTTTCAGGTTGGTAACCCTGAAATGGTCAGTGTTGACCTTGAACATACATTAAAACATTCAGTTTAAAATAAAAAAATGATTAAAAACTTAAAAAATCTTAAAACAAGAAGATTAATTTCATCTGTGTTTTAAAAAGATTTTAAAAATGAAAAAACTTGATTTGTGTTTTATTTAGTTATTGCTTTGGGAACCAATAAGAAGTGAGAAATTCAAGGAAGGAACAGATTTATCCAATCAAACAAAAGCAAACCAGCAGCATGTTTTACAATTCCAATTGGTAAAAGTCAAGCAATTTTTTAACTATCAATGAAGGGAGAAATATACAGTTTCAACTAATCAAAAAGGAAAGAATTTAAACAAAAACCCATGATGTAAATAGCAACTAATCAGAAACGAAAAAAGATAAAAAATAAATAAAAGTAAAGAAATACATTATCAACCAATCAGTGGAAGCAGTGTAAAATTATTAACCAATCGGTGAATAGAATTGTAATATAATATTAACCTGTCAATGAAAGCAGGATAAAATAATGTCAATTTATTCAGAGAAGGAGTATAAAGATATCAACCTATTAATGAAAGTGGTATAAAAGCAATATCAACCGGTTTGAAAAACAGCTTATAAGTTCAAAGATTAAAAAAGCAAATAACATTTGATTAATATTTCCTAATCTCAGTATACTTTCTTGAGAAGGAACCTCACTCAATTTACCTTTGTGAGGAAAGCACAGAACCCTTTAATCTGCTCTGCCCTGTTGAATGGTATTATAGAATACACTGACTGCATCTTTGCAGGAGTGGGTAAGACCTACTACTACTACCACCACCACAGCCCCCTGTTGGCTGTGGGTGGCAACTTGTAATGCTCGAGGACAGGATGCTGGTGGTCAAGCAGTTTGTAACCAGCAACGTAACATTTGAGCCCTGACTGTCCAAGATAGGAGATTGTCCCAACTGCATTCTTCAAATTGCTCATGTGACAAACAAACACCCAATCTTTTTTTATCATAAAGGTACTGGAAAGCGGCTATTGAGGGTCAATTGTGCTGATGCCTAATTACTTGAAACCATTTAACTGTTTTCAAATAAATGAGCACACACTCTTTTGAAAATAAAGTTAACTACAATTATATATATATGTGTGTGTGTGTGTGTGTGTGATGGCTTCCTGAAAATGTTGGTTTCTCATATGGAGTGACAAACTGAAATAAATTCATAATAGCCAAATGACAGTCTGTTGAGTTTGTCTTCCAATTATATGAATTTTCTCAGCATGAAATTTATATATTAATTATCATACATTGAGCACTCCTGGAGATTTATAAGAATCCTCATATATTCTCTAATTGAATCATTCCCAACTTGTCTTCTTTGGATATATAAGTTGGCGACCATAGTCGAGGGTGATCCGGTGACTCCCTTTTCAATAGCAACTACACCTAGGTGTAAGGGAGAGTGCTACTCCTTTTTCTGGATTGTTCCACTTACCCCTGATACATAACTTATAATGCTGAGTTTTAAGTAAGGAAGTATCAAGTACCATTTTTTGAGTCTTTGGTATGATTTGACCTGGAATTGAACCCGAATCTCCTGGGCCATTGGTAAACACTCTACCCACTAGACCAACGAGCCGGTCCTCAAGGGTTGATATGTCATTAAACAAAACAACCAAACTAACCTTTAATCCTTTCCTCTAACATTCAACCTATATCTAAACATGCTGTTCAGGTAACTGTCTTTTTCTAACTCTCTGACCTACTTACCTAGAGTTAATTAATTTCAACTAGACATTGCATATTGCTAAAAAAAAAAAAAAAAAAGACAAAAAATAAAGGAAAGAAAACTATCCTTAAAAGGAAACATTCAAAAGAATACGACCTGGAGAATTCCAGGTATCCCCCTCCCAACCACTGCAAGGACCTCTTCAATTGTAAATATATCAGAGTCAACTGGAGATGTTATCTTAGCCTTCTTGCTCAAGATCAGACAAGAAAGTGGCAACTAAAAAACAGACTTGAGCAGAGAAAAAAAAAAACTTGTAATGTTTGCATAAGGAGCAGTAAGACTAAAAAGGTCCCACAATAGTAATGTCTGCTAGAGTTGCTTAGACAACAAGAACGAATACTAAAATAGGAAGAAAAAAATATGATGTAATATCTAAGACTATTTAGGAATTTTAAAATCCTGAATCTAAGTAGACTTATGCAGAACTGAGCTCAGTCATTAATTGATAAGTGATCTAGACAAGTAATAATAGAAGTAAGTAAGTAAAGTTGGCAACTGTAGTCGAGGGTGATCCGAGGGCTCCTTTTTCGATAGCTACTACATCAAGGTGTAGGGGAGGGTGCTACTCCTTTCCCAGGATTGCTCTACTTTACCCTTCATCTGTAACTTATAATGTTGAGTGTTAAGCAAGGAAGTACCATTTTTTTGTAGTCTTTGGTATGACCCGACCTGGGATTGAACACAGGTCTCCCGGGCCATTGGCGAACACTCTAACCATCATGCCAATGTCTGGTTTAATAATAGAAGTACACTTTTATATAACTCATAGCAAAATAATATGATTAATCGATTTTAATGACATATCAAACTGTCTATGGTTATTTTATGCCTAGAGTTTATATCTACATTTTTTGTATAGTTTTTCTTAAGGGTTATATTTTCACACATGGTCCTTTCAAATATGAGTAATTTTTTAACAGATTTATTTGACCCAATGATGGGACCCTAAGAGGCCCTACCACTCCGGGTAGACATTACATATTATTTGACAAACAAATCATTTCAAAATTTAGAAAAAAATCTAAATCAATCAAATTAAAAAAAAAAAACAAACAACTGATTTGAATTACAATCCTCGAGGACTTTAAAAAAATTTTTAAACTCATTACATATCTTCAACTGTTCTTAAAAAGTTAAAATTCCTTAAAAACATTCAAGAAAATATCATAAAATTAAAATTCCTTAAAACTTTAAACTGCAAACATGCTTGGAAAAATAAATGCAAATAAAAAGCAACAATAAAAAAAAAAAAAAGAAAGATTTCTTACCTGGTCGTACAGGAACGCGAGGCGCAGAGTTCAGGTGACTTTGAAGTGGCTGATGAGCGGGTGGAGGTTGCCAAAAATGGGGTAAAAGCTGTGTGGGAGTTGGAGGCAGTGTGGGAAGAGCTGAAAGAAAAAAATTAAAAACGTCTTCTTTTTAATTAAATATGAATTTAAATCACCTGTCTAATATCAATTTATAAATATGATAAAATACACAAAGCTACAGATTTTTTTAGAATTTTTGCATGGGTTTTATGATTTGGACAGATCCAAGGGAGTCCCCATAACATAATGACGAAGGTGCTAGACAGCAGCCTTGAAGTCAGCAACTTTAAACTCCAGTCACACTGTTACATTTACGTTTGGACGAATGCTATGGGGGAAGGTATGATACCCCTTGTCCCCACAACCATGGTCTTAATACTATCACTGATCTTCATCTACAAGGATGGGTTTGGCATTAAATAACTCATGAACGTTGATATGCCATTAAATAAAGAAACCAAACCAAAACTTTGATTGATCCAGTTCAGTCCAGTCTGTAGTAGTTCAATGATCCGTTTTGAAGGAACATGTAGCATTATCAACACGTAGGTTATCAACAAGAAAAAAAAAATGAAGTCAGCAACAAAAGTTCATACCCTGGACTAGGCTTTTAGCATTTTGCATCACACTAATGCTCTTGGAAAAGGCAAGAACTCTGTCCCGGAGTGGTAGCACCTGATAAGGTCCTATCTATGGGTCAAATAGAACTAAACTGTGTACTTATGTTAAACTGAATTGCTTGAAATAGAACTGTTTTGAAATTGAAACTGTGTACTAGAACTGTTTTGACATTTAAACTGTATATTTATGCTAAAATGAATTGTTTGAAATAGAACTGTTTTGATATTTAACTCAGCATACACAAAAACGTGTACTTATACTAAACTGAATTGTTTGAAATTTTCATCAAAATGACTTAATTTGGCGTTAAATGACCCCAAAAGGATTGATACGCTGTAAAACCAACCAACCAACCAACACAGTTGTAAACAGTGTGATAACAGTAAGATTTGTAGCATAAACCTATGTATGATTTATTTCTAAAATTTCTATGTAGAAGATGGATAAGAAAAATCTTACCAGGCAAACGATTCCTCAAATCATCTTGATTGTTATCTAAGTCACAAACTCCACTGTCAGCTGGACTGGGTGGTAACGAGCCTAACAAAAGAATAAAATCACATAATCAAAATATTACAGAGAAGAAATAAATCGACTAAGGGATGAATTAGAAGAGTTAAGGTTTTGCTTTTCGAATTTCAGTCTTGGATATTTGTATCAATAATTTGATTTCTTTTTACCTGGGACAATCATAGGTA
The DNA here is from genome assembly GCA_963585895.1 of Sepioteuthis lessoniana. Lineage (NCBI taxonomy): Eukaryota > Metazoa > Mollusca > Cephalopoda > Myopsida > Loliginidae > Sepioteuthis > Sepioteuthis lessoniana. The sequence goes on along the minus strand of OY757931.1, from coordinate 57,899,658 downwards.
TAATCTGTTTGTCGTAAGACGTACTAGGAGAATCCAAACTGATAAGGGCTTCTGCTGCCACTTGGTGCCCATTATTCTGTTGTTGTTGCTCACAAGCATCAACTGAAAAAAAAATTTAAAAAAAGAATGTAGATGGTTGATCCAGAAAAATAATTAAAAAAAAAAAAATATGAGAGTGGTACTGAAAAAAATAATTGCAAATATTAGACGACGTTCAAAAAAAAAAAAAAAAAATTAAAAAATATTAGATGGGGTTCCAGAAAATAATAAAAGAATTATTAGATGGTGTTCCAGAAAATAACTGAAAAATATTAGATAGTGTTTCAGGAAAATAATAAAAAAAATATTAGCTGGTATTCCAGAAAATAATTTAGAAAAATAATAGGTGTTCCAGAAAATTAATAAAAATATTAGGCATCCATGAAACTGACAAAAAAATAATAGATGGTGTTCCAGAAAATTAATAAAAATATTAGGCATCCATAAAACTGACGAAAAAATAATAGATGGTGTTCCAGAAATATAATTAAAAGATATTCGATAGTGTTCCAGAAAATATAATAAATAAAAAAAACGGTGTTCCAGAAAATATAATATTAGATGGCGTTCCGGAAATATAATAGAAATATTAGATAGTGTTCAGAAATATAATAAAAAAATATTAGATGTTCCATAAAAATGATGAAAAAAAATAACTGATGGTGTTCCAGAAAATATAATTAAAAAAAAAAAAAAAAAAAGACGGTGTTAAAAAAAAAAAAAAATTAAAAAAAATATTAAATGGTGTACAAGAAAAAAACATACATGGTACCACCAGAAAAATAACTGTATTTATAAACCTTCAGTAAATATTGTCTACTTATTAAAAAAAAAAAAAAAAAAAAAAAAAAGAAAAAGTCTTGAGAACTGACAAAAAGTGGGCGTCTTCATCTTCGTAGGTGATACAAGGAAATA
>OY757931.1:57861204-57893704 GCA_963585895.1 Sepioteuthis lessoniana | reverse complement strand
AGGGTGCCAACAGGAATTAGACAAATCCGAAATTCCTCCTTCTGGGCTCTTCTGATAGGAAAAAACAAACAAACTAAAAAAATTAAAAAAAAATAAAATAAAAAAAAAACGTAAGCTGAAATCCTACCAATACGTTTCACCCACTTGCTTACTAAGCGCACCTGCGAAAAGATCTAATGTTAATGATTATTCAGATGCTTCTGATTGGGGGTGGGCATAAGTTAAAAAAAAAAAAAAAAAGGTTAGTTGCTGAAGCGAACGAGGGTAAGGGGTTAAAGTATAAGCGAGAGAGAGAAATAAAACGTCTGTCTATGGTTTCAGGCTAACACGGGCAAAAAGCCAACCGTTTTGAATATATATATATATATATATATATATATATAAAGATAGATAGATAGATAGATAGAGAGAGAAAAGCGTTCGTTGGGTAATGGTTATGGTCTTTAGTGAACACAATGACCAGAGTTCAAATCCTAGACGAAGCTGTTTATATTTCCCATGGCGCTAATACCCTTGGGAAAAGTATGAATCCAACTATTCTCCCTCCAGTTATGGATAAAATAGTAGGGTAGACTGATTCTTTAACTTTAGAATGGCAACTGGTATAGAAAGAAGAAGACTGAATTCATACCTGTAAAACTCCGCTTAAAAATTAGCCTTGTGTCGCATCCTTCTCGCGCCAAGAGGTTGCTTATATATATATATATATATATATATATATATATATATATATATACTGTGCTTATTTGCAATCTTATTTACAATATATATATTTTGTACTTATTTTACAAGTACGAGGATGAAAAACCTTAAGATATCTTTGTGGAGGAAAAGTAAAAGCAACGTAAAAGAAATCGCTTGAATTGTCATTCTAAGACAACAAGGAACAGAGCAGATTGGAGTCAATGATAAAGGATAAATTCCAGCTGGACCTTGTGTTACAAACTGGTCTGAAGTTCAACTCAAACTTATAAACTCATCCCTTATTCTGTCATTCGATCTTTCAATGCCATCTTTTGTTCTCATTATTTCCACAATAACAACTTTTATAGTAATATTAATAGCATTTTTTATTTTAATTTTTAGGTAACGTATTGTAAATCGTTATTATTAGTTCTGGCAAGTACTTTGATTATAAGTTTTTTTATTGCTTTAATTTTAATCACAATTCACCTGGGTCACCATTTTAAAGCCGAGAAGGGGAGTTTTTTGTGGTGTAGTGGTTAATGTGCTGGACTATGGCATTGTAGAAAACAAGTTCGAACTCCAATCACGCTATTACATTCACTTTCGAATTAATATTCATGGGAAAAGTTATGAACCCCCTTATCATCTCAGCTATGGGTTAAATAGTAGCAACTTTGACAAGAATAGCTTTGGTATTGAATAACCTACGAAAGTTGATGTGCCATTAAACAAAAAAAAAAAAATCAAACCAAATAAAAACCAGCGAAGAATAGCACGTATCGTTTGGTTAGCTTAGTTTTTATGGCATATCAACCATTGTAGGTTATTTAATGCCAAATGCTCTTTATACATATATATCAAATATATATGATTTGGTTTGTTTGGGTTTTATGGCATATCAACCATTGTAGGTTATTTAATGCCAAATCCTCTTTATACATATATATATATTAAATATATAAGATTTGGTTTGGTTTGGTTGGGTTGGGTTTTATGGCATATCAACCATTGTAGGTTATTTAATACCAAATGCTCTTTATACATATATATCAAATATATACGATTTGGTTTGTTTGGGTTTTATGGCATATCAACCATTGTTGGTTATTTAATACCAAATCCTGTTTACACATACATATTAAGTCTATATGTGATTTATAAACATATTTTGAAGATAACATTCTTAAACGAGCATGAGCTTTTCTTTGCATGCCGTTAAATAGTTTCCAATATAGCAATATAACAGTCACTATTTAACATCAGTCATTAGTTTGAACACAGTTTATTCTATTTGACCCCTAGAGAGGACCCTATCAGGGGCCACCACTTTGAGTCAGAGTGGACCTGGGAGCAATGTCAATGAAAGGGTACTCCACATTGCTTAAAGCTCCAAGGCAGGGGCCCTGCCATCAGATGGTTTAATGTCATGTCCAAGACACTTGTTGGTGGGGGAGGGGATCTTACCCCTCTGCTAAGATGTAGTCGGTGTATTCTATGGCTACAGCCAACTGGGATGGGGGGGATACAATAAACAATAACTCTCGTAGCTTAGTAGATAAAGCAGATGCTTTGATTTACCAAGTTTTCTTCAAGGCAAAACGAACAGGATTTTGAATCCCACTGATAGATCGTGAGTTTGGAATAAAATCTCAATTAAAAATTGAAAGAAAATAGAAGCCTAAACGAATTCAAACAGTTAGAATAAACAGTTAAAACACAACCCTTACCCTTGAAAGCCAAGCATATCAGCCGTGAAAAAAAAACTTGTAAATATTTGAATGAACGAAGAATATTGAATTCTACTCAACTCCTAAAGACTGATGAAGCAGGGATCGGAGTCTGGTGAGTAAGAAGTCTGGACTGCTTTGTTAAGTGTGTGTATGTGTGTTTACTTGTTAAAGTAATTGTTTCAGAGTGTGGAAATTCAGTTAAAGTTTTCAGAAATTACCCATGGCATTGTAAATGTAGTTATAGATATATACAGAGGGAGAGAAAGGGTTAGATTTTAGGGCTGATATAAAGAAGAAAAAAGATAGAAACAGGGAGAGAAAATATCGAGAGGGAGAAGGAAATGAGAAAGAGGTGAGAGATAGAGAGAAAAGAGAATGAAGAATGAGAAAAAGGAAAAGAGAAGGGAGAAAAAAGTGAAAAAGAAAAAGAGAATAAACAGAGAAAAAAAAGGGAAGAAGAAGAGATGGAGAGAGGATAAAAAAAGAGAAACTAAAAAGGAGAGAAAAAAAGAGAAAATGTGTAAGGAGGGGAGAAAAAAAGAGAAAAGGTGACAGGAGCGTGTGTGTGTGAGAGAGAGAGAGAGCTAATGAATATAATGGTGATAGAAACGTTAAAAAGACACTAAGTATTTAAGAGAAAAAGAATTAAGACTGAACAGGTAATTGAAGAGAGAACGAGAAGAAAGAGAGAGAACGGGGTTAGAGAAATAATGAAAAAAGGGGAAAGAGGAGAAGGTTAAAAGGAAGGGAAGAGACAATAAGATGACTACCTGACGTAACAGAAAGAGAAAATGAGGGCGAGAGAGTGGAAGACAGAGGGAGATGGAGGTCTTGGTGGGGTAGGTTCTTTTTTCTTTCTCTGTAAAGAAACAAAGAACCAAACGGTGGAAATGAATATTGCCAATTTAATGCTCATTCAGTAAAAAACCTGCTTAATTAACCGGAAATGGAGGTGTCAGAGTTCTTCTCTTCCTACCCAGCCACCCATCCGCTTTCACCCACCCATCTACCCAATAACATAATGCCCGATCTTGAAAAACGGTTCACATTTGCCAGAAATTCTTGATTGAACTCAAAACACAACTAAACAAAGAAAACTAACAAAGACCGAAGAAAAAAAATGGTTATATCCTCGGGCGACAGGGAAACAGATTAATCCTCACCCTTAATAATAATAATAATAATAATAATAATAATAATAATAATTAAAAAAAACCTTCTTACAGTGAATGAGGGATCCTTACGTGGTAGTAACCAATATCAATGAGTTCTATAATATTCATTTTTCTGGTCGAGAATTAGATAATGTATTCGACATTATCTACTTCGTCAGTGGGACTTAGTAGGGGAAACAGTCAATTGGTCGATGGGACTTAGTAGGGGAAACAGTCAATTGGTCGATGGGACTTAGTAGGGGAAACAGTCAATTGGTCGATGGGACTTAGTAGGGGAAACAGTCAATTGGTCGATGGGACTTAGTAGGGGAAACAGTCAATTGGTCGATGGGACTTAGTAGGGGAAACAGTCAATTGGTCGATGGGACTTAGTAGGGGAAACAGTCAATTGGTCTATGGGACTTAGTAGGGGAAACAGTCAATTGGTCTATGGGACTTAGTAGGGGAAACAGTCAATTGGTCTATGGGACTTAGTAGGGGAAACAGTCAATTGGTCTATGGGACTTAGAAGGGGAAACAGTCAATTGGTCTATGGGACTTAGTAGGGGAAACAGTCAATTGGTCTATGGGACTTAGTAGGGGAAACAGTCAATTGGTCAGCAGAACTTAGTAGGGGGAACAGTCAGCATATGGTTAGTAGTCACCCCCCACCCAAATGTCCTGGGTATGACCCTAAATTGCTTTTAATGGTGAGGATCCAGTTTTGGAGATCAGAGGGAGTATGGAGTACCCCTTCATTGTCATTACAACCAGGTCTTCTCTGACCCGGAACGGTAGTACCTGTTAGTGTCCAATCTACAGGTAAAATAAATCTGTTTAAAAATTATTCGAATTCGACAGGACCGTGTGTAAAAAAAAAAAAAAAAAACGCTTAAGAAATAACTACACAAAAAATGTAAATATGAAGCTACAATGATCGCAAATCCCTGACCTGTAAACATAAAATAACCCTTGACAAATTGACATGCCGTAAAATCAAACAATCAATCAAGTGCTTTATCCACTGAACAAAGGAGAGTTCCTTATGTGTGTATTGCCTGGTCATTAATTATAAGTAATTCACCCAAACGCTTACTCATTCACTTTTCTCGGTTAATCACCTAAGCATGCCACTGACGAGGTGTTGGGTTAAAATATCTTAGCGAGCCAGAAAAAATCGTTTCATGCCTTTCTCAGCCAACAAGTTGTGGATTATCCACTAGGCTACAATGACATGTGAACTAAACAGTATGAGCAAATATCCATTCGTGATGACTTGTTGTTTGCTTTGGTGATTAGGCACCTCAAATCGTTACTAAGTTAGTCTGGTCGCTCAATACATTCGGCTTTGTGCCACAACTTAGCAAATAACTATTTGTTTCGGCAATCTTTAAGCGCGACATGAAGTCACATCCTATAGAATTGATATCATAATTACCAGTATGTAAATAAGATACTATAATTAGCATTTAGTATTTTATCGTTCTTGGTAAATAATGGGGATAGGGATGTGTGCGATGAAGACCTCACGATAATCAATTTGGAAATTAGATTTTAAAAACTATTGCACAGACAAAAATCCCATTACAAGGTGCAATTTTTTTTTGGTGGGGGGTATATTATTTACCAAATCACTCCGCTACGAAAAGGATGTGACACAAGGTCACGGAGGAAATTTCATTTGATTTCTTTGCTTTAATGACATGTAATCCTTTGTAGTTTATTTGATGTCAGAGCCTTCGAGACAAATGGCAGAGGTTTGATAGTTTGGTTTGGTTTTAGTGCATATCAACCGTTGTGGGTTATTTAATGCCCGTTGTGTAATGGTTATCGTCGTAGGGAATGGACACGGCGACACGAGTTCAAATCCTGGACGAGACTGATTGCATTTCACATAGTACTAATACCCTTGGGAAAGGTATGAATCCATTTATTCTCCCTCCAGCTATGGGTAAATAGTAGGGCAGACTAGGTTCTTCAGCCTTGGTGAGGCAACTAGTCTAGGAGAAGGAAAACTGAATTCAAACCTGTTAAACCCCGCTTAAAATTGACCCTGTGTCTTATCCTGCCCGAGCGGAGGGGTTGGGTAAATATGGTTATTTCATGCCAAACCCTCCTTATATATATATATATATATATATGATTTGTAAACACATTTTGTAGATAACATTCTTAAATGAGCTTGATCTCTTTTTTGCACACAGTTAATTAGTTCCAAGTATTGCTATATAGCAGTCACTATTTAACATCAGTCATTTGTTTGCACACAGTTTGTTCTATTTGACTCATACATAGAACCCTATCAGGTGCTACCACTTTAAGTCAGAGTGGACCTGGGAGTAATGGCAATGAAGAGATACTCCACATCCTCCAAAACTCCAAGGCTGGAGCCTCGCAATCAAATAGTATCATGATATATACATAATCATATCCAGGACATTTGTTGGGGGGTGTACCACTCTACAGAGATGCAGTCGGTGTATTTTACGGCCCTAGCCGACTGGGCTCAGAGTGATACTAAAGGTAAACGGAGTAAAAAAATAAATAAATAAAAAAAACCCTGCCCAACCAAGATTGTGACATCCAAACAGCCTCGTTTAGGTTTTGAACCCTCGTCACCGATTCCATTTCCAACGGCGATAAGCATTACGCTAAGGGTGCTTTGAAACATCAGTTTTTAATGATATAGTTATAGTGATTTATTCAAAGTAAAACCCAAAGAGGATCAAAGTGGACCGAACGAGTTAATGTAATATGAGTAACAATATCTTTTTTCTTAAATTCAAGGGGAAAAAATCATTATCTTCAGGGTTTTCAAGTGACAGACAGAAAAATGAAAACAAAACCGTGAGAGATTTCGTTTCTTACCGGGTGCCCTACACTTGTGACCTTCTATCGTACTATCCTAAGCTCGGGGGGAATATTAATGACAGTTGACCAATTAATAAGTATGTACTAACGTAAAGAAAGTTAAATGCTTTTAACTCGTACACTGCATTTAAGAAAATCACAACAGAGATTTGGGTGGTGGGGCTTAAAATAATAGGAAGAGGAAGAGGTGGAGAAGATAGAATAAAGTACAGAGACACCGTGCAGGCTACAAGGTGGGGGAGGAAGAGAAGGAAAGGAACTGCGGTTGTGGGGTAGAGTAAATACTTACCCCTTTTATTTCGATCAATAGTTGGCAAACAATTATCATTTAAAGCTGATGACTCAATGAAACATATGGGGGTTATTTATAACCTGAAGAAATCGATGAGCCCCGACAGGAAGTGTTCTTAAGCTGGACGTTGGGTAGGTGGTAAAAAGAGCGAGGGGGAGAGGAGTCGACACACTGACCACTGTTCATTTCATCGGGACCATCCTTGACCACTGATTGGGATGTCTACCTCTTTCTGCTAGACACCCACACACACTAAACCCCCGCCTCTGCACCACCGACACAGCAGAAACGATAATAATAGTTCCGAAAGACTGCCAAAGCTTTTAAACTTATTTATGTCACGCCACACACCTTCACCACTGTCCATTGAAAAAAACAAAAATAAAACACACACACACTGAGACACAAAGTCTCTGCTAACGAACAGTAACGAAAATAAACACTCAAAATGACTTACAGTCGAGTAACGCTGAAAGCCTCAGTTCTCGCCTGACCATTGAAGTCAGGTAACATCGAATCAGTTCAGTACTTAGATGGGTGACCTTTTTGGAATACCAAATACACTGAGGTGTACTGCTTAAAATAAAGAGATAAAACAACAAACCTTTTCTTCAATATAATTTGTATTTAATGTTTGGCATTATATATCTTAGAATTAAAAATTCTAAAATATTCAACCATTAAAATTGTGTGATATTCAAGCAACTCTCTCTCTCTCTCTCTCATACACACACACATATATATAAGTAAGTAAAGCTGGCGACCTTAGTCGAGGGTGACCTGAAGGCTCCCTTTTCAATAGCTACTACACCGAAGTGTAGGGAAGGACGCTATTCCTTTCCCTAGATTGCTCCACTTTACCCTTGATCCTTACCTTATAATGCTGAGTGTTAAGCAAGGCAGGATCAAGTACCATTTTTTTGAGTCTTCGGTATGACTCGACCTGGGATTGAACCCCGGTCTCCCGGACCATTAGTGAACACTACTCATTCAGCGAATAGTCCTATATATATATATAAAATTTTACATAGAGAACTTCCTAAATATCATACCTATTTAATGTTTAGATATTTGAGATTTTCTAAGTTTAAGAATATATATGTGTGTGCGTGTGTGTGGCTTGGCTTCTTTGTTTACTGGTTTATCAACCTACCGTGGGTTATTTTATGCCAAAGCCATCCGTAACGAAGGCCAGTAGTAGTGCTATTCAACCCATAGCTGGAACCGGCTTATTTGCCTCGTGGGTAGAGTGTTCACTAATGGTCTGGGAGACCTGGGTTCAATCCCAGGTTGCGTCATATCAAAGATTTTAAAAATAGTACTTGATACCTCCTTGCTTAACACTCAGCAATATAAAGTACGTATCGAGGATAAAGTGGAGCAATCCAGGGAAAAGAGTAGCGCCCTCCCCTACACCTCGGTGTTGTAGCTATTGAAAAGGGAGCCTTCTGGTCGCCATCGACTACGGTCGCCAACTTACTTTATTTCATATGAAAATTAGAGAATTTGTTAGACATATATTTAATGTTTCATACAAGCATATCTTCTTAATGCTGTATGTTGTAAGGAGCATCACCGATTGGGTTTTTACTTAAAACTAAAAGAAATATCAACTACCTCATAATTCACCAAGTTCTCACTGGGTGCCCTATACCTCTGGCATTTGGCCTAAACTTAGAAAATGATTATTATTCCGTCGCACGGCGCAATGTGTATAAAATGGCCACTCTAAAAAAAGAAAGCCGGGTAGTAATCAGCCACCCGACCTTCTGTTGGCGTTTCGTCCTCCACCCGCTCACGAAAAGATTGTTTTCTTCATTGTGTCGGTTGAAACTCAAGTACTTCCTGAAGATTGTAGGTGACCATCGGATTAGGTGGGGGCGGTCGGCTACAACACAAGCACCTGCCGATATGGGTAAACAAGCAGACGTTGGAGGAGACGGTGAGGAGGGGGTGTCGCTGGCCAAACTTCCGATCAAGAAGTCATTTGTGTGCAATCAAAGCCGGCAGAGTAACAGTACCTGTCTTATTAAGATAACTCTCGCCGACCCAGCGACAGTTAATGGGAGGACCCCTCCTAATAGATCCAGTCGATAGGTAGGCAGGCGTCAATGGACACAGGAAGTTTATGGTGGACAGACAAGAGACAAGTGCTTCCAATTTGAAACACAGCTGATAGCTAGCATTTAAGAAAAGCTTTTGGGCGGAGAGAGACAGGGAAGCGGAGGGAGAGACGAAGGGGTGGGTGGCGTGATTCTTCTAAAAATTGATCCGAAAATTCTTTCACGAGAGTTTTGTTATAGCCACGTCGTCGAAACTTGTTGAGAGTGCAAGTTCGACAATTAAAAGAAGAAATAAAAAAAAGGTTTCTTTTTTTAATTTTTCAAGTGGTATTTTTTTAATAAGAAATTTCCAGTTTTAAAAAAATCTACAAAGACATTAAAACAAAGCTGGTATACGCAATTTTGTTTGTTTTTAACATAGCGTTTTGAGCTGAAATTTCTACGGCCTTCGATATGTGCAGACTGCATCCAGCAGCTTTTAGAAGTTGATTAGTGTATATATATATATATATATATATATATATATATATATGCATGCATCATTTTCTCTTTTAAACATGTTTGATTTAATGATTGTCTGTGTCTGTTATATCTCTGATTCGTTTGAATCTCTTTTTTCTTTTTTCTACTCTTTATACGAATGCATATCGCTTGTCATTACTTTTGTCATTTTGGGACTGAAAGTACTTGGGGAAAAATACGGCGCCTTCCTAAATTCATTCCATCCAGAAGTACCTGTCCTATTAAATCAAATATATATAATACCTGTTACTTACAGCTTCATGTGTTTTACACAATCCAAAGCAGTGTCCATGATTGTAGTATCTTTTTTGCTTGCTCTATCATAAGAGCATTAAGCACTCATTTTTTTTGCAAAAAACTTTTCTTACTTTTATTTTTCTATCATTTTATACACGGCCCTGTCGGCTGCGGCTGTTGAATACACCGACTGCATCTCTGCTGTGGAGTAAGACCCCCACCCAATGAGTGTCCTAGGTATGACATTAAACAATCTGATGGTGAGGCTCTAGTAATGCTGGAGTTTTGGGGAATGCAGAGTACCCCTTCATTGCCAGTGCTCCCAGGTTCACTCTGGGCCGGAGTGGTACCACCTGATAGGGTCCTATGTATGGGTCAAATAGAACTGTTTGACATTCAAACTGAATGCAAGCATGGGACTAATGCTAAATTGAATTGCGAGAAGTAGAACAGTTTTTCATTTAACTGTGTGCAAACAAATAACTAATGTTTAATTGAATTGTTAGTGATATTTACCAATACTTGGAACTATTTCACTGACTTATGTTCACAAATCATATATATCCAATATATGTGTATAAACCGCATTTAGTATGAAAAACCTACAAGAATTGATATGCAAACCATTATATATATATATATATATATATATATATATATATATATATATATATAAATTATTTAAGCATGTTCTGCTGAAAATATTTTGTGATTTTCAAATGAAGAGATTCGAGTCTTCTTATTTTCCTTTTGACCATTTTGCAGACGTCTTCAGGGGTTGTGTTCGATTGTTTGTTCCTGTTAGTTTTTATATTTGTTTGAAATGGGTTGTTTTTTTTTATAATATATAGTTGGCTCATTCTGTTAGGGGATACTAGGGTTAGTTATTGAATATGTTGATATGTTAATACCTGAGGTGAATGCTATTTTATTTATAAGCAAAGTTGGCGACCATAGTCGAGAGTGACCCGAAGGCTTCCTTTTTTAATAGCTACTACACCGAAGTGTAGGGAAGGCCGCTACTCCTTTATCTGGGTGGATCCACTTTACCTTGGATCCATACCTTATAAGGCTGAGTGTTAAGCAAGGAGGCATCAAGTACCATTTTTGAGTTTTTGGTATGACTTGACCTGGGATTGAACCCTGGTCTCCTGGGCCATTGGCGAACACTAACTGCTAGGCCAATGGACCGGTCGACTGATGGCTGAGCGGTATGATACTAAGTCTAACTTAAAGTTGGGCGGGTTTCAATCTCAGCTCTAAGTGTCAGGCGTGTTTAGCCAGACTGATGTATTGTGATACAACGAAACAGTCTGTCTGTGGATGACAATATATATATATTTTATTTATTGTTTTTTTTTTATTTATACTTAGGTTATATATATATATATATATATATATACACACCCATATTGCCGAAGAGTTAAAGGAAATTTTCTTTATTGTTCTATTCAGGACAAAAATGAATAAAAATGAACTTAATAAAAAAAAAGAAAAAGAATTCAGAGTTTTCCTTTTCCAAAATTGGTTGCCTTACCAAGACTAAAGAACTCCAATCAACCCAAGGGAAGAAAAAAAAAGATGGATTCATGCCTTTCCCAAGCGCAAAGACACTGCTGTGCTTGCCGGGAGGTCATCCAAGAGTACGATCAAAGTAGCCTCGACTGGTTTGGTTAGTTGGGGTTTATGGCATATCAAACCTTGTGGATTACTTAATACAAAGTCTTGTTTATATATGATTTGCAAACGAAGAATTGGTAAGTAACATTTTAAAATGATCCAGTGCTCATTCGTTTTCAAGTGTTGCTATTTATTGCTTGCACACAAATTATTAATGAAACTAATAGTTCTATTTGCACACAGTTAAATGGTTTCAATCATTGCTATCTAACAGTAATAATCCAATTTGATAATAATCATTTGTTTGCACAGTTAAATAGTTTCAAGTATAGTAGATGATTAAATAGTTATATTTGACCCATAGATGGAGCCCAGTGAACCCAGGAGCAATGGCAATGAAGAGGTATTCACATTCCCCCAAAACTCCAGAACTGGAACCTCATCATGAGATCATTTAGTGTCAAATCCAGGACATTCGTTATGGGGTGGATGGGATCAGAGATGAAGTCAGCATACTCAACAGCCCCAGCCGACTGGGTTGAAGCCTCGATTGATTATTGAAAATTACCAGTCAGAGATAATTGCCAAGTAGTTTTAAAGAATCGTAGTCTACGAGATCGATGAGTAATCATGGACAATGAGGCTCACGAAATTGGCAGGTGTGGGGGGGGGCAACTAGGGAAGCTTTACACTTGAATACACACACATTCGTGTTAAACTGAAACGTAAACAACCTTATCCAGGGTGCGAACCTGGTTCAGCAAGTCCATTTTGAATGATGGTAACCGCTAGGCGTGACTCCTTTCAAGTAACTTTTTGTAGAAAAAAAATATTAAAAGTGTCGAGAATAGAGTTAAAACCACCTTGCTAGTCGTATGGACAAAGTCTTCACTCAGACAATCAGAGACATCTGCCTAATCTTATTCGTTGTTTTCGACGTTTTTTTTTCTCCCTTTCTTTTCTTGTTGTTTGTTTTTGTTTTTTCTTTTGAGTGTTTTTGTCTCGTTGTTGAATTATATAGGAAATTGACCGAGTTAATTTGAAGAACTTGTCACGAACCAGCTACTCGGTGGCTCAGTATTCTGTTTTGAATATTGTTATTATACGTAAATAGCATTCAACTCTGCGGCTATCTTTTTTCTTCTTAACAGAAGGATAGATAAAATGAGTCGTTTCTTAAGTAGGTAGCAGGAAGTTGACCTCATTGTCCCTCTGATAAACCATGTAGACTGCCAAAAAGCCAAGTAATATAAGCGACAATCAACAGATAGATAATCCAGTTACAATATTTGGAATGGGTGAAGTTTGAGTTGATGTTGGTACTGCTAACCACATATATCCGATTTATGGACTTACTTTTTTAAACTCGCACTAATAACCGTTATTGGCTCGGAGAATGGGTTCAGCCAGCCGAATTAAAACTCCGGCCAGGAGAAATTGCGTTTCCCATTCAAGATATGGGTATCTAGAAGAGTAGTTGAAGTCCTTTATACCTAGTATACGCATTCTGTGTGTATGTGTGTGGGGGTTAACCATTACGTCTGGAGGGAGGCACTAATGGGGTGGGGGAAGGAGAGATCAATTAAGAATGGCTTATATTATAAAAATTAGTAGCGAGGTGCGAAATTATTTTCAGGTTTGCGTGAAGGGGGAGGGAAGATCAACACCCATAACGACAGGATTGGCCTTTTCAAATTACAACAAGGTCCGGTGTTCAGGACGCAATTGGACGATCCGTACGTATCTCAAAGTTCCAGAGAATTTTAAGTCACTCATTTTCGAGGACAGATACTGGTTTGTGAATATACCATGTCAATATGGTAAATTCTAATCTTTTGCACAATTCTCAGTGGATCACCTTCCTCACTCAATCGTGCATAATCTTGTATTCCATTTGTGCCAGTTTTCTGCTCTGGCTATCTATGTGACAACTGTTCCATCTCCACATAACCGACGGTTGCTCTTCTATGTTTTATTATTATTATTATAAACAACTTAACTTTTTGAGATTTTTTCACACCAGTGTTAGCGGGTGGTTTTTCACTGAAGACAGAGTGGAAGCGACACTTCTAAAGTCTTCAGGACTCTTCTCAGTATTATCTTTGATTTTAATAGTGCTGTTGTCTGTATAGTCTCTTTCTCCTCTTTTCGCAAATTACTACAGTCTCTTTTCCAAGTCTGCTAACTACAATTAGTATCACTTATGTTCCACATCTTTTTCAGCTCTCTGGCAAGATCCAAGTATTTGTCTATCTTTTCATTTTCTTTTATTTTCACACTGTAGTCTACTGGAACAACAAAATTATGAAGATGACAACTTTTAGTATATATCAGGTTTGGATTTCTGGTCGAGATTGGGTGATCCGTTTGTATCTCAAAATCCTAGAAAATATTATTTTACTCCTTTGAGGGTTTTTCCCACCAGCGTTATCCTGATTGCTTTTCACTGGAGCTTGAGTGACAGCAAGTATCCAGGACTCTTATCAGTATAATAGCCGATCTTCGTAATGCTGAACTCTAGATGGTCTCTATTTGTCCTCTAATTTCTAAGTCTTCCAGTTCATTTATCAGTCCTTTAAAGATTGTTCCAAGTGCACCAATTACAATTGGTATCACTGTCACTTTCTTGCTCCTTAGGTTTTTTAAAAATTTTATTATTATTATTATATAATCGTCGGATGAAAAAAGTTATCTAAAAGCTGATAAAGGGAGTAAAGGTGTACTAAAGAAAAAAAAAGGGGGGGGGCATGTAAAAGAAGAAGAGCGAAGAAAAAAGAGAAGAAAAACGAAATCTCAGTCAGTTGATGGGGAAAGGAGAGAAAGAATGAAGAAACGAATGAATGAGAAAAAGCTCAGAAGATTAGAAAAAAGAAAAGAAAAAAAGAGGGAATGAGTGAAATGAAAGAGAGTGAAGAAAGAAAAAAAGATGATAAACAAAATAGAATGATAGAAAGAATATTTTAAAAATTATCAAAGCAAGAAGAGTACGAGACCTGTACTTTGTATTGTACAGCGTAAACCTGGGAGATGATACGGGCAGGTGAGGCTTCTGTGTAGACGGAAGAGATAAAAATTGGAACCATCAAATATGCCAAATTCGGTGATGACTGATTCGGCCTTGTGGGCGGCAGGGCAGAACGCCAATTGGGTATAGGAGGAAACGAGGAAAATTGTAAGAAGCGGGACTCTAATGCTTAAACGATGATAAGGAAGGAAACGAGATTTTAAGAGTAAGGGCTGGGTGTGTTTAGTTGTTAGTGAGGCTTGGTGATAGATTAGCTAAGTAAGCGGTGAGTACAAAGGTAGAAAGAGATGAAGGTCTAGTAGAAGGTTTTGGGGATAGGCGTGTCGATGGAGGTTCTAACTGAAGTGAGGGTGATGATTCGTAGGGGAATTGGAAAGAGGATAAACGATAGGTTTGTTTTAAGATGTACGCACTATCAATTTCATAACCACTAGACTGACCGCAATGAGGAAGAGCTTTTTCTTTTCTTAGATGATTTCTATGGCGACAAGAAACTTGTCGGTGCGACTGAAAGGTTATTGGAATCTAATAAATTTAAGACGGACACAAGGCTACTAATGTGAATAACATCTGGTACAAGACTATATATACATATATATATAGGCTCAAAGTAAGGATCGAACTCAACGGTCGTAATCGTAGTCAGATTTGCTTTCTGATCGTTGTTTCATATTGGAAGCGAAAGATTATCTATGCTGTAAGTATCCGATTTATGTCTAATACCGTAACGCAGCAAAAAATGGTACATCATAATGCAATTTTTGATAGCGCATTAGCATTAAAGGGCCTTAAATTAGAGAAGAAAATAATTTCGTCGAACAAATGATAGAGACAAACCAGAAAAGAAAATGAGAAGCATAAAATTCTCTGGAATTTTGAGATACCAACTGATTAGAAAATCCAGGAAAATAGTAAAAGCTTATCCTTTAGAACAATGTTTCTCAACCTTTTCTTCTTTGTGGACCCCTTTTTTATTGCTAAAAGAATTTAAGGCCTACATAAGCACAGTATTTGGAAATATATTTTATTTACAAAAGCAAAATGTAGTAAAAAATACAAATTCTGACAAATGTCTACTACTGTTGTTAGTGTCTATCAACTTATTTAGTTGAATTTTCCAAACCTTGGTTCAGCTTCAGGCACAGGTTTCTTTTCAATCTCCTATAAATTACGTTTCTTTATGAGTACATCACTTGCAACAGAAAATCCCGCTCCAACCAACCAAGTAGAATTTCTAAAAATCAGCTCAACAGTAAAAAAAATTTTTTTAAAAACTTCTCAAGTTGAATTTCCAAACTTTGGTCCACCCTCAAGTATAAATCAGCTCTCTTTTCAATCTGCTATCAATTTTGCTTGAACCAACTCTCCAGGCCCATTTTAAAATATTTCTCAAGCTTACTTGTGGGCCTAAGCAGCCATATTAAGAACCCCTGATCTAGCATTACTAACATCGGAATGAATACTGAGGAGAGTCCAGTCATAAAGAGGAAACCTGCTATCACTTGATATTCAGTTATTGCTGATGTGAAAATAAAACAGATAAATAAATAACAGAAAGACTTAACAGCTTTTACTATCACAACCTTCTCACTAATATCGAATAAAAAAGAAAAAAAAAAAATGTCTCCCAATGAGATGATCCGTTATCTACTCATATAGATATATCAAAGGAAACTTCGCTTCATAGTTTTTCCCTTTTCTAAATGACTGTTTATTCATACAATTGCGCGTGTTTGCTTACCTATAGGTGTGAGAGCAACTAGAAACATATCAAAGAAATTTTTTTTCTATTTTATCACAATATGTTTGTGTCTCTTTATGCGTTCAAGGTGTGTGTGTGTG
The DNA here is from genome assembly GCA_963585895.1 of Sepioteuthis lessoniana. Classification (NCBI taxonomy): domain Eukaryota; kingdom Metazoa; phylum Mollusca; class Cephalopoda; order Myopsida; family Loliginidae; genus Sepioteuthis; species Sepioteuthis lessoniana. Next base: position 57,877,661 of record OY757931.1, on the reverse strand, counting down.
TTTTCGATATGTTTTATTGCTATCAAAAGAATCCCGCCACCCATTCAAAATGATAAACCTATAAGTTTCCAAGCATTGCATGTTTTACGCATACAATACACCAGACACTGTAAGAGATGAAAGGTGTATATGCTATATTTTCAAATTTCTTTTCGAGACAGGCCATTTTTATTCAATTTTCATAAGTGACATTTTTTTGCTTTAAAACAAAGACAAGTTAAACGTTCCGCAATATTTTGGTTACGTCAGGTACGATTCGGCAGCAACTCCGATGCCTTTGCCGAAGCCGTGAAGATAATGAACCATACTGGGAGTAATGGCAAAGAAGAGGTGACACAACATTCCAGAACTGAAGCCTCACCACCGGATGCAGTTCAGTGTTATGCCTAGGATATCACCATTTTTTTTGGGGGGGGTACCCCTCAGCAATTAATGTATTCTAACCCCCGCCAAATTTGTAACTATAAGGTCGACTTACACACGAGTATATGTGTGGGGGATAAAGAGAGAGAGAGAGAGAGAGAGAAAGAGAGGAGAACAAAAGTAGATCATTGTAACACAAGTCCAAACAGGGAGAAAAGGTACACAGGGTTTCATCTTCCTGAAATATAGGAAGAGACATTTGAAAAAAAATGAGAAGAAAATGTGTATGAGAGAGAGAGAGAGAGAGAGAGAGAGAGAGAGAGAGAGAGAGAGAATTGTAGATGGTTTCAAAGCCAACGATACAGAAAAAGGCAAGAAGAAGGGTGAAATCAAGCTAACGTCTTCCTTCTTCTACCATCTCCTCCTCTTTCTTCCACTAAATTGGGACCTGAATGGTAGCCGATAAAAGTGACAAAAAAGTCAGTACGAAGGAGGAAGAAATATTTCTCTGGTTGTTATCATTCCAGCACTTCATTCCGTCATAACTCCTGAATGCTGTTACTTGGCAATCCATGCAGAGAGAGAAAGAGATGGAGCTGAAGCAGAGTTAGTTGCATAACTAGATCAATGTAGCTGCAAAAGAGAAGAGATTTACTTTCGTTTCTTTGTCCATTCTCGCGTATTTCAACCTTTTCTTTCCTCAGACAGACAACAGCGACAAAATGTCAACCTTTTAGTTTTTTGGCAACTGGTACTTTTCTTTTAAGAGAGAGAGAGAGAGAGAGAGTATCCGGGGGAGGGCTTAAAGTTCGTTTGCGTGCGTGTGTGTGTGTGTGTGTGTGTCTTTGCTGTTGGGATTTTGTTCTTTAAAATGGAGACAAATTGGCACGATCACAAAATAGTTTTCGGTTGATCATGGTTGGAAAATCACAGCTCTTTTCTACTGACTTGTCAGCACCCCTCTTGTGCACTAAGTAAGAATAAAATATATAAATACAGCCACGATTTGTAGTAGTAAGCCCCAAAGAAACTTGCTCTAGTCATCTTCTGAAACATTAGCATATTAACCAGTGATTTTGTTACTTTGTTTTTAATGGCATATTGACCTCCATGGGTTATTCAATGCCAAAGCCATCCTTGTAGAAGGGCAGTAGGTTTTATTTTTCTTAGATTATGTTTTATGGCATACCAACCCAAACAGCTTATCTAATACCAAATCCTATTTATACATATATATTAAATATATATGAATTGTAAACGAATAATTCGTAAGTGACAATTTTTAAACCAGCCAAAGTTCATTTGTTTGCTCACAGTTAAATGGTTTCAAGTATTGCCATCTCACATAGTTAAATGGTTTCAAGTACTGCTGTCTAACACAAATAGTTTTATTTGCACAATGGTTTCAAGTATTGCTATTCAACATTATTTATTCGTCTGCGTAGTTAAATAGTATCTAGTATTGATATCTAACACTAATAGTTTTATTTGCACACAGTTAAAGGGTTCCAAGTATTGCTACGCAAAACTGATAATTCAGTTTAACAGTCATTTGTTTTCACTCAGTTAAATGGTTTCAAGTACAGAAAATTATTAAATAGTTCTATTTGACCCATATATGGGACCCTAACAGGTACTACCACTCCGGGTCAGAGTGGATCTAGATGTAATGAATCTAATGAATAGATACTGCACATTCCTCAGAGCTCCATGAATGAAGCCTTACAATCAGATGGTTAGGTTTGATATGTAGGACACTTGTTTGTGTGTGTGTGTGTGGGGGGGTCTTATTCCTCTGTAGAGATACAATCGGTGTATTCTACAGCTTCAATCAACTGGGCTTGAAACAAAAGTTACTTTAAAAATATTTAAGAATTTAAAATACTTGAAAACCTTCATTAAAATTCTGCTTATTATCTGTATCCAATTCTGTGTTTTGGGGTCGACCTATACAGTAGGTATAGGTTTAAACTGGAATTTTGCGCTACCAAAAACTTGACAATAACAATGTCCATGAAACAAAGAAATACTATTCATAGATGTCTGCTACTAATATATTCAGCAGATTATTTGTTAGAGAAGGATTCACAAGGTCTGATTTTTACTCTTCTATTGAATAAATCAAGATAAATTCGATTTGGTTTCTTTGTTTAATGGTATATCAACCTTCGTGGGTTATTTAATGACAAAGGACAGTAGCAGTATTAACTCATAGCAAGAGGGGCCGATAAGGAAAGTCATATTTTTCCCCAAGGTTGGTGTGGTTGGTTGTCCTCATGTTGTAGTGGTTAAAGCGATTGTCTGCGGAATCGGAGTAAGCGAGTTCGAACTCCAGTCGAGCTACTGCATTCACTTTCGTACAAATACCCTTGGGAAAGGTATGAAACCCCTTATCCTCCTAGCTATAGGTAAAGTAATACCACTACTGTTCTTCTAGATGGATGAACCCTCTTATTTTCCCAACTATGGGTTAAATAGTACTCCTACTGTTCTTTTAGAAGGATGACTTTGGCATTAAATAACCTACAAAGGTTGAAACGCCATTAAACAAAGAAACCAACCAACCTATCTTTTTTTAAAAATAATACCCACCACACGACTCGAGTAGAAATATTAAGCATGAAATAATAACATTCTTACAACCCTTATGTAACACAGGTGAGTACAGCTAGATTTAAGGATACACAGATACAATGCACACATTTATAACGTGAAAACATGCAGGGAGAGAGAGAGCGAGGGAGAGAGTGAGGGAGATAGGGAGAGTGAGGGAGAGAGAGTGAGTGAGTGAGAGGGAGGGAGAGAGTGGGAGGGAGAGAGTGGGAGGGAGGGAGTGCTAGGGAGATAGAGTGGGAGGGAGAGAGAGTGGGAGGGAGGGAGAGAGAGTGGGAGGGAGGGAGAGAGAGTGGGAGGGAGGGAGAGAGAGTGGGAGGGAGGGAGAGAGAGTGGGAGGGAGGGAGAGAGAGTGGGAGGGAGAGAGAGAGAGAGGGAGGGAGAGAGAGAGGGAGGGAGAGAGGGAGGGAGAGAGAGTGGGAGGGAGAGAGAGAGAGAGAGTGGGAGGGAGAGAGAGTGGGAGGGAGAGAGAGAGTGGGAGAGAGAGAGAGAGAGTGGGAGGGAGAGAGTGAGTGAGTGTCTGTGTAAAAGTATAGTATAGTATATAGTAAAAGAAAAAAAAATAGCAACAGCCTATTTCCTTCAAGAGAGACAAGGTTGCATAAGAGACATTAACAAAAAAAAAAAAAAAAAAAAAAAAAAAAAAATTCTGAACTCTACACGTAAATGTCAATGTCCTTTGTCGTTATATATGGCGTTGTTAAACAGTCGGTAGCATTTTATATACTTACATACGAAAGATATATGACATGCATGCTGAATATTTGCAGTGTCACATTCTAAGCGTTTCTTCATTACACTGCATTTTCGCATTGTTTGCTAAAGTGCATATCTGCTGCACTAAGGATTTAGTGCAGGCAGGGCTGAATGGCTTAGGAGGTAGAGCTCCGTTTCTTACGCAGAGAGGTCTTCAACTGAATCTACCCAGCCCTTTTGCCACGGGCAGAATGTGATATAAAGTCAATCTGAAGGCAGAAGCCCTCCCACGCATAAATGTATGGCCGAAGCTCAGTGCTAAAAATACTTTTGGCCCAGTTAGCTGGGACTGCAGAATACACTGACAGCTTCTTTGTAGAGGGGTAAGACTCACCTACCCCCAACGAATGTCCTGTTATGACACTAAACAATCTGATGGTGAGGCTCCAGTAATGCTGGAGCTTTGGCGAATGTGGACCACCCCTTTATTATCATCGCTTCCAGATCCATTATAGCCAGGAGAGGTAGCACCTGATAGGGTCCTATCTATGGTTTAAATAGAACTAAACTGTGTACGTATGCTAAAGCAAATTGTTTGAAATGAACTGTTTTTGACATTTAAACAGAGTAAATAAAACTACTAATACTAAACTGAATTTTTGAATTTTTTTTTTTTTTCAAAATGACAATTTGGCGTTAAAGACCCGAAAAGGGCTGATACGCAGTAAAACAAAATAACCAACCAATAAAAATACTTTGGCTCCGTCGGTAGACCCATCTGGAATCGGCGACCAGAGTTCAAATCCTGGACGGAACTGTTTGCGTTTTACTTGGCGCTAATACCCTTGATAAACGCATGAAACCCTCTCTCTTCCCTCTAATACAGACTGGGTTCTTTAGCCTTGGTAAGGTAACCAATGTAGGAGAAGAACTAAACTCAAACCAGCCGTTTAAAAAATTACCTTGTACCGCATCTTACCGTGGAGTGTGGAGTTTTAAGCAATAAACCGACCCGCCAACAACTTTCAGACGAGAGAACTGGTGCTTCCGTGGGGGGAAGCTTTAGTCTAAGAGGAAACTCCTTCAATCCTAATGAGTGACAGTACAATTAGCTAAGAATATACGAATAAGGCTACTGTATTATTTTTGCTGCTATATGTAGTCTACATCGTCAACTATTGTGGCATATCAATAACGAGAGATTTTGACACCATATCTGGCGAAATATTTATGCAACATAACAGAGAACACTGGGAAAATTTAATCCATGCCTTTTATAAAAGAAAAATTAAGCAGTCACGGCCAAAATTAGAACTTTATTGTCCAATTTAATTTTCAAACCAGGTAACATTACGGCACGTCGCACCTCATATTATATATATATATATATATATATGAAGATCTAGTGGTAGGTACAGAATCTAAATATTGCTTTAAAAAGCGTGTGCATGGTTTTAAAACATCAAAATGATTTAAAATCCTTAAAAAAGAGGCACCCTTTGTTTCGGTCACTTCTATTCAGAGAATTATCTCTCTCTCTCTCTAAGTAAAGTTGGTGACCATAGTCGAGGGTGACACGGTTCTTTTTTTCAATAGCTACTACACCGAGGTGTGGGGGAGGGCGCTACTCCATTCCCTGGATTGCTCCATTTTATCCTAGATCCTTACCTTATAATGCCGAATGTTAAGCAAGACGGCATCAAGTACCATTTTTTGAGTCTTTGGTATGACTCGACCTGGGATTGAACCCCGGTCTCCCGGGCCATTGGCGAAGACTCTACTCATTATATATTGCCCCTCATCTTTTTCATTACATTCAAATTTCAACCTGACAAAATTATGTATTGATCGAAAGAAATTTTAATGTAAGTTAAATCGTCAAAAATCGACCTCGCCACTATTGTATATATATATATATATATATATATATATATATATATATGTGTGTGTGTATATATAATATTACATAATATACTCAAAATGAGAAATTGCTTTTTTCCTAAAAAAATTTGTTAAACAAGGTAATTTAGATTTTCTGATCCATCGACAAATTCATGCGATATGTGCTACAAAGAAAAAAAAAAGAAAAAAGTAAGACTACATAAAATTTTAAGTTCTATGCCATCAGTACTTTCATGTATTTGTAAAATCTTCAATAATGACTTCGTATTTTCTTTACCGTCTATATTTGACTAATCGAAAGCAATAATATCTGTGAAAAGTTCATCTCTTCTCCACAGACGACAAAACGGTTTCAAGTAGGATTATCAAATTTGTTATGCCTACTTATTAGAGAGAGAGAGAGTATAAGTGAGTGTGTATGTATGGGAGAGAGAGAGAGAAAATGAGTGTGTGTGTGAGAGAGAGAGAGAGAGAATACAAGTTGTTACTTTTAAGTTTGAAGAATGTAAATAGCGCACGACTAGATTGTAGGGCGGATTTTGCCTCTATTCTTCGGGAACGAACATCCAAGCATTGGAATACTATGAAGACGATGATGGAAAAATGTGTGTTTGTGTGTGAATAAAAGAACAATTAGGAACGAACAATATGAAGAAAAAAAATAACAATCGTTTGAATAAAAAAAAAAAAAATCAGGTAAAAAATGTGTTTAGATGCCGGCAAGGAGAGCAGTATAAAAAATGAAATGATTATTTTCCTTACATTCCCTTTAACGACTGTTACTGGCACTTAAAAAAAAAAAAAAAAAAAAAAAAAAAAAAAAAAACAGTGATGAGACTGGAGGTTGTGGGAGAAATTTATTTTTTCTATGGTTTGATTTATGGTTTCTTAGTTTTTAATGACATGTTAACCTTCGTGGGTTATTTAATGCCAAAGCTATCCTTTTTAGAAGAGCAGTTCTATTTAATCGATAGCTAAGGGAATAAAAGGATTCAAACCTTTTCCAAGGATATATGGCCATTGGCCCAATGGGTATAGTGTTCGCCAATGATCCGGGAGACCGGGGTTCAATCCCAGGTCGAGTTATACCAAAGACTCAAAAAAAATGGTACTTGATGCTATCTCGGTTAACACTCAGCATCATAAGGTAAGGATCAAGGGTAAAGTAGAGCAATCCAGGGAATGGAGTAGCACCCCCTACACCTCGGAGTAGTAGCTATTGAAAAGGAAGCCTTCGAGTCACCCTCGACTAAGGTCGCCAACTTTATATATATATATATATATATATATATATATATATATATATACATATATATATATATATATATGTGTGTGTGTGTGTGTGTGTGTGTGTGTGTGTGTGTGTTCACGTTCACACACACAAACTTGTTTTGCTTTCTTCTTAATGTAATAAAATTTGACCTCTGACCAAGAGAAAAGCAAAACATCTTACAACTCACTTTTACACACCGCATTTTAATAACCAAACTGAAGCCAAGGGGGTTAGTAGGATAATTTTTTTTTTAATCTTTCCATCTTCTCATCATTGGAAAAGGTATGTGAGGAAAAACAGTAACAAGGTGGAAGTGAGGTGAAGGGGGCGGATGAGAAGAAATCTCCCCACTGCCGACTTTTGATTTCCCACTTTTGGCCCTGACCCAAACATCTCACGATCACCCAACCTCTACCCACATTCTTGCATAACTTCTAATCATCAAGAAATTAACCAACAATTGCCAAATGAGTATTCCATACTAAGAAAGAAGTTGTAGACGTAGAAAGAGTCTATCAAAGAGGTTAGGGTTGGGCTTTCCTTTCATACTTTTTTGTTGTTGTTGCAAACCGACTGCTCTTGGCGGCGTTCCCTCATCATCGTGAGGGCTTACCTTCTTTTCTTCCTTTCTTCCATCCGACTTTTGATATTATTGACAAACACTGAAAGAATTAAGCATCACTTCTGACATCATTCAACAGACCTATGAATAGTTTCATTTTTATTTTTCACTCATGTTTCGATTTCTTTAGTTAATGGCATATCAACGTTCGTGGGTTATTTAATGCCAAAGCAGCAATGGTACTATTGAACCCATAGCTGAAGGGATAAGGGGGTTTATACCTTTCCTGAGTGTAAGTGAACTTTCTGAAAAAGAACAGGATGGCGCTACTTGAGCTCGCTTACTTCGAAGCTGTAATCCAGCACTTTAACCATTATGCCACGGATACTCCACCACCACTCATTAGTTTATCAACTGATTTCTCCAACAAACAATCGATCTTGCTGATTCACACAAAAGTTTTGTTTGTTTGGTTGGGTTTTATGGCATATCAACCATTGTAGGTTATTTAATGCCAAACCCCTTTATAGATATATATTGAATATGATTTATAAACAGATTATGTTAAAACTTTTTAAACGAGCGATAGCTCATTTTTTTTTTTTTTTTTTTGCACACAGTTGAATAGTTTGACTTATTTCTATCTAAAAAAAAATAATTCTATTTATCATTAATCATTTGTTTGCACACCATCAAATTGTTTCAAGTATTGCTAGTAAATATGGCGACCTTAGTCGAGGGTGGCCTGAAAGTTTCCTTTTCAATATCTATTATACCAAGATGTAAGGGAGGGTGCAACTCAATTCCCTGGATTGCTCCACTTTACCCTTAACTTATAATGCTGAGTGTTAAGCAAGGCGGCACCAAGTACCATTTTTTGAGTCTTTGATATGGCTCGACATGAGATTGAACCCCAGTCTCCCGGACCATTGGCGAAGACTCTACTCATTAGGCCAATGGCCCAGTCTTTTGTTTCCATACATTTAAATCGATATTTATATATATATATATATATATATATATATATATATATATATATGAAAAGATTAATTTGTCGATAATTTCATTTTTAAATGAGTTAAAAACTAATTTATTTGCACGCTTGTATTACTATTGCTTCTGCCCAGTTAAATGGTTTCAGTCATTTTAATCAAACACTTATAATTCTATTCAATATTAATCATTTGTTTGCACATACTAAAATGGTTACAAGTATGGCTTTTAACACTACCAATTCAATTAAACAGCAGTCATTTGTTTACACACAGTTAAATGATCAAACAGTTCTATTTGACCCATAGATAGGACCCTATCAGGTGTTACCATTCTGTAACAGAGTGAACCAGGGAGAGATGGCAGTGAAGGGCTACTCTGATTTTCGCAACGCTCCAGCATTATGGGATACTTAACTTAGTCAAAAGTTTTGGTAAACAATTCGCCCGCTCCAGATGTTTTTGTCGAAAGACGTGAGATTAACGAATCACAAGAAACTGTAAAATGACGTGCTCGGCTGATACTCTCTTAGTGCTACTCGCCGGATTTGTTTGTACGGTTTGGAGAATGACCACGGAACCAACGCTTTTATTTGTGCCCCATCTTGCCTAATCGAGGTTCTTGAAACTCTAGCGAAAGTTCTTGGACCATTTTATCATGGTATAAAAAGTTGGCGACCGTATTCGATGCTAACCCAAAGGTTCCCTTTTCAATAGCTTCTCCACCGAAGTGTATGAGAGGGTGCTTATCCTTTCTCTGGATTGCTCCACTTTAATCTTGATACGTACATTGTAATGCTGAGTGTTAAGCAAGGCGGCATCAAGTAGCAATTTTTTTTAGTTTTTGGTATGACTCGAGTTAGGATTGAACCCTTGTCTCCAGGACCATTGGCGAACACTCTACTCATGTTTTTTTTTTTTGCTTGCTTCTGCAGCGTTATGACCATGTTCGGACCTGTAAAGCATAAGTCACCGAATTAGGCTACGTAAAACGTTTATCTGTGAGACCTTCAAATTCACACACGTAGTGAAGCAATGCACAACGTGTCAGGACACCAACTAGCACAATACTGCTAATTGCAGTGGATACCTCTACAGCTTGAACTGCTTCGGTTAGCACATTAGCACGTATCAAAATATTGCAAAACTTTTAACGCACTCTAGTATATATATCATCAAGTCGCACTGATAGCACAGGGCTCCCTAACCCTCTCACCATCAGTCCCTATCATCCATCACTCCTTGTAGGTCCTCCAAACTATACCCAGTGCCCGCACGGAACATATTCTCCGTGTTTTTCTTTAGAGTCAAGGTGGTGCCCCCATACAGTAGTACCAACACAGCCACAGTTTGGAAGAAATCCATCTGGCTTTATTCTTCTAAATCAGAGAGACCAGAAGCCTCTGAAATTAGTAGACCAGCTTACATACCTCGACAGGAATACCTCATCTACAGAAAACGATGTCAACATGCGCATAAGGCAGGTGGACTGCAATTGACAGGCTGTCGATCATATAGAAATCTGATCTCTCTCTCTCTCTCTGAATATATATATATATATATATATATATATATATATATGCGCACACACACACACACACACACACATATATATATATATATATATACACACACACACACGGGTTTAAGTAAAGTTCTGGAGACGAAACTTTATAAGCTGATTGGGCCAACAGCGGATGACTGAAACCGTTGATAGTGAGGGCTAATTGCAAAAATTCATACAGAATAACCGAAAAGGTCAAAGTTGCAGTTTTTAGTGCAAAATTACCGGCTGTTGAGAAAGACTCGAGAAGCTAATGTGACATTATACTTCCTTTTTCCGATACTAAACCCGTCACACGTGTGCGTACAACCGTAAGTTAGGGGTTGGGTCGGAATCGCATCTGGGTAATCATTTGATTAAAAGCGGTGTGAACGCATTCGATGTAAACTCAAGCTATGCGAAAAGTTTGGCAACGTTGGAAGAAAAGGAAGCTGCAAGAGGAGGAAGAGATATTGGAACCGGTTAATTTTTACAGCAAAGTACAGACACCCAAGACGTTGATAAGTTTATTAGTGCAATAGTTGCAATCATAACCAGGTAGATATTCAAGTGAAGAGAGAGAGGAGGAGGAAAAGCAAGTACAGGTTATATGGTGACATAGATAAAACGGTTAATTATATAAGCTATTGCTGCAAACTGATACAAAAAAGTACGAGAGTAGGCATGACTGGGTAGGAAAAAGAGATCCGCTGGGAATCGTGCAAAAAAACAAAACAAAACAAAAAAAAAAAAACAAAAAAAAAAAAAACGACCATGCGGACGAATCAGTCCAAGAAAATGAGAGACTTAAAATTCTCCTGTACTTTAGAGAAACTAAAAGGGCAGAACACCCAATCCCAGTCAGCAGATCGGATCAAGTATAAATAAATAAAAAGAAAAAAAAAAAAGAAAAGAACTTGTCATATTTTGTGAATAAGAGTGAAAGAGCGAATGGGAATGAATTTGAAGAAGTGAATGTGAATGAGAAGGAAAGACTGTGTGCGAATGAGTTTGAAAAAGTGGATGCGAAAGAGCGTGAATGAGTGAGTATTGATATGCGTGTACATGCTACAATTCATATAGATAATAATGTAGGGACGGAGAGGGAGAGAGAGAGAGATTGAGTATGTGCGAGTGTCTTTCAACGCTTGCTGGCACCGTGGTGTGTCGGTGTAATTTCTTGGAAAAAAATCTGAGAAGGCCAAGGTTTTGTTTTCGTGTACAATGCAATTCTTCTTCCGCCCAAGAAATTAGTACAAGCCAAGAGTAGCAGCTACTGCGACATACACAGAGAGAGGGGGAAAGAGAAAGAGACACGTTTCTACAACTGGCTGCGGCGTAAAAAGAGAAGAGGAGATATTGAAGACAGACAGACACGTGTGTGAGGAGGAAAAACAACGAGAGAAAGAGAGCTAGAAAGGGGAGTAATGAAAAGAAAACGAAGAAAAGATAAAAGGATTATGTATAGAAAAAAAAAAAACAAAACACTTAGGTGTTGCAATAACTATTACTAAACTTTATATATTAAGGGGTCCAGCAGAAATATAACCCGGATTAAAGAGAACTGCAGCAGCAGCAGTCATGCCATTTCAATTGCTATCTTGGCGTCGAATGATGAACATCGTGAATTTGTGATTGAAACTCTCCTACATGGTGACATACCTGGGACATTTGTGATTACTACCAAAAGGGTTGCTTGAAGATTCAAATCTTTAAATGGAGGTTGCAGACAACTGGCAAACTAAAAGATTTTTATTGATCCTGAAATCACAGAGGTAACAACGAGGCGAGAGTTGTAGAATTTTGAGAGTGAGAGCAATTTTTCTCTTCCTCTCTCAATATATATATATATATATATATATATATATAACATGAATATATATCTATCAATATATTTATTTATAATATTATTACATATAAATATATGATTATAGAGTAAGTAAAGTTGGCGACCTCGGTCGAAGGTGACCCGAAAGCTCCTTATATATATATATATATATATATATATATATATATATATATATACACACACACATTAATATGTATATTACTCTATATATATTCTTATGTCATGATATATATATTTATGTGTGTGTATATATAATGACATGAATATATATATATATATATATATATATATATATATATAGACAAATGAACATATATATTCATGTCATCATATGTATATACATATATACACACACATAATATACATACACGTCATGACATGAATATATATATATATATACACATACACACGCACATTGTAACATATGAATATATAAAGTCATATATATATATATATATATATATATATATACACAAACCCATTACAACATGAATATATATATATATATACACAAACCCATTACAACATGAATATATATATATATATATATATATATATATATATATATACACACACACACACACACACACACATTGTAACATATATATACACATACATTATGACATATGAAAAAAAAATATATGTACGTATGTGTGTGCGGGGTGGGACACAATAAAACAAATGCATTAAAAGAATCTCAGTAAAAAAAAGAAAAGAAAAAAGATGTTTAAAACCACGCCCCCTCCAAAGTATCGTAGATGCAAACTAGAATCTCCAGCCCACATATAAGGTAAGGGTAGAGGTCGGGTTGCCTAAGTAGTAATTAATGTTGGAGTTTCTTGTTGTCAGGGTGCTCCCGGCGAAACCCAGCATGCACGGTGGCTACACGTGCGTAGCGAAGTCCGTATCATGCAGACGAATGTCTTCAACAATGTCTTTGTCTCCCACCTCCCTTCGAAGCAGCAGATCATGAAATTTCGCAGGTCAAAGGGAGCAAGTACCTGAAAAAGGTATACCATCATCTACACGTGTGCGTCAATCAACTAGGAATACGCTTTTTTTGTTTCATATTCTTTGCCAGTGTTTTTTCTTTCTTTTTAACTAGACGATTAGCAAACACGTTTTGTTTGCATTGTAATATCGGTCCATGATGATATTAGTGCTTCTATTTAGGAAGGTATGACGTATTCTGACGATTTTTTTTATAGTTATCTTTATAATACTGAGAATTTGTTTGACTGAAAAAAAAAAAAAAAAAATGACATTCAGTACGGACACAGACCCCACTCCCAAAACATCAATAAATTGTAACTTCGGTCCCTGATGATATTGGTGCTTCTATTAGGGAAAGAGTGAAGTATTCTGATCATCATTTTGCTGACGTTAAGTTCAAATCACAGAAATTCATCATTCAGTTGCAAATCGTTTTATTTTCTAAGTTTTATCATTTTAATTGTATTGCTCTTATAAAAATCTCGCTACAATATACTGTTTTTGCAGGGTTATGATTGCATACAATACTGTCCATAAATAAGTACACTCCAAACATCTTTTTAAAAATAAGTTTTCTTCTAAAACGAAAATATAAGGATATTATTTCTACTGGAACATGATACAATGAAAACAGATGTTATTAGGGATTATTTATGACCAAATTATCCTTACAGCATTGAAACAGTAAAACCAAGAGCATGACTATGTCGCAATCCAAAAATCAGTACATCATTTATTTATACGATGTTATTTTTGGTTCCAGGAATTTCAATATTGCAGAGTTTGGTGAAATATAATACTCAATAATATTCGTTTTGATTATATAATGTTCCACGAGATATAATTACCCCCTCTAGGTATTTTTAATTAAGGAGAAAAACTTTTTTTCCCAAAAATTTTAGACGTATATTTATTGAAGGGCTATACTGTGTGTGTGTGTGTGTGTGTGTGTGTGTATGTGTGTGTGTGCGTGCGCGCGCTTGTGGTGTAATGGTTATCGTCGTAGGAAGTGGTTACGGCAACACTAGTTCAAATCCTGAATGAGGATATTTGCGTTTCAGATAGCACTGATACCTTTAGGAAATGTATGAATCCAAATATTTTTCACTCCGGCTATGAGTAAATAATAGGGCAGACTGGGCTCTTTACTTTTAGCATGGCAACCAGTCTAAGAGAAAGAAAACTGACTACAATCCGCTTAAAAACTGGCCTTGTGTCGCATCCTACTTGTGCAAAGGGAGCTCATAATCGACGTGCTCCTTTGGCCCCCTTTACACAGACGAGCAAATGTTGGACGACCAGCTTGAACTTATCTACAACAGCTCTGTGCGGACACAGGATATAGCCTAGAAGACCTGCCGAAAGCGATGGATGATAGAGACGAGTGACGAAGGAGAGTCAGGGAAATCCGTGCTAGAGGCACAACATAATGATTATATATATGAGATTTTTAGTATATATATATATATATATATATATATATATATATATATATATATATATATATATATGTGTGTGTGTGTGTGTCTAAGAAAGCTGACTATTAAGTATAGATGAGAAGGGTAAAAAAAAAAAAAAAAAAAAAAAAAAAAGGATAGAGTTATTATTTATTGCTTGCAGTAATTCTTAGGTGTAATGTTATATGTTTCACGTTTTATTATTGAAAACATTTGAGATGACAAGTTGGGTTTTTATGAGGTAAAGACAAAGAGAGAAACCAAGGATGTCAAATGCTAGGTTTAACTCTAGCGAGACCAAACTACCGAAAAACGAATTATTCAAACTCAGTAGCCAATTAAACGTTCCCAAGCAAGAATGGCAAACAAAAGGAGAAACTATCATTTAACTGTCATTTGGAATCCGGCCCAAAATTCCCGACATCAACAACAAACAGTAAAACATAATGGATTAGAATGTTGAGCCTACCAATTTTCAGAATGTAAATAAACCCCCCTGAAAACAGCCAAACCACATTTGTCCTAATTGACAATTTCATCACGCATTTAGCGTAACGGTTATCACACAAGAAAATCGACATGGAGAAACATGGATCCACCTCTTCTACCTGTTCCTTATCATGGATAAAATGGAGATAATTAGGAAGAAAAACTGATTTCAACGGCATGGCAACCTGTTTAGAGGTATTCTATGCCTAGAGGTTAGGGAATCGCATTCAATGTACGTTAATATTTACGTTTTTTTTCTGTGTAGCTGTTTTTTTTAGATCTCTTTTCTATTCGGATGGTTATGTAATATCAAGAATTCCTTTAATTTGCATACATTTGTATGGTATAAAGTTGTTGTTTTTTGTTTAATTGCATATCAAGCTTCGTGTATTATTCAATGCCAAAACCATATTTGTAGAACAAGTGTAATGATACTATTTAACCTATAGCTGAAGAGATAAAGAGGGGTCATACTTTTCCCCAAAAATATTAGTCTGAAAGTGAACGGCTGCAGTTCGAACTCGCTTACAAAGATATCACAGTCCAGCACGTTAACCACCATGCCACGAGTGCTTTCTTTTCTACACAGTTTTATGGTTTCAAGTAACTAATAATAATAATCCTTAGTACTTAATTGAACAGTTCTATTTGATAAATAGAGGAGAGCCCAACATGTACTATCCATATTTACCAACCCCTCCGCTCGGGCAGGATATGGCACAAGGTCAATTTTTAAGCGGAGTTTTACAGGTTTGAATTCAGAGTTTTCCTTCTCCTAGACTAGTTGCCTCACCAAGGCTGAAGAACCTAGTCTGCCCTACTATTTACCCATAGCTGGAGGGAGAATAATTTGATTCATATCTTTCCCAAGGGTATTAGTGCTATATGAAATGGAATCAGTCTCGTCCAGGATTTGAACTCGTGTCGCCGTATCCATTTCCTACGACGATAGCCATTACACCATGGGCAGCACCTATGATTGCATATGTACTATCACTCCGGGTCAGTGTGGAACTGGGATCAATAGTAATGAAGAGGTAGTCTCCCAGATTTCCAGATCAAGAGCCTCACCATCATATGCAGATTAGTATCATGCCCAGAACAACCTCCTTTTTTGGTGGGGATTAATCTTCTCTAGAGGATGCAATCAGCATATTCTAACTTTCCCCGACAGAGAAAAAAATTTTAATCGAGTCTCGTATTATTTTCAACTCGTTTTTATTTCTTAGTTTCAGGCTTTCTCCAAAGTTTTGTAAAACTGAGGGAGTAATCGGTCTTTCTTCGCTACGCAAACCAGTAGAATTGGTGTGTCAGCAGGGGTCTTAAATTCAGAGATGTCCTTCTCCGAGACTAGTTGATTTTCCAAGGCTAAAGTGTTCGGTCTATCCAACTATTTTACCCATAGTTGGAAGGAGGCAAAGGAATAGGAGGGGTTTCTGCCTTTTCCCAACAATATTAGCGCTCAGTAAAAGCAAATGGTCTCGACTTGTATTTGAATTCTAGTCGCCGATATCATTTCTCGTGACGATAAATATTACGCCACAGGATATTAAAAATTGTCTTTTGCTCGAATCCTTTTCAGGTTAAGTGTCTGTATTCACGAAAAAAAAAAAAAAAAAAAAAAAAAAAACAGACCGTTTTGACAAGTACTTTTGTTTAGGAGAGAAGAACTATTTTCTTGGTTTTGAAAGCAAGTAACAATTTTACTAAGCTTATAAATGTGGC
>OY757931.1:57843704-57856204 GCA_963585895.1 Sepioteuthis lessoniana | reverse complement strand
ACATTAGTTAAGAAGGGTTAATAGTCATTCGAAGAAACATTACCCATAAGTATTAATTTTTGTGTGTACATGTGTGCTTAATGGTTTGTGTGTGTGTGTGTGCGTGCGTGTGTGTGCGTGCGCGCGCGCTTTTGTCTATTCGATTTTTGAAAAATAGTTATTAGTTATGACTGAAGGGAAAACCTGCACCAAATTTCAGAGGACAATTTAAAAAAAAAAAAAAAAGACAAAAACACGCCCCTCCACAATCCCAGAGCAAATGTGTAAAAAAAAAATTAATTAAAAAAACACCCCTCCACAACCACCCTCTAAAAAAACAGTAAATGTGTAAAAAAAAAAAAAAAAAAAAAAAAAAAAAAAAAAAAAAAAGGCGGATTACTTTCCCAACGAGACATGTTTACACCTTGGTGCATGCAAAGAAAGAAAGAAAAGAGACCCGTAACAGCTCCAACGATTGCATTTCTTTCATGCACCCGTGACACCCGCCTAATTTGGTCTCTATACAGTTAAACATGCATATTGTGTCATTTGTGGGTGCATGTTAGCGTGCACTATGGTGCAAGTATAGAACAGAGACAAACAAAGGATACGACGTATTTTTTATGCACGTGAAAGGAAGAAAATGAACACTGTATATCCGAAGCATACTCCAAAAATGATGGCATCCATTTATTCCCCCGTGTATATATATATATTCCCTCCCCCTTGGTCTTGCTGTACCATTCTCATTTTTACCCCCCTTTTAATCAATTAATCTTACATTTTTTAAACGACTTCCGATAGGTTCGTTAGACAAATATCGGATGAAAGGGCTCTTGCGATTTCAGTAAAATTCTTTTTTCCATTTATTGTTATCTCCTTATTGCATATGTCGCTTGACATTTGTTCGTATATATATATATGAGAATACTTTTATGATAGGATTTCAAAAATTTGCGAACTTGTTCACCATTTCTGCCAATACATTCTTGGAATATTCTACAGGTGGTCTCCTTGATACCAATTTTGATTTCCTAATAAAAAGAAATCCCAGAGAAACGCTAATACATTTTTAATAATCATTTGAGAAATATTCTGTGTTAGCAGTAATGGCGAAAAAGTAACGAAATTTTCAAATCATAAAGGAAATAGTCACATTTTTTAAAATCCACCCTCTTTATGCATATCAACCCTTGTTGGGTTATTTAATGCCAAAGTGAGTCTTTTTTGTAAGCAATCATATGGTTTCAAATAACTTAATTTCCGTTTTTTAAAAGCAAGTTTAAACTAAGCATTTCAAATTTCCACAGTTTTAAACACAACCGGAAATTACCTAATTAAAGAATGCCTTAACCGGTTATTCTTCTTTCAGTAGAGAAAGAATAAGCATCATAATTCAATCTATGATCTATCTCTCGCGACTAAAATGGAGGAAATGAAAGTGTATATTCAATGTGTAATGCTGGGCGAGTTTAAAAATAACAAAAACGCCACAGAAACAGCTAAGAAAATTTCTTGTGTTTATGATCAAGGGGTCCGAAACTGGTTTTCAAAGTTTCGTTTTGGCGATATATCTCAGAGATGAACCCAGACCAGGACACTGATCAGAGCCCAATGAAGATACTTTAAGAGAATTATTTATATATATATATATATATATATATATATATATATATATATATATATGTATAAAATATGCAATCCTGGTAAAAGTACTCGAGAATAAGCCCTTAAGCTGAATTCATTCCAATCTACAATCTGTCCCCGCCAGAAAAAGATTGGAAAAGTGAGCAATCTGGGCGTTTTGCTTCCTCATACTCTTACTGAGAAGAATACGCAAGATCGTATATCCATAATGACAAGTCTTCTTTCAAAGAAGAGAAATTACCCGCTTCTCAAGACTATCATTACAGGTGCCAATTCTTTTTTTTAAAATAGCAATGTTCAACACAAAAGGCAGTGGATTTACAAAGATGAATCTCCGCAGCCGACTCCAAAAGCGGAGCTTCATGAAAGAAAAATTACGCTGTGTGTAAGGTGGAATAACCGTGATATTATTCATTTTGAGATTTTTAACTGCTGACAAAATACAGACTTACTTTTAACAGCTACAACGCGAGTATGAAAATCGTGTAAGAAAATGACACACACTCGTCAATAATAGAAAAGTTGTGCTTTCTCATAATAACGCAAGGCAGCATTTAACAAGATTCATGCAGGAAAAAATATTGGATTTAGGCTGGTCGCATCCACCATATTCCCCAAGAAATTTCTATGTATTTCCTTTATTACAAAATGCTCAGAATAAAAAAAAAAAATTCCCTCAAGAAGATCAAGTAAAAATGTTTGCAGAAAACTTTCTTAACTTGAAACCAGCTAAATTTTACTCGAGAGGGATCGATAAGCTACTCGATAAATGGCAAGAGGTGCTGGAAAATAATAACGAATAAATCATTGGTTGACATTGATTCATTGTTGAATTATTCATGAATAAATTATATTTTACTCGAACAGAAATTATTCATGACAACCATATGTGTGTGTGTGTGTGTGTGTGTGTGTGTGTACTTAAAATGTTTGCCAGATGCATCAATGAATAAAGTGCATGTTTTAAGTCACTAGGTGTGACATTGGAGATGAAGGGATATAGTGTAATAGCTAAAGACAGGTGTGTTTAAGAATTGGACATCTGTGAAAAGAGGTAAGCACTTGATTACGACGGTAGAGACAGAGGGAACATTGTATTTGAGTAGGAAAAAGCAAGGATCGAAATAGGGAGCGTGCGAGATCAAATAGCAGCAAAGTCGCAAGATAACGATAATTCAGAAAACAGTGACGATTTTTTTAGCACCTGAGCTGTCAAATCGAGACGAGGAAGAAAAACAAGTGACAGTCAGAGCACGAAGTGGTGAGGAGTAGCGGCCATTTAAACAGTGTGACGTCAGTGTAATGAGAAACTCTCGCGCATTCATCGATGAAGGTTGTAGAGGTGTTGCGACTGAAAGAGGAACAAATAGCAGAAATATCGTGGTCAAATGAAAATATTGGAAAGAATGTGAGAAGGCATATAGTACGTCACCTAGTCAGCGGGTGTCTTGGGTTTGACAATACACTGCATGTAGTGGTCAGGCTACGGTTCTGGAGATCTGAAGAGTGAGGAACACCCCTTCATTGCCATAACCTCCAAATCCAGTCTGAACCGAAGTGGAGGTGCCTGTTAAGGTCTCATCTATGAGACAAATAGATCTATTTAAAAATCATTTGTATGCGATAGGATTGTGTGAACCAAAAGAACGTAAAATTCCCTAACTTCTCGGCATAAAACAAACCTATACATGTTAACGTGCTGTTGATATCAATCATGTAGTATATACAAAAAAGAGTACTGAAAAGCAGTACTGGTGTCTACATGTAAGAATATCATTGAAGCTCATCACAAACGATGAAGATGTTATATATGTATATATAGTTTGTTTCTTTGGGTTTTATGGTATATCAACCCTTGTAAGTTATTTAATGCCAAATCCATTTTTATACAAATACACCGGCTCATTGACTTAGTGGGTGGAGTGTTCGCCAGTAGTCCGGGAGACCTGGGTTCAATCCCAGGTCGCGTCATACCAAAGCATTTAAAAATGCTACTTGATTCCTCCTTGCTTAACACTCAGCGATATAAGGTACGTATCAAGGGTAAAGTGGAGCAATCCAGGGAAAGGAGTGGCGCCCTCATTTACACCTCGGTGTAGTAGCTATTGAAAAGAGAGCCTTCTAGTCGCCCTTGACTATGGTCGCCAACTTTACTTTTTTTTTTTTTACTAATTTCAAACAATTAAGTTTAGCATAAGTACACAGTTTAATTGTCAAAAACATTTCTATTTCAAGCTATTCAGTTTAGTCGAACAGTTCTAATTCAAACAATTTCGTTTAGTATAAGTATAGTTTTGGCTTACACACAGTTTAATGTCAAAACAGTTCTGTTTCGAACAATTTAGTATAACGTAGTACAGTTTCAATGTCAAAAACAGTTCCATTTCAAACAATTCAGTTTAGCATAAGAGCACAGTTTAGTTATATTTGACCCATAGATATAACCCTGTCAAGTGATGCAACTCCGCGCCAGAGTGGACCAGGGAGCGATGGCAATGAAGGAGTACTCCACATTCCCCAAAGCTCCGGCATCACTGAAACCTCACCATCAGATTGTTTAGTGTCATATCCAGAAGGTAGGTAGTTATTGCTTTGAAGCATCAGGTGTCCAATAAAGGAATTAAATAAATGGTCGAAGAGGTAAGTAAAAGCATTTTTGTCTATTCATAACATTAGTATAGTAAGTTGGCGACTGCAGTCAAGGGCGACCCGAAAGCTCCCTTTTCAATAGCTACTACACCGAGGTGTAGAGGAGGGCGCTAATCCTTTCCCTGAACTGCTCTACTTTACCCATGATACGTACCTTATAATGCTGAGTGTTAAGCAAGGAGGTATCAAGTACCATTTTTAAAAGTCTTTGGTATGACTCGACCTGGTATTGAACCCCGATCTCCCGGATCACTGGGCCAATGAGCCGGTTATGACATTAGTATACTAAAGAGACCAGACAGACACAACACAGAATATTAACAATGATGATAGCATAGACAAAACTAAGCATCGTATATACTTTTATTTTATTGTTTTATTTTATCAATAGCACCACTAAAGAACTTAAAGGCTACGAACATAGAAAAAAATCAAAACAAGTCGGGCAGTTTGGGTGGAGAGAAAGAAGGAAGAGGGGCGAGAAATTTGGTTAAGAGTTTTTTTTCAGTATTGCCAATAAGTCCAGGTAGAAAGGAAGAATGAAAGAAAGGAAGGAGAAAATGGTCTAAACGGAAAATAATGTTTTGTCGAGCGTCAAAAAAGTCAATATACTGAGAAGAAATAAAAACAAACGAAGTCAATACGCATAACAAAGTTAGAACAACATATTAACAAAAATGAGTTGCAAAGAGAAGAAAAAACAAGTTTGTACCAGGAAGCTTCACAGAAACACCCTAGCCAACACCTCTTTCTTAGAGACCGAGAAAGATAGGGGTGGGTTGATAAGATCAAGAAGAGAGAAGAAGCGAGTTCATAGAGGCAAGTACAGAAAAGTCTGAAAATAGAGAGAGTGATGGAAATAAGTTTTGGTAACACCGAATAAAGTATATATTAAGAGTGTATCTATAAATGTATGCTTGGGAACCACAAAGAGGTTCATCGGGGTTTCTGTGGTTTCCAGATTATATACTCAATTTCGAGGCCGTTTTGAAACCATATAATTTACAAAAAGTTTGATGCTTATATATAGGCGTGCATAGATCAATGCTTTCCTAAGTTATATATATATATATATATATATATATATATATATATATATATATATATATACGCTAACATCTAATGGCCCATATTTAGAGGGCCTTGAACCATGAACCTTTATGGTGGGAACGGGGAACATTCCTAATTTAAAGGTTTGTCTTGAGTTCGATTTCCTTGTTTAATGGCATATCAACCTTCGTGGGTTATTTAATGTCAAAGCCATCCTTGTAGAAGGACAGTAGTGGTACTATTTAACCCACAGATTGGGGAGATACTGGGGTTCATACCTTTCTGAAGAGTATTAGCCCGAAAGTGAACGTAATAGCGCGGGTAGTGTTCGAACTTGCCTACTACAATGTCGCAGCTCAGCTCGTAAGCCACTATACGACGAGGATTTTTCCCCAGTGAATATATATATATATATATATATATATATATATATACACACACACACACAAACTTATTTTGTCCTTTTCGTACTTATTTAGAATAGCTCACTGGAAAAACGCCTACTGTTATATATATCTCCAATGTCTGACATGTTTTGTTCAAAACATGTTAGACTTTGGATATACAGTACAGAGGGCGTATATGATATATATATATATATATATATATATATATATATCAGTCTGCCCCACTACTTATAACCCCACGGTTAACACTCTAATCTGGTCAAACATCGACGGCCTACGCCAAACTGAACCCATTCCTCTGACTGGTGAGGAGAAAAAAAAATAAAGTTATCTCTCTCTCTCTCTCTCTCTCTCTCTCTCTCTCTCTCTAGAAAGTTCAGGAGAGAAAAAAACATTGTATAAAAAAAAACAGGCAGATATAGAAAAAGAGAAATTACTACAAAGAGGAAGAAAGGTGTTAACGAGAGAGAGAGAGAGAGAGAAACATACACACACACGCAGAGTGAAAAAAATCTTAAACCACAGAATAATTTCCCTCGACTCTTAGCCTCTTCCTCAGGCACTCCACACTCCACCACTTACGACTCTAAGAGCCCCTAGTCCCTTTCCTACCCGCTATATAAAAAAGATAGCAAGGAACTGACCCGAGGGTTCTGGTTTCCTAGAACAAATAAGTTGGTTGCCCCCAAACTGAGGCTAATTTGATTGTTTTGTAATGAAGAACATATTTACACATGTCACCAGCGAAAGCCGAGATAAATCATAATCTGCAGACAAAGATTAAGGGACCAAAGCAGGCCGGGAAAGAAGGAAATATTGTAAGAATCAAAAATGAAACGAGAAGAAGGGAAAGTATGGTGTGAAGGGCTTAATAAAAGAAAGGTCAATGCCTCGTTTCTTCTTGTTTCTACTTGGTTGAGTGGAGAGAACGAAAATATAATCAGCTAAGAGGGAATGATAGAGGGTATTGCCCGAAGACTGGAACGTCATTTCAAGGAGACAATAAAGGAGGAGGAGGAGGAGGAGGAAGAGGATCCTTTTATAGGAAAAAGAAAGACGGTGGGGAGAACAAATAGGAATGTGTGGTAGAATGAAACTAATGAAAGCGATGAACTGTAATCTATCTCAAAAGAAAAAAAAAGCTATGAATTGTAATGTACTTCGGTAAAAAGAAAGAAACTGTAATGTAGCTAAAAGAAAAAAAGAAATGAACTGTAATATATCAAGAAAGAAAGAAAGAAAGACAGCTATGAACAAAGATGCATTCAGAAAGAAAGAAAGCCATGAATTGTAATGTACTTCAGTAGAAAGAAAGAAACTGTAATGTAGCTAAAAGAAAAAAAGAAATGAACTGTAATATATCAAGAAAGAAAGAAAGAAAGACAGCTATGAACAAAGATGCATTCAGAAAGAAAGTAATTAGTTATAATGAATTCTGGTTTCCGTATACACCATTTGTTGATATGACCAAAGTTTTATCTTTATTACAACAACTACGATGACGAGAGTTTTTCACAACAACGTTAGTTGTACAGCGTGGTTGTACAGTGGAGTTTAAGTGACAGCAAGTCTACCCAAGTCTCCAGGACTCTTCTTAGTATTCTTGCCACTCTCAACAATGCTGTAGTTTGGATGGTCTCTACTTGTCCTTTTACCAATTCTTTTGTGGATTGTTCCGTCACTTTCATGTTCCATAGTTTTCGTTAGTTCTCTAGCAAGGTCTAGGTACTTATATCTTTTTCGCTTTCTTTTAATTTTACTCGGTGGTTTGCTGGGACGGCAACGTCCACTATTCGACAGGTTCTCTTTTTTTTTTATTGACTATCACTAGGTACTATTATTATTATTTCCCTCTCAGCGAGTCTTTCATACTAGTTTTAATTGGTGACCTTCCAGTGGAGTCTGAATGACAGCAAGTCTCCCTAGGTCTCCAGAACTCTTCGCGGTATTCCTCTTCAAACATTACTATTATTACCCTCCCCCAGTTACAATTCTGCCATCTATCCCAAGTCGACATCTCTTTCGAAGTTGGGGAATGAAAGACCAAAGAAATAAGCGATTCATTATAACGAGTTAAAGACGCTATTTTGGGATTTGATACAGTTAAAGAAAAGATGGAACTTCTGGGAGGTGAATATATTACATTTTTGTACAGATATTTTGTCAGCAAGAATAATGAAAATTTAATTTGTCGTTTGACAAGTAACATATTACATCCCCAGAGAAATATCTTAGATACATTTGTTCTTTTTAATTGAATAAATAGTGAACTTTGAAGTTTATATTAAATTTTTCTCAGTTTGGCATAAGGCTCGAAGCATGTGAAAAAAATGTTGGAAACTGGTCACCTGAATGGAAACTTATGAATGTGTCACACTCCGGCGGTGTTTCTCGTTGCACAGACCGGTTCGTGTAGTCTTGGACACGTCTGACATACGTGGTGGGGAAACCTAGCATATTCGTGTCGGGTGACCGGGACTGACAATTTCCTGGCCAACAGAGGGCTGTCTCCCCAAACTTTTACCTTCTTTGGAAGAGTCATGTCTATCGCCTGGCGCTCCTTTTTAGGGGAATGCCGACGGAGCCAAGGTATCTTTGGCTCGACTGCGAATCTGAGCTTCGGCTCGTGCCCGGACCCACACATTAATAAATACCAACTTGGAGAAATATTATAAGTTTAAGGGCTACCTCCAAGGAGGAATAAACTCACTTTTCTGAGTTAAAACATTCTAACATCTCTGTATGATATGCTATTTGTTTATTGTATTTGGTCAGGATACAAAAGTCGGACCATCTGATATAGACAGCTGATAATTCCACATTAATCGAACGTAGATATACCCGGAATATTAGCCTCGACATCTTAAAAGAGAAAATATAATAAAGTTGTTTACTCTCAGAGGCGAAATAGAGCGCTGGGAAACAACACACACCCACATATTATATGTGTGCGTGGTGAGGTACCAGTCCTTCATTTAAGCATGTTTGATTAAATAATAAAAACATTTTGTCTATATAATTCTATAAGGATCCTTTCAAGTTTCCTGACAAGCGTTTTGGTTTTAGGTTGGAGTTGGTAGATGAATTTACCAAAATTGTACCGAGTACTTTCGAACCCTTCATAGGCCATCATCAGGGGTTGTTAGTAAGTGTAAATATTTCTTTCTTTTTTTTAAACACTGCAAAATTTACGTAAGCGTATTGTTGAATTAAACTAAGATGCTGATGACATCGAACGAATTTAAAACAGAACGCTATCAACTGAAATAGAATATTATCGCGAGAAAGAGAACATTTTAAAATTTTCTTTTTTCACTTCGTTAATAACTCATAATATCCCGGCTTCGAGCGTCCTGCGTGTCTAGCCACACTGAAGAGTTCTGATAGAACGAAACAGTCTGTCGGTGGATGACTATATATATATATATATATATATATATATATATATATATAAAGAGAGAGAGAGAGAGAGAGAGAGAGAGAGGGTGTGCGAGTGTGAGAGAGATAAGTGTGCGTGTTTTGCTATATATATATATATATATATGTGTGTGTGTGTGTTTTTCTGATTCAGTATGCAAGTCTTCTGGAATTTTCTAGCAATAGCGAAACAGGCATCAGCTTCTAATTAATTATTTCGTCATTCATATAACTGAATGTTTCAGGAAAAAAAACAACATATTTGAGCTATTGCCATCTGAGAGGTTCGGAATTGTAAACCAGAGAAGTGTATGTGCTTATGTACCTATTCAAATATATGGAAACAGAGAGAGAGAGAGTTGGGGAGTATGTTTACGATCACAGATGTTAGTAAACAGAGAACACTCTTGAACTGCTGTAAGAAAATAACTTATTTCGACTGGTTTTATATCATGAGATGACAGCCTAATGACAATACATTGACTTCTCTAATCAAAACTATTATAAACTAGATATACAGAATATTTATGATAACAGTAGACATAAATTTGCATACTTTCTCACTATATCTAAATATAAATCTATCTCAGTATCTATAGAAACACAGAGTCATTAGTTGATTTTTTTATATCATAGAATATTTTATTATTGCACTATTGTAATATTTGCCATACAGTCTCGTTTTATTATTTATTGAAGGCGCTCATAGTGAAACAGTTATCTTCGTAGGACGTGGACTTGTCTACACGAGTTCAAACCTGATTGGCGCTGTTTGCATTTTCAGTGTTAATAGCCCAGGGAAAAGTATGAATCCAACCATTCTCCCTCAAGCTACGGGTAAATAGTAGGGTAGACTGAACTTTTTAATCTTAGAATGGCAATTGGTTTAGGATGGTTGGTTGGTGGGTTTTTTATGGCATATCAACCTTTGTAGGTTATTTAAAGCCAAATCCATTTTTATGAAGATAGTTCTATTTCAAACAATTCAGTTTAGGATAAGTACGCAGTTTAAATGTAAGTACAGTTTAATTGTGAAAAAACATTTCTAATTCAGCTAATTCAGTTTAGTGTAAGTTCAGATTTTGTTTACACACAGTTGAATGTCAAAACAGTTCTATATTAAATAAATCTGTTTAGTGTAAGTACAGTTTCAATGTCAAAAAATCAGTTCCATTTCAAATAATTCAGTTTAGCATATGTATGCAGTTTAAATGCAAGTACGGTTTAATTGTCAAAAACATTTCTATTTCAAGCTATTCAGTTTAGTCAAATAATCCAGTTTAGCATAAGAATGTCGTTATTTCTATTTAATCCATAGACAGGGCCCTATCAGGTGCTACCACGCCGGGCCAGAGTGGACCTAGGAGCAATGGCAATAAAGGGGTACTCCGCATTCCTCAAAGCTCACTAACAATGACCAACAAATCTAGCTTGATGACGTTTACACCGCGTGAGGTGCCCTATTACAATAGATTTGAGCATAATTCCCATTTCATCATTTTTTACTGCTTGAAGATCGTAGAGTTAAAACTACGGGAAACCTTTCGTTATGGCATTCGTCTTCGTTTGTAGACATTCAGTTTTATACTGGTTCTCTTTTGATTTCGATGTATAGTACACTTAAAAAATAATATAATATAAAATAAAATAAAGGAAAGAAAGACAATAACTGTTAGATTTATCGAATGGATCCTACTTATGAAATGTAAATGATACAGTCCTTTGACTGTTTCTGTTTATTTTCTGAAATAAATACGAACAGTCAAAGCATTGTAATAGATTAATCAAATGTAGAAGGCGTTTTCTTTTCTTTTCTTGACACCAAAAAGCAAAATTAATGAACTACAATAACTAATGCAGAGTCTAACATTACACAGGTGTAAAACATTCACTCTTGTACAAACTGCATCTGAGAAAATGACAGGTACCTTGTTAACAAAACTATAATTTATGTAATATTACAATTACTTCCCACCAAAAACTTTGTGGAACTTTAGATCAACACTAGTATGATTCCATTCATGAAAGACTCGTTTATTTACATATAGACCGCCAAAGGCACCTCACGTGGTGTAATGCATAGCAAATCATTCTTCGTGAGTTCGAGTCTGACTAGATATCCCGTACTTTTTGCCTTGTACCACGACGAAACCACACTTTGGTACTTAATACCTCACTCTTTTCAGGTTTTTTCTTCCCTCCAACCCTCACTATGACTTTCTATATTTCATTGTCACTCTTTTGCATCACTTAATCTCACAAATTTCTTTCCTTCTAAATTAGTTTCTCTTTTTTTTCCACACGTTCTTTCTTTCTCGCCTGTTTACGCGGGTAAATACAGTTTGGGTTTCCTTGGTTTCCTCGTGGGTTACTTTATGAAAAGCCATCAAGTAAAATAATTCTGACATGTTTTTCTCCCGATTATTCCCAAAGTTGTCAAATTAGGAGCAGTACCTGCTTGAATAAGTTGATTTGTTTTCTGAAAGAGGTCATAGTAGTGGATTCTTGTTTATATGATTCATTGGCCTAGTGGGTAGAGTGTTCGCCAATGGCCCGGGAGACCGGGGTTCAATCCCAGGCCGGATCATACCAAAGACTTAAAAAATGGTACTTGATACCTCCTTGCTTAACATTCGGCATTATAAGGTACGTATAAAGTGAACTAATCCAGGGGAAAGTAGCGTCCTCCCCTACACCTCGGTGTAGTAGCTATTGAAAAGGGAGCCTTCGGGTCGCCTTTGACAACAGTTGACAACTTTACTTACTTTATATATATATATATATATATATATATATATATATATATATATATATATACACACACGTTACCCCTATTTCGTATATCCCCACGATCAGCCAGAAATGAAGTTTAAAGATTGTGCTGACATGTGAAACTGTAACAGAAGGAATCATCATCAAATCGTGCATGACACACTCTCGCCATTCGTCCCTATCGCTTCCGGCGAGTCTTCTAGATTAGATCACGTGTCGTTACAGAACTGTTGTAGGTTAAGTACTTCTTGGTCGGCCAACACTTGCATGTCTGTGTGAAGGGGTCCATAGGAGAACGTCACTTATGAGTTCGTCCTTGTTTCTTCATCAGTGCCCGGCATGCCTTGTTAGTCTTATTTGAATGGTTTTAGAGACATGAGGTAGGTGGCCATACAGCTGCTGTTTCATGGAATGTTGCTTCCAGGATTTGTTCAATGTTGCTCGTAGTATTCTTGTGCAGGTCCAATCTAGATTTTTCTCTATACGCCTTGTCAGCGTCCATATGGAATACAATGACGTTTTCTGTTTTATTTATGTTTTAAACTGGATCAACTCTTTTTTTTACCCCCCACTATATAT
>OY757931.1:57816204-57836204 GCA_963585895.1 Sepioteuthis lessoniana | reverse complement strand
ACCCTCCCTTGCTGAGTATATTTTCGCGGGGAAAATGTGAAAGATCCCGGATCGTCACTCCCACGATCATAACAATGTCAACGTCATCTTGACGGACGGGACAGGCAGATCCTTTCATTACTCAAACGAAGCCCTTCCCTACATTTAC
The DNA here is from genome assembly GCA_963585895.1 of Sepioteuthis lessoniana. Taxonomy (NCBI): domain Eukaryota; kingdom Metazoa; phylum Mollusca; class Cephalopoda; order Myopsida; family Loliginidae; genus Sepioteuthis; species Sepioteuthis lessoniana. The sequence continues at coordinate 57,836,056 of OY757931.1, read as the reverse complement.
TGTATTTTCCGATACCCTCAATAACAACAAAAAGGTTTATTTTAATTTTCAATAGAACAAAGAAAAAGGATTTCTTTTACTTGTAAAATCCAAGGGTCACCACCACAGCTATTTAAAAGAGATGGAGTTTAAAGAAGGAGAGAGATAGGAGCCCCTTTACTTGAGCTGTTAGTCTAGCCTTTAAAAAATATCTTCACAGTGCCCAACGGTCGAAGTTAGTAATGATGTTTACTAACATCTGTCCTTTTTCGCTTCTCCACCTTTCCTATTCAGCTACCGACTCGTCTCTGTCAAGCACTTCTCTCCCTACTTCCGTCCCCGGGGGAGGAGGAGTATTACGACGAAAGCACCTGGACTTATACAGAGGAAAAATACAGGCTGAGCAGCCACTGACTGTGTCAATTTAGTTATTGCAAAATTTCTTTTATTCTGTTTGTTATTATTATTCATTTCCTTCTTTACAAGCCCGGATGGCTGGGCTTCAAACCTTGTTTCACTCACCCTCTCTCCTCAACGCCCGACACTCTTGCTCTACCCGTGCTGCGCACAGTCGACAGTAAGATCTATTCAGTGGTATTTATCAGCTCATAACGTCGCACATTGTGACACAAATACATACACTGAGAAGACTACAAGGTACCCGCCGGCTGCCTACTGTTGAGAGGTTAGCAAGCTGAAGCTACGGTGACAGGTTTAGAATTTTACTGGGTATCCCACTATCATAGACTTGTGCCAGACTTAGTAAACCTTAATTAAGAAATTCCCATATTTGTCGATTCTTTAAAGATCATCCAAATTTTACATATAACATAGATAACTAAAAAATGATAATTAGAATCGTTTCTAAACAGAAGCATCAATATCATCATCAACCGCTATCGAAAAGAGAACGCAGCTGTCCACGTGTTGTCTAATATCGCCCGTAAATAACTACACCCCGATTACCTTTTTTTTTTTTTTTTTTTTTTAAATAAATCAAAGATACCAGGGTTTTCTTATTTCTAGTGGAACATTCAAAACATATGGGGTATTTACTTAAAAAAAAACTCAATGGTATTAAAATCTGTTTCTAAAAATATGAATAAGTCCAAGAATAAGTAGCCCTCCCCGAAGAAAGAAGCTATTTCAATTCAATATTTGATGTGGCCACTTTTACTCTTGTAATCTTAATGACATTAATCTCACTAGATTTTCATAATTACGGTTTTTTTTTATAATGTTCCACAAGAAATAAGAATACCTTGGTATCTTTGGTTTAGAAGAAAATTAACTTAAGTCCAGGAGAAATGGAAATTTAATTTCCCAATCTAAGGATTCTTGTTTGAAGAATCTGTGACATTCTTCAGTTTATAACTCATCCCAAAAGTGTGGTGAGTTCCATAAAAGTATTCACCGCAATACACAAGTTTATATATATCATATAGGAATAAAGCGAGACACTAGTAATTAAACACCGATCGCCAGTGGACGGAAGTAACGGACCTCCAGATGATATAAATAAAGGTAAAGTGCTGTTTAGGTGGACATTAGTCAAAGGGACAAATAGTCGGACAACAGTCAGAAGGACTTTAGCGACAAAAAAACTTTCAGTAATAACTTGGTCGGAAGTGTTACGGATAGTAACAATCTTTGGCTTGTCTTTTTTTCCGTTTATGTGTTATTTCGGTTGAATGAAATATTTACGCTTTTGTTAAGTTGCCTTTTAATTATATTTCTTTTTATGCACAAGTGAGCGTTACTATATATATATGATAGAGTTATTGGTCAATAACATACAAACATATACATATCAATAATTTTATTCTTTTACACTTTTATCACCGTCTGAAGATCGTTATCATTTACGTGAAACTTTTAGTAGCGGCTGTTTCTATTCTCAACAAAATCCTTTATTTTACCTATTCTGTTGCTCTACCTTTTCATATTGAGCATTTTTCGCTTTGTTCTGCAAGTCAACACTTTCCCTACCTTTGAATGAAAATTGAGGGAGCAACTGATACGATTTAATAAAGTCAACAATAAAAAAATGTTCTTATTGTTGTCGCGATAGCACTAATAATAAAGGTTGTTGGTGGTAGGGAGATAAAAATAGTGTAGACGTCCTATTAGGAAACGGACCGTGACCAAAATGAACTCTTTGAGATAGCCAGAATTCATTTTTAAGTAAAAAGATATAATGAACATTCATACTCTCTCTCTCTCTCTCTAGCACAAACACTAAACATGGTCAAATTCAAACAATTTCGCCTGATTATTTGAAGACATAGCTACGACTATTCAGAGGTTGTTCGGGTTCAAATGTTAATCGTCGTAGAATTCATAATTTCAATGAAGCAATTTTGGTCCCTGTCCAAGCACTTGATTTTTGGACATGTTTTCTATGATACAAGCCATCCACAGTTAGAATTGAAACCTGCCCATGGAAAGTAATTTTGAGCAGGTATATCACATTCTTGAACAAATCACATTATTTAGTTCAATAGTGGAGAAAAAGCTAATAAAGAGAAAACGTATGTAGTTAATAAGATTTTACCAGTTTAGGCGAGAACTATACCAACCCAAGAAAATCATATATAATTTTATGTTAGACATATTTCATACTAGCACATCCGTTGTGTGTGTGTGTGTGTACGAGGGGGTGCTCCCCAAACGATTGGGTAACTTCGGACATAAAAGAGCTTCTCCAAATAAAAAATATACATATTTCTATTTTCGTAAATACTCACACGAGCACACAAACATATATATATTTCATTACACACAAAATTTTGGAAATTAAGGGACAATCGGCATAAATCTACAAGTATGGGGAGCCTTATGAGAACGTTCTCAGTAGAGCCGGACTTTCACCAGCTGAGGATTGACGCTCTATGTAATTTGAGGCCCTTCTGTAACGAAATTTAGGTGAAATATTTTTTTCAAATTATACATGATTGAAAAATTATGTAATTTTGGATGAATTAGTGTTCAAGGATAACAACTAATGACAACAAAAATATATTTTAAAAGTACGAAACCCTAATATTGGTAAGTCCAGCACACTAGTCTGCAATAGTAACTAATTTTTGAAGTTAGCTTGTTTAACATTAGATAAGGCAACACGCTCTCTCTCTCTCACACACACTCACTTAGAGAAATTTTTTATCTCACAATTTATAACTTATGTAACTGTGTCTGAGGATTGAAATTTTTTGTCCATTCATTAAAATCTTTACTAGAGGACTTGGAGGTTGCAACACGCAATTTCTTCGTTTGAGTGATCAAGAAGAAAGACAAAATATTTTAATTTACTAAAACCTAGAAATATAACACACACACACACACACACACACACAATATATATATATATATAGTGTGTGTGTGTGTGAGTGAATAGACCAGCTCAAACAAAGGAAACCACTCAACTCTAACCCAAAATTTAATATACTGATAATAGCGTAGATATTTCCTACATGAGTTTTCGAAAGATTTTAATGAGTGATTTGTATGTACTACAAAGACATGAATTTACCCAACCCCTCCGCAACCGACAGGATGTGCAGCAAACGGAACACAACGGGTTTCAATTCGGAATTTAACTTCTTCTAGAGCAGTTGCCCTACTAAAGATTATGAGCTGTCCTATTCACCCGTAGCTGGAGGAAGAAAAGGTAAATTCACACCTTTCCCCGCAAGGTGAAGTGAAACATAAACTACCTTTGAACTTGGTTCGTCGAGCCTATTTCGTACGACCATAACCGTTACGCTGCAAGCACCTGCTTGCGAGATCGACGAAAAAAGATAAGTGTAGATCAGTATAAAAACTGAGAAACGAAAGATGTCTAAAATTTATGTAAGGTGCCAATTTAAAAAAAAAAAAAAAGGGTCACAATAAAAACAGAATTGGGCCTAAGTTTTAACGTAGAGTTTAGCTTTGGGAAATGCAGAGAAACCTTTCATGACTCTTGCTCCCATGTTCACTCTGAGTGGTAGCACCTGATAAGGTCCAATCCATGGGCCAAATAGAACAAACTATGTGCAAACAAATGACTGATGTTAAATTGTGATTTATATAGCAAAAGCCCTTTTAACTGTATTCAAAAAGAGAATTCAGGCTCGTTTAAGAATGTTATCAACAAAATATTTACAAATTAGATATATATTTGATATATATGTATAACCAGAATTTGCATTAAATAACCTACAATAGTTAATATGCCATAAAACCCAACTTTAGAAAATGCTTAATCTAGCGAAAATAACTGTTCATATTTAGTCAAACATTCTGAATTTTGTTTATATGTAATTCTTCAAAGTATAAATTATGTAAAATATTTATATGACACAATTGTTTAGTTAAACACTAACACTCAAAGGCAAAAAACAAAAATGTCTAAATCAATAAATCTGTTAAGTGTGACTCATTTGAATTATATATATATATATATATATATATATATATATATATATATGAAATGCAAATAAGAAAAGTTTGATTAAAAAAATGCTCGATGATACAATTGCAGAACAGGTACAAAAGCTAAAAAATATATCGAACTGTTGGAGTCCATAACTCGAAATTTCATTTGAAGCTCACAATCATCAAACGTAAATAGGAGAAAGTGGAGGATTAACCATAATTTGCAGGGCGAGGTATTAATCACATGGTAAAATGATAACCCACGTGACTCAGACGGGAAAAAAATTGATTAAGGGCATTCCAAATACAAGAGAATTAATGATGGAATTAGACACAGGAAAATATATTACGATAACGATACTTAGATATCAATTCGTGCTTTTTTTTTTTTGTTCAATTTAATTTTTGCATGTACCAGGATACAGAAGTTTTCTTCCAGACATAATCTGCAGCTGTTGTCACCTCCTTTATAAGCTTGGGCATTTTTCACAATATCCAAGTTTAAAAGGGAAAATTTTCCCCCATTTCCTCTGATTTGTTATATATATATATATATATATATATATATATATATATATATATATATACACACACAAAGCCCAGTCGATTAGGACCGAAGAATACACTTAATACATCTCTGTAGAAGAGTAAGATCTCCTCTAATGAGTCCTGGATACAACACTAAACCAACTGATGGTGTGGTTCCAGTCCTGAAGATAAGGAGAATGGGGAATACCCCTTCATTGTCGTTACTCCCAGGTCTAATCTAGGATCTCACAATCCTGTGTTGTTTGTCCCGCTCACGATCGCCATAAAAGCAGCAAAGCTGCTGAACTGTGCTTCTTGTACTACCAAAATATTGCAAAACTTTAAACTCATACCAGAAAAAAAATTATTATACGTAACATTTCAGTAAATTTCTGAGAATATTATGGCTGCTTTTACTAAGTTATCAGCAACAAAATACACTTGAACAAAGGCAGAGAGTATGGAAGTCGAATCGATGGGACAATAAAGATAAGGACGAAAGTCCGAAATAATGTAAGATCAATTTTTTGGAACATCCTGTTGAATTTTAGTGAAAATAAAATTATTCAAACACGCACAAACTCATAGACCCCAGTTTGTTAGGACTGTAGAATGCGCTTAATACATCTTTGCAGAGGACTAAGATCGCCAATGAGTCCTGGAAACGACACTAAACCAACTGATGATAATGTTACAGACATGAAACTTTTGGAAATGTGGGGTATGCCTTCATTGCCATTACTCCCAGTTCTACTCTTAGCTTGAGTGTTAGTACCTGTTAGGATTCCGTCTATGGGTCAAACAGAACTATTTCATCATTTACTATACTTAAAACTATTTTCTTTGGACCCTAACTTACTTTGTACACAAAAATGAAATTATTAAAAGATAGAGACACTTCTTTATGACTTTTGGTTGATACCCCCATCCGGACGGGCTTTGTTCCCATCTCAAAAATAAGCGATCATATCTTCACGTACATCAGGGGGATAGGAGGGTTTGGGTGGAAAGAAAGACGTAGAATAAAGAAGACAAAAGCAAATAAAAAAAAAATAAACGAGAAAAAAAGTCCGGGGTCACAGAGAAAGTATATAAACTAATATCAAGTTTGGGCACAGGCATGTGTGAATGGAAGAAATTTGTGAGGTTGGGGGTCTGATAGCAAAGGCTGGCGGAATTCGAAGGAACTGAGTTAGGGACTTGGCAATCTTTTCTAATCCGTCTATCCTTCACAAGAAAGACAAATTAGAATGTTATCAGTAAGAAACATTTTAACCCAAAAGATTTGGTTCGTTTCTTGGGGTAGGTGATAGGAGAGGAGGTCCAACAGGGTTAGAATGGCAACAGGAGGTGGGCACCGAACGATGGTCTTTTCAATAACTCCGTCAGTATCTAACAACGATCTGTGACCCCCAGGGCCAATCTAACGTTGTTAACTACTTCATGTGTTAAGAGAGACAAAGGGACGGGAAGGGACGGAGAGAGAGTGAGTTGATTACTCTTTCTCCATCTTGAAGCACTTTGTAGGTCTAATTATGTACCACTTGCTTGATGAAGCTCTTTCCCCACCGTCTCTTTTTTTTCACTTTACTGGTTCCCTCTCGTTTCCACCCCATACTCCAGCAGACCAGGATCAGCGAATAAAACTAACAACACCTCCTTCCTCAACCCACAAGAGAACGTCTGGAAAGGGAATGGGTCTGAAAGATGGGGTGGAAACCTCGAAGAGATTTGCGAGCGAGGAGCAATTCCGCATTTTTTTCTTTTTTTTTTTTTTGTAAAAAAAAAAAAAAAAAAAAAAAAAAAACTGCATACAATAACATTTAGTTATATTTGTTGTTTTTGTTCTGGTGTGAAAGAAATCAAGTTGGTAGGGCAGGATCTCACTAACGGCGGTTTTATTTATCCACCATTGCCCCATCTAGTAAAATATTTTTTGTTCAAAACTTATTAAACTAAGACCACTTAAAGCCATGTTGGCAAAACTTTGAATATGCTGATTGCATCCCCTGAAGAGGGAGTAAGACACTAAACTCTATTCGGTGGTGAGGCTCCAATACTGGAGATCTTCTGAGGAGTGTAGAATACTCTTTCATTATCATTACTTCTTAGCCCACACTGACCCTGAATGGTAGTATCTGTTCCGGCTCCATCCATGAGTTAAATAGATGTTTTATAATCGTATTCAATAGGAATTCTTCATACTCTATAACTTTAGATTATTTGTATTTAGTATAGTTACTTGAAGCTGTAATTATTTACTAAGATTTAATTTAGTTTCTTTGTTTAGTGGCATATCCCGCTTCCTGGCTTATTTAATGCCAAAGCCGTCCTTGTAGAACAGTAAGTTTTATTTAACCCATTATTGATGGAATAAGAGGGTTCTCATGCCTTTCCTAGAGTGAACGTAATAGCGCGACTGGAGTTTAAACTAGCTTACTTCAAGGCTGTAGTCCTGCACTTGAGCCCTTACGCCACGGAGACGTCCCTGTTTAATAAGGATAATTATTTGCTACTAGAAACCACATGATTATAAATATTAGATAGGAATACAACAGTGAGCAAATTATTTATATTAAATAATAATAATAATAATGTGATTCACTTGGAAATGTGTAAGAAATTTAAATTCGACCATACTAACAAATGGTATATGCACAACCCAGCACCTGTTCTAGAAAATGACTCGCATAAACTCCTATGGGACTTTAATATACAAACGGATCACCTAATCCCGGCCAGGAGACCAGAATTAATAATAATCAACAAAAAAAAAAAAAAAAAAAAAAGAAAAAGAAAAGAGAACTTGCAAAATAGTCGACTTTGCTGTCCCGGCAGACCACAGAATAAAACAGAAAGAATGTGAAAAGAAGGATAAGTAACTCGACCTTGCTAGAAAACTGAAAAAACTGTGGAACATGCAGGTGACAATGATACCAATTGTAATTGGTGCGTTTGGAACAGTAACTAAGGGATTACTAAAGGGACTAGAGGACTTGGAGGTTGGCGGACGAGTGGAGACCATCCAAACGACAGCATTGTTGAGAACGGCCAGAATACTAAGAAGAGTCCTGGAGACTTGAGGAGACTTGCTGTCACTCAGACTTCAGTGAAAAACCATCGGCTATCGCTGATGTGAAAAGCTCTAATGAGTGAACAATAATAATAATAAATGTTATATAATTGTATGCAAAATACAACACAAAAATGTCAAATGAATGCAATTCCCTAACATTTAGGCATAACATAATCCAAGACAGGTCAACATGCCATTAAAACCCACCAATCACTTTAAAGCGGTTGACCCTCTCTCAGCTCCCACCCACTTTCTTGGTAATCTTTGCTATAGCAATACACACACACACGTATATATATATATATATATATATATATATATATATACACATACATACACACACACGTATATAGGAAAAAGTTAAGTTGGCGACCCAAGTCGAGAGCGACTTGAAAGATCCTTTTTCATTAGCTACTACACCGAGGTGTAGCGGAGGGCGCAACTTCTTTCCCTGGATTGCTCCACTTTACCCTTATCTTATAATGCTGAGTGTTAAGCAAGGCGGCATCAAGTATCATTTTTTGAGTCTTTGGTATGACTTGACCTGGGATTAAACCCCAGTCTACCGAGCAACTGGCGAACACTCAACCCACTCGCCAATATATACCTATATATATATATATATATATATATATATATATATACACACACCCACACATACATGTGTACACACACACACACACACACACACAGAGAATGAGAATTATAGTAGTATACCGACAGTATAACTTATCTACCTCGACTTTATGAATGTTGCTGACACTGATTATTGCTTTAGCTAAGTAGATATTAAAGATATTTATCTTGTTGATGAAAGTTGATATAAAAACGAAGCCTTTTCATAGGTCATAAATTGCCCTCTCTGAGGTTGTGGTCGTTCATTTTTTTCATAATTGAGTTTTCACATAATCTGGCGATCTCGCAACAAATATGTGACAGGAATGAGTGTATAGAGGAGATGGAGACACAGAAATAGGAAGAGAAAAATAAATGAATAAATTAAAAAGAACATTTTTTTTTAATTATCTGTGATTTTTCTTTTATTAGTTATCTCCCTTCTATAAAATTACAATCCCACTTTCTAAATCCCAAGGTGACTTTGAGGATTCTCTCTCTCTCTCTCGTGTGTGTAAGAAATATGACTGAAAAAGTAGAAACAGAATTGTTGAAATAAACAAGTTATTCGTGTATGATGACGCGTTTCGTTTATACAATTTCCTCAGATACTATGAAAATGTTTTTGAAATGATAACGGAATTTATTGATGTAAATCACCAAGGAAACAGACAGAAGCTGAGAGTTGGTTGGATGAGAGCTTTTAGATTTTAAATTTATTTGAAAATCTGTTCCGCAGTTCTTATTACTGAAAAATAATTCAGCTTGTAACTCATTACTAATGCAATAACTACTGTCGTCCAATTTATTTACTAAAAAAAAAAAAAAAAAAAATTCGTTTTCATTTTTCAATCATGTTTCGTAGCTACATGGAATTGTTAGTGATACATAGCAATACTTGGAACCATTTCACTTTGTTGACTTACGCAAAATCAAAATGTTAGAAATAGAATTGTTTGATCCTTTATCTACAAAATAAGTTTACAAATCATATATAAATGCAATAACAGGATTTGGCATTAAATAACCAACAATGGTTGATATGCCATCAAACCAAACCAATATGGAAAATAGATAAATAAACAAAGTATTCAGCAGACGATTTTTGTTCGCAAATAGCAAACGTCAACCGTTTGGGTTTTTACATTAAACCATAATCAGGTTAGTTAATATGCAAGGTATCTTTTGAATGATATTCGATTTTGAAAAAATGGAAAAATAGAATATAATTCAGAAAATACATCATTAATTGCCCTGGTCATGAGAAACCGAAGCATTTAACGCTGTAAATAATAAATAAAATCATCCTCTAAATACCTAGTTTTCTCTTTTTTCATATTTGTATATTTACATAGCGTTTAATTCTATTTTCCCTGATTATATGTTTTGTTTTTTAAGGATGCCTCGCATGGTATAATTATTATCGAACTATAACGCTTGATAATGAGTTTGATTTTCACTGAGTGCCCTATAATTCAGCCCTTCACTAACAGATATATTCTATGACCTATGAGGTTGTTGGTATCAAATGCAGAGTAAGTGGTCTCTTAGGGCAAAGAGCTTAGTGGTCGTATCGATCAACACAGGTTGTGTTGGGTTATGTGGGACTGACAATCAGAAACGATTCTTGACCTGACCTATAAAACTGAAGGCGAGTCAAAACATGTTTAGCGGTATGAACTGAAAGCCGAAATCATTTTAGGGAAAGATAAAATGGCTGCTTCAATTTTATCTAAACGAATTGTACTTGTACGCATGCGCATATTTACAATAAGTAAAAATGGCGACAGACATCTATAGAACCAAAATAACAAGCCGAAATTATTTAATAACGTCCACAAAATCAGGAGATTTGGAGATAAAAAGAGGTCCCTAAACACAAAATGGTTCTATAAACGATTTTAAAAGCAAGAGAGCTTCAAATTTACCGAAAGATGAAACGGTGATCGTTTTAGTCTTGAAGGGAAAAAACCATTCATGTTGGATCTTCAAAAGTTGTCTAGATTAATATCTTTTTAATGTTATGTTTTATATATTTTCCAAGTCAAAAATAAATACACCTGTGACTGCTATTAATATACGAAGACTTGACAAAAAGACAGTCGTGTTCTATATCTTCTATTTAGGTTTAGAAATGTCATCGTTGATTAAAAGATGGACACTCCTCATAATTTGGCCCAGAATCTTACAAGTTCAGAAGCTCGGGTCATTGATGAAAATAAGTTGATATAAATGAAGTATAACATATGTCCCACAAAACTTGGTACATTTAGTACGTGAAATCTATATATAAGTGTCTCAACTATTATAGAACAACGGTAGAGATAATATAAAAAAAGGTCGATATGAGAAGATATTCGGAAGTCGAAAAGCTTCTTTGAAATTAAGTGATCAAAATTGAACTACTTCAGTCCCATAAAAGTTAGTGCATTTAAGTGCATGACATTTATATGCTAATGTAGCAATTATTATGGGACAAAGTGAGATACAAAAGAAATGAAAGATTTTAACAAAAAAAAAAAAAAAAAAAAAAAAAAAAAAGAATAAAAAGTAATGAAAAAAAAGAAAAATAAAATAAAGAGTGAATGAAAAGTTGAAGAAAAGGGAAAAAATAAACTGAAAGAAAAAAAAACGAGAACAGGAAGAGGGAGAAAAAAAGACAGGAAGAGGGAGAAAAAAATTAATTCTAATGACATTGTCAAACAAAGGTTATTTTACACCAATAGGTTAGGGAATCACGTTCATTGTATATTCAAATTTACGTTTTTTGAGAACTTGTTTTGGATGTTTTTTGTACAGTCCTATCCAATAAGATTAATTTCTAAACAAATCTATTTGACCTATAGATAGGACCTTAACAGATTCTATCATGCCAGAGACAGTGGACCTGGGAGTAATGACAATAAAGGAGTTCTCCAGAATTGAAACCTCACCATTAGATGCAGTTTAGTGTCATATCCAGTCCCCTCCCCGGTTTATTTTTTCTTGTTCTTTTTCCTTTTTTTGTAGAGGAAGAGATTCTTACCTCTCTGCAGGGGACACAGCGTATTCTAAGCCCTGTCGACAGAAAGAAGAAAAGAAAAAGAAAGGAGAAGAGGAGAAAGAATGATAAAAGAAAAAGAATAAGGAAAAGAAAAAATAAAAACGAGAAAGAATAGGAAAAAACAAGAAAAAGGAGGAAAAGAAAGGTGGTTGAACAAAAAGGAAAGAAAAAAAAAAAAGAGGTGAAGAAAGGAGAAAGAAAAGAAAAAAATGGTCAAAGAAAAAGAACAAAGAAAAGAAAAAGATAAAAACGAGAAAGAATAGGAAAGGAGGAAAAACAAGAAAAGAGGAAAATAGAGTTGAACAAAAAAGGGAAGAAAAAAGGTGAAAAAAGAAAAGAAAGAAAAAAGAAATTTAGCCAAAATTTTATTTTAATTCTATTTTCAATTTTTTTTTCTTTTGGCGGTGGGGAGAGCGATATTTTTTTTTTCAAATGTTGGCAAAGAAAACAATGTAAACAACACTGACCAATTTAATCAGTGGATGACTTGTCTTCAAACAGTGGCAAAAACTGACCGAAAATTTTTGGCCACTGACCAAACCAACAAGACTGACTGACTGACAGTATTTGAATGGACATATCAACATATATAATTTTGAAACTGACAACTGTCAAAATGGAAATAGAATATTTGTATGAATAAATGTGAATTTCTATGCATGTTTTCGCAGCCAACATCATGTTAACTGGTTAAGACACATGATCCATGTGCAATGCGTATCATATGTGCCAACAAATGGTGTTTATCAGTCATGGGATACTGAATTTGCATAAGGATTTTAAAAAGGCAGTTTCGATAATTAACCGTTCTGCTATTCATAAGTAATCTTCCTATATATATATATATATATAAAGTAATATCCAGTCATAGTTAGAAGACAGTGGGTGTGAATTAATCGTGTAGAGAACATATGAAGAATTTCATATAAGTATATGGGAGTGCTCGATGTATGGCTATTGTTATATATTCCCTATCCAGGTTTATCTGATAAAATTCACAGAGTGTATACAATGAAATTAGAAGAAAACTCAAATCTGGTTTAAATAATGATATTCATAGCCGAAATAAATTTATAATGACAATTTAACCAGGTTTGAGTTTTCTACAAATATATATATATATATATATATATATATATATATATATATATATATATATGTTGAAAGTAATCCAAACTGAAGAATTTAATAAGAAAGTTAATCGAAGTTATAACGTTTCAGTTTCAATAAACCATCATCAGGACTTAAAAAAGAGGTTATGAAGAGTCGTTAGTTCGCCGATGGATGATCAACGAAAACCACATAAGTATATACATACATATATATATATATATATTCCTACATGTATAAAAACCCTATCATTGGTATTGAGCACTATTTAATAATACCGCAAAATTTGGTCCACCATTATCTCACCAAGTGAGCTAGTGATAACCATAAACCTCTTTTTATATATATATATATGCAGCATTTTATCAGATACTTCATGTTTGTCAACTGTATCTTAGATCCGTTCAAGACTTCTTATACGTCGTTTGATAGGGAGATTTGTGCACTGTTACAAGAAATATATAGATGATTATGACACATCATTGTGTTTGTCATTTTATTATTCGCTCTTGCAAAGATAGCTCACGTGGAGACCGAAAGTAGTTAAGGAAAAATACAGCGCCTTCCTGAATTCATTCTATCCCGAAGTCAAATGACTCGTAGGAAAACTTGAATGGATCAAAGATGAAATAGGAAGAAACAAAGTGTCTGTTCAAGTTCATTAAACATGTTTTAAAAAAGAAAATGCAATACACACAATAGTTTTGCGTATAATTTTTATAATTATAAATTATCATATAGATTCTTTTTTGAGGGGAGGAGGTATTTGTATATAAATTAAAAAGTAAGTTGGTGACCGTAGTTAAGGGCGACCCGAAGTCTCCCTTTTCATTAGCTACTACACCCAGATGTAGGGAGTGCGCTACTCCTTTCCCTGGATTGCTCCACTTACGGCTTGATCCCTACCTTATAACGCTGAGAGTTAAGCAAGGAAGCATCAAGTACCATTTTTAGTGTCTTTGGTATAACTTGATCTGGGATTGAACCCCAGTCTCCTGGACCATTGGCAAACATTCTACCCACAAGACCAATGAACCGGTCTTTGCATATAAAACTCTTTTTTGGATGAACTGATAACAGAAAAATAGTACGGAAATATTTTGCAAATTCAGAACAACACTTCTCAGGTTTTCAATTAAGACTCTTTCTTTCTCCGGGACAAGATACTCAACAAAAGCCTAACACCACTCCGTGCGTGCGTGCGCGTGCGCGCACACACACACACACACACACACACACACACACACACACACACACACACACACACACACACACACACACACACCCCTGTTTATCTATCACTCTATCTATCTATATATATATATATATATATATATATATACATAAATAAAGTTGGCGACCGTAGTCGAGGGCGACCAGAAAGCTTCCTTTTCAATAGCTACTACACTGAGGTATAGGAGAGGGCGCTACTCCTTTCCCATGATTGCTCCACTTTACCCTTGATACGCACCTTATATTGCTGAGTGTTAAGCAAGGAGGTATCAAGTACCATTTTTTAAGTCTTTGGTATGACTCGACCTGGGATGGAACCCCGGTCTCCCGGGCCATTGGCGAACACTCGACTACGGTCGGCCAACTTATTTAACTTATATATATATATATATATATATATATATATATATATATGCATACATACACATATTAGGCACACACATACACATTCAGGTGAGGTAAACAAAATAGTTTAGAAATCAAACGTTTTCCCAAACGCCAACGGAAGGAAACAGAAGAAACATATGAAGGTAATGTGGAGGAGGGGGTGTAACAGAGAACCAGGTAAACAAGAAAGGTAGGAAAGCAAGGAAGAAAAAAAAATGGAAAGAAAGAAAGAAAAAGGTTCAAACGACAAAACATTAAAGCCAACAAAAGAAGAAAGTGACCAGACAAAGGCTAATTGATTGTGAAAACTAAATTATAGGTGTGCAACAAGCCTATATATATATATATATATATATATATATACATACACACACCAACTTGCTGGACACCTATAGTATGTGTGTGTAATTGATCTGTAGATTTTCGCACACACGACCAAAAATAAATTTACAATGACACCAGGAAAGTGAAGTTTATATATATATATATATATATATATATATATATATATATGTATATGTATGTGTGTGTGTGTAGTTGGGCAGCAGTCTTTCATTTAAGCATGTTTGATTAAATAATAAAGATACATTTTGTCTATTAAGATCCATTCAAGTTTCCTGATAAGTGTCTTGGTTTCAGGTTATCACACACACACACACACACACAACTTTCGATTTCTTTATCTCTCATTCTACACCAATTTTCTCTTTTCTCTCTTATTTTGTGTTTTTCTGCTCTTTGTTGATTACTATTTGCTTCCACCTCCCTCTTTTTTTTTTCTTCCCGTATTTCTTCTGTTTACACGTGTTATACGAGAATGACGAACGTCCTCATTTCTCTCACTCACCGATATCAAGTCACATTGTATCAGAAAACTATGAGCTAGCCGTGATAGATATGTATAAAATCATTAAAATAATAAAAGTGAAGGTTTGGTTTGGTCGGTTTCTTTGTTTTCCAGGCATATCAACCTTCGTGGGTTATTTAATACAACCGACTTGTACAAGAACAGTAGTGATACTATATAACCTAAAGATGGAGGGATAAAGGGGGGACGTGCCTTTTAATATAGGTATTATTACGAAAGTGAACAAAATAGGTAAAAATGAACTGCTTTATATAAAATAAAATAGTTAAAATACCTTGATTTGTTTAATCATTTATATTCATGAATATAACCTTTGCTTTTTTTTATCTATAAACAAACACTCGCTCGCACGCGCACACACACACATATATATACATAAGATGAACTCATAAGACAAATAATATTTCTTTCGTGTTATTTTTTCATTGTTCTAAACGGGTTTCGACCTTAGGATTCATTTATATTAAGTGCATTTACAAAGAAGGCGATTATATTGAAAAATAATTATTTGTTATGTAAAAGAATACTTTTTATTCTCAAGTTACTTATGTACCTGTATACACGTGTTTGGTTTGGTTTCTTTGTTTAATGGTATATCAACCTTTGTAGGTTATTCAATGCCAAAGCTATTCTCCTAGAAGAACAGTAGTGGTACTATTTAACCCATAGCTGGAAGGATAAGGGAGTTCATACCTTTCCTAAAGGGTATTTGCCCGAAAGTGAACGTAATAGCACGACTGGAGTACGAACTCACGTACTCCGATTCCGCAGTCCGTCGCTTTAACCATTACACGCATTCACGTGTATACGTGTGTGTGTGTGTATATATATATATATATATATTTCTATACTTTGACACACCCACACATGTGTGTGTGTGTGTGTGTATATGCACGCGCCTACTAGTACAGAAATGTATTAAAAACAGATTTTAACACAAAAATAATACAGCTGAGAATTTTTATCTTACTATGACACACGGCCACAAATATGGAGTGTTCAGGAAACAGCAAACTCATTATGGTTAGCGTAACGGTTATAATGATAGGAAATGGAATCAGCGACCAGAGTTCGAATCCTGAATTAGACGTTTTGCATTTCACTTTGCGTTGATATTCTTAGGAAAGGCATGAAGCCATCTCTACTCTCATAGCGTCAGCTATGGGAAAAATAATAGGGCAGACAGGGCACTTTAGCCATGGTTAAGCAGTCTCAGAGAATTCAAACAAACGTTACTTAGGTATCAGATTTGACCTGTGATGAAAGGTTTGGTTTCTTTATTTTAATGGCATATCAACCTTCATGGGTTATTTAACGCCAAAGCCATACTTCTAGAAGAACAGCAGAGATGCTATTTAACCCAAAGCTGGGAGGATAAAGGGATTCATACCTTTCCCCAAGGGTATTTGCCCGAAAGTGAACGCCAGAGCGCGACTGGAGTGCAAACTCGCTTACTACGATTCCGCAGTCCAGCGCTTTAACCATTACACCACGAGGATACCCCCCGTGACGGAGGGGTTGATTGGTTTGGTTTGTTGGGTTTTATGGCATATCAACATACGGAGGGGTTGAGTAATACATACAGTTGTAATGGTTAACGAGACTGGATTGATAAACTGTTACATACAGGAATTTTCAGGGTATAGATAAAAATTATATCTATAAACACATAAGCATATATAGATAGATATTGACTCTTCAAAAAATACCTATACGTTCAAAATGCTGATTAATTACATCTACATACACATTCCAAAACGTTTAACACGCATGCTCAGAAATGAAAAGCCCGAATAGATTTTTCATTGAAGAAGTACATGGATTATCTGAATAACAAGGGTCAGCTAAGAGCAATGGATCTCTAATCGTATTTCCAATCCCCCCATTTAGTAACAGATTTACAGTTTTAATCCAGATTACTGAATCTCACTAAAAATATGTGCAGCAGAATTTAGCCGATACCTTGAGCAGTACTCAATTTTACCTTTCTTCACTTGCCCCTGCCATTATCTCTCCAGTCAGTCACAGAGATAATCTCCTTGGGATTATCTAGGATTTAAAAAAAAAAAAAAAAAAAAGAAAAAAAAAAAGAAAGGGACTTTTATATCCTATGCAATCAAAAGAATGCACTTGGGAGCTGAGCTATAGAACTGGCCAGCATTTAGGGAGAGATAATCCCGTGGGGGGGGGTAATCCGGGAGGATTTTAGGCATTCCTTAACTGGGATCTACATTTAAATCTACATCGATATTTCTATAAGTAGATATTTATATAGGGAGATAGAGTTGAATTTAAAAAATCAATAAATAAAAATTAGCGAAAACAAAATTTTAAAATGCGTAACCAGAGAAATCAACAAAAATTAACCATAAATCACTACCTTGATCTGTGCGTGTGTGGATATATATATATATATATATATATATATAAAAACGGTAACAAAAATTATTGATTCATTTTTGTAAATACATATGTTCCTCCAATAATTTTGGAATAAAAATCTTATATAACTAAAAATGCTTTAATACAAACACACACACACACATATATATATATATATATATATATATATATATATGTATATCATCGTTAATAATAATAATCATATATATATATATATATATATATATATATATATATATATATATATATATCGAGCGTCCTGCGTGTCAAGCCACACTGAAGAGTTCTGATAGAACGAAACAGTCTGTCTGTAGATGACTATATATATATATATATATATATATATACACACACAACTTTATATATCACCGTTAATAATAATAATCATATATATATGTAAACACACAATTATTTGCTCTGTGAAAAAATTTCCAGCGGTCATTTTTTAAAACCCAAAGACTGAATAAGTAGAAAAATTATCTCTAAGAATATGTTCGAAACCTTTGTTCACACCAAATAATTTTCATCTTAAATCTCATATTTCAATATTTTCTTTTTAAAAGAAAATTAACATTAAAAAACACCATTAAGTATCGTTTAACTCTCTCTCTCTCTCAGTGTATATATATATGTATATATATATATATATATATATATATTGATAAATAGATATATAGAGAGATAGATAGATAGATTTGAAGGCTCCCAAAATAATTCATACGGACAATGGGTTGATGTTAGATTTAACTCAGCTATTCATTAGTTTAAATGATTCAGCTATGCGCTTGATTTGAAATTAAAAAAAATTAGACACTTTTCCATAACATCAAAAATATTTCTGACTTCCGATCAACAAATCATTTGCCTTTAATACAATGTAATATTCAAATAAGTCATTTCTGAAAAGAACTGTCTCTGGCACTTTAACAAAATACAAGGGGGGGGGCTGTGTATGCAAGTATCGATCTTCTATATAAAAACGAGAAAATATATATATATATATATATATAAGCACCAATAAAATTAGAAGATAAAGAGAAATTTGTAAATTTATTATCATCTAAATGTTAATTCAGCCTAATTAAAGTAGTTGAAAAACAACAAAAACTGAAATATTTAAAAAAAAAAAAAAAAAAAAAATAATGATAATACAGGACTGATTTTTTTCTTTCTCCTTTCTTTAGAGAAACCAGAGGAAAAACACGTTTAGATGAAAGGAAAAATTATTGAAAATGTGGTAAGAATTCAGGTTGAAAAATAGATTAAAATTCACACATACACACACATGCACGCCCAGAAATATATATGCACAAACAAGCCCTGATATATATATATATATATATACACACGTCCAGAAATATATATGCACACACAAGCCTATATATATATATATATATATATATACACACACACTCATGCACGCCCAGAAATATATACGTATATATATATATATATATATATATATATATATATATATACACACACACAGGTTTCAACTGAAGATATTTCTTTTCCAAATATATGAATCTTTCAGTAATGAAGCCGACAAGAAAAGGTGAGAATACAACTTATTCATTTGAGATTTTATACTGTTCTACTGTCTGGTATTTGAGCTCTTTTTTAAATAAAGAAAAAACGGTCTTATAACGATTAGTTCATTTAACCACACACACACACACACACACATGACCAATAGGATATACAGTGTATCTAAGGAAATATTGAAATAGCTCAACATAATTCTAAATGCATAGAAAATGCCTCAAGGTAAAATAGTTCCCGATTATCTTCATCACAGGCTCAAATTCATCAAATTAGACACCTTCAATAATCTTTTTTTTTCCCCCTTTTTTTTTTTTTTTATTGCTGTTTTCCAACTCCTCCTACCACTCATATCATCATTAATAAAATAATAAGTGGTTGCAGTCAGAATACCAGTATGAACGAACCCGTATGTGCAAAAAAGATTTATAATTATATAGCCAATATTATTGTTACGAGAGAGAGAGAGAGAGAGAGAGAGAGAGCTATTTGTGTTATAAATAATTATTATTGCTATAATAAACACCCCTCACAAATGTATGTGTGTGTGTGTGTAAACGAGTGAGGGAGATGGGTGGGGTTAGAGAGATTATGAATGTGAGTGCGTGCTAGAGGGGCGGGAATAAGCCCGTTAGATCGCGTACATGTT
>OY757931.1:57806204-57813704 GCA_963585895.1 Sepioteuthis lessoniana | reverse complement strand
CACATGTCATCTTTGACAACTTCAACAATTTTCTTCAAATGTATTTCGTACCAATAATGTTGTGAAAGATAAAATAGGAAAAAGCTTTTTAAAAAGTTAATGATTTTTATGAGCTAAATCGCTGCTAAGCCCGACAGTATTTAAAGGGAGACCTACAATACAGTTAGACAGATACGGGCCTTGGATACAAAGCAATTATGACACTAGGGGTATTTATTTTCTTAGCAGTCATTTGTGAAAAGTATCATAGTAATAAAATATTTATTCACGAGAAAAAAAAATGCTTATATCATTTTTGGACGTGCCACATTTTCGTTAAATGACACATCTTAATTTAATTAATTACTATTATTATAATAATCACTATTTATTTATTTATTTATTGGGGAAAAAAAAAAGAAAGAAATAAAGACCTTAGTTAATTTTATAATCTAACAACCTGCAAGTGGCGAACATCCACGTATTTAACCTCACTAAACCAGTTCTCACTGAGCGTCCTATATTTCAAAGCTGAGTAAATAACAATACTTGGAAACAAAAACGTCATATTTCTGATTAACGACAAAAATATAGAAGAAAAAGAATCAGTTTCCTAGTAAATCGACACCTATATGCGTCACAGATTGTTAAATAAGTTGAAAGAAAAAAAGTTTTTGTCCTTCCAGACAATTTATGAAATGCAGCAAAATCACCAGATGTATTGAACCCAAGCAGGTTTGAAAAGGTTAAAACTGTGAAATTAAATTCCTATATTACCTGTTATATCACTAAACATACAAGCGCTATATATATCTCCCACCCTTTCTTCCTGTGTCTATTCTGAATGTAATTATTTTATCCATTAGATCTGAAGAAGCCCTGTTATTTTTGGTGTTATAGATTCATATCAATACCCATAACAGGATGGAAATAAATTTATAATCCTAATGTGACCGGTTTTTGTTTATTGCTCTGTGATGTCAGTTACATTGAGCTCTTTACCAGGAAAATTTAAATGTTCATAGTTGAATGATTTTTTGTCCGGACAGAATTATTCCCGACTCCGGTTTAACTGAACGATACTATATATATATATATATATACCCCCTCTCCTTCTCAATTTATATATATATATATATATATATACACACACACACACACGTCTATATACGATGACATGCTATATATATTTTCTCTTCAAAAAACCCAACAATCGGTCACATTAAGATAATAAATTTATTTCCATCTGATTAAGTCCTGTTAATTTTTTAGAGCATTGATTTATATCAAGGCTTTTAACAGGAAGGAAATAAATCTATTATCTTAATGTTGTTGGTTTTTTAATTTTTTGAAGAGAAAATTATTTGCTCTGTGGATTTTATTTACATTGAGCTATTTACCTGGATTATTTCAATTTAATATTCTTTTTTGAAAATTTAATTGATCCTGATTGGAATTATTCCCTACTCCAGATTCACTGGGTTGAATAATATATATATATATATATATATATATATATATATATAAATTAGCGTATGAAAAATAAAAAAGATAGTTTTAGACATTTTATTAAACCATTTGTAAACCCCTCCAAACAAACTGGGAATTAAATACTTACAAGTCAACAACTGCATCAATATGATGACTCTGCGATAAATACAGGACGCCAATTGTGGTGGGATGGACGAATGAGAAACAAATACGATGATAAAATGAAAAAAATTCTTTTTACCGGTTTCTTCCCTACCCTGCTCAACTTTCTCTGTATATTTCAGTCAAACTAGTTGATTAATAACATTGATATTTTTTGCTTAGTTTGGAAGGGAAATACAGGTTATTTTACTCATTAGAGTTTTTCACATCAGCGTTAGCTGATGGTCTTTCACTGGAGTTTGAGTGACAGCAAGTCTCAAGTCTCCAGGACTCTTCTCGGTATTCTGGCCGTTTATACTATCATTATTATTAATTTTGATCAACCTTGAATGAACGTTAAAACAATAATCCCCCCCGCCAATATATATATATATAATTAAAAAAAAATTAAAAAGATAACTAAAAAAAAAATAAATAAATAAATAAATAAATAAAAGCACTAATAAACCAAGATACCAAAGTAAGGGATACATTTTTCTGAGTGATTTCAGGATACAGCGATGCAAATAAATAAAATACAACAAATCTAAACATAAAAAAGTCGTTAAAATTAATATTACGTTCGTTTTATTGCTAAACAAAATAGTTAAGCAAAATATATTTTATCCCAGATTTTTTCCCCATAACTACAAACTCTGCAGTGTTTGGAACTGGTTTATAACAAAAATTCATTCAAATCTCACGAAAATATTTGATTAGATATTTTTTTTTTTTTAAATGGCAACAAATGAAACAGAGTGCTTGAACAGAGGTCTGTCATGAAACTTTTGATGGTTCAAAAAGTGCAAACTATGTGAAATTTACATAAAAATTTGTGTAGTGAAAAGCATTGTTTTAGTAAAAAAAAAAAAAAAAAAAAAAATGTTTTCCAATAGGGTAAATGTGGGTTTGTCACTACGAGCTTGAGTCGAAAAGATTTGTCCATGGAGTGGAAACATTGACTCTCCGGCAAAAAAAAAGTACCGAACGTTGTAAGAAGTAAAAAAGGTCACGCTGACTGTCCTCTGTAACATGAAAGCTCCCATCGGTATTGATTTTCTTCAAAAGAGCACAACTATTAAGGCAAAATTCAACTTATTCATTGAAAGACTCATATATATATATATATATATATAAATTTATGCAAGTGTGGATTGATAGATAGATAGTGACGTGAGTATATATATATATATATATATATATATATATATATATATATATATAGAGAGAGAGAGAGAGAGAGAGAGAGAGTTATATAGAGATTTTTAAAAGTTAACAAATATACATATTTTTGGCCAAAGATGAATGATATGCAAGCGACAATTTCTTTCAAAATAAATGACTTTCAGGGTAAGTTTTCATCAATTAAAGGGACTTTTTCTTTGCACAATATTTTCCTGCGCTATGGTGGGTATGGATACTCAAGTTATATATCTAGAGGTCTGCCAAATGTTTGTACCACTTGTGCTCTCTCCGATGAATTCTCTCCCAATTCGATGGGCCCGTTTGAGAGTCATAAATTGAGTGCATGTATTATCCTAATGACTACACTATTGTTTCCGTTTGGATCTGCTTTCCTAGCAAAGCTTAGAATACAACGACCGCATCCTTTCCAAGGAAGGTACCCCAACAACAAGGGGTAACCAGTGAAGGACTAAAACTGGACTCAATGGTGAGGCTCGAGTTCTGGAGCACTGGGAAGTGTCGAGTTCACTTCTTCGTTACCCATACTCCCAGGTTCATTCTGACTCGGAGTGCCTGTATCTGTTACGGTCCCATCGACGGGTCAAATACATCTGTTTGAAAATTATTAGTATTAGATAGGAATACTTAATACCATATAACTGTGCAAATTATTAGTGTTAAGAAAAGTTACTCGAGAGTATGATAGTTTACTAAGAACTATTATTAGCTACTTGAAACCATATAATGGTGGGCAGATTATTAGTGTTAGAAAGGAATACTTGAAACCATATGTGTTCAAACAAATAATTGTTATAAGTAAAAAAAAAAAAAAAAAAGAAAAAAAGTTTGATTTAAAAATATTGCAATAGGACATTTAAAATACATAACTAGGATTAAAATTTAACATTTTCAAATGCATCAAATTTTTTCATTAAATAACCCATAAGAGGTTGACATGCCGTTAATTAAACTAATATTAGTTTGGATATAACCGTTTTTGCTTGCCACCCCTCGATATATAATTAAGCAAAAATAATCAAATCAACAGCAATTTGGTGACAGTTATTCGCCGTTTCGTCCAACGAACTATTTAGGTCCTAAAGAAAATAATCTATTTTGATTTTCATTTTTTTTTCCAAAATAAAAATTAATTAAACCTTATTTGGCAAATTGAAAAAAATGATTAAATGAAAAAAAGTTTGTCTTATAGGAAATGCTTTTTGGACGAATTTCAAGCAAAACTGGGAGAGAATAGAAATTGTTTATACATCAGAAAAGAGAGAAGAGAAAGAGAGAGAAAAAAAAACAGGTAGGGAAAGGAAAGAAAAGTGAAGAGAAGGAAAAAAAGGAGAGGAAGAGCGACAAGATAGAAAGCAGAAGAGGTGGGGAAAAAGAAAGAAGGGAGAAGAGAGTAAAGAGAAAAGGAAGAAAAAGAGAGTAAAGAGAAAAGGAAGAAAAAGAGAGTAAAGAGAAAAGGAAGAAAAAGAGAGTAAAGAGAAAAGGAAGAAAAAGAGAGTAAAGAGAAAAGGAAGAAAAAGAGAGTAAAGAGAAAAGGAAGAAAAAGAGAGTAAAGAGAAAAGGAAGAAAAAGAGAGTAAAGAGAAAAGGAAGAAAAAGAGAGTAAAGAGAAAAGGAAGAAAAAGAGAGTAAAGAGAAAAGGAAGAAAAAGAGAGTAAAGAGAAAAGGAAGAAAAAGAGAGTAAAGAGAAAAGGAAGAAAAAGAGAGTAAAGAGAAAAGGAAGAAAAAGAGAGTAAAGAGAAAAGGAAGAAAAAGAGAGTAAGGAGAAGAGGAGAGGAAGAAGAGGGTGAGAAGTGGAACGAAATGAGAAAGGAGAAGAGGAGAAAAAAAGAAGGAAAGATATAGAAAAGAAGGAGCAAAGAGGTAGAAGAAGAAGGAAAAGAGGGAAATTAAAAGAAAAGAAACGAAGAGGAAATAAATTAGATTAAAAAAGTGGGAGGGAAAAAAAAGAAAGAAAATCTTCGGTTATAAGCGACAAGAACGAACACACACGCACAGGGTTTTTTTTTTTTCGGAAATTAGATCGAGGCACACACACACACACACACACACACACACACACCCTTTCCACCCGAAAAGTTGGGAAAAGAAGGTAGAAATAACGAGCAGGTCTACAATTAATGCGGTACACACTGTCACGAGAAATTAACTGTTTGCAGATCGGCTTTCGGCACCCACGGGCTTAAAGGGTACCTGGGTGGGTCCGGAGTGGACAAGGTCTGTTTTTAGTTCGTCTTCCTCAAACAATTGAAAAGAACTGATGTCATTCATGTGGAAATTCTACACGCCGACAAATTTTAATGAAATTTTTAACTCAAATTCCATACCAGCTCTTCTTACTATCCCGAAGCTTCAAAATAAAAACCAGATATGATGGCCATCCATTTGTGCTGGGTTGATGATACTCGTTGCAAGTTTACACGGCAGTTTTATATCATTAATAAAAATTCACCGTAAAAAATTACAAACGATAACTTACTTTAAGTTTCATTATTCGCATTATCATATGATATTATATATAATATTTTATGGTAATATTTGCTCAGCACTTTCGGTGTTGAGTATTGTAATAATGTGGCAGGTTTTGCAAGTGTTTTATATTTTGTATCTTATCTAGTGGTGAGTTTACTATATATATATATATATCTGTGTGTGCAAAATCAACGTATTAAGATGAGTTTATATATAGTTAAATATTATCAACGTGAAACTTTTCGGAGTTTTCTGTTTATATTGAACCGTCATCAGGTTAATGTTGTTATGTGGTGTATCTTTTAAATTGCATTCAATTTTCCAAAAATGAAACGGAAAAAAAAAATGAAAAGATTTTTCTCAGAGATAACAATATAAACCCGTCCTCTGAATACTTGGTTTTTTCTTCAATTCTTTTATATTCACTTACAGTCGGATTCATTTACATTTTCCCTGATATATATATTTCGATATGAGATCACCTGAAGATCGCCCACATTAAATTCAGCGTCCTGATTTTTTAGCCTGTAACATTTTATTTTATAGCTGAAAATATCGTGATATTGTTCTACTTTCCTGTACATATAACACTATTTCACTGATATGAAAAGATTTCAATGATTATATATATATATATATATATCATATTGTCAGATTTACCCCAATTTATCATATATATATATATATATATATATATATATATATATATATATATATATATATATATTCTTTCTGGTGAGTAAACAAGTGTATTGGTCATGCTTGAACAAAAAAGATCTTTAGATATCAAGTTCAGTTCATATTATCATCAACTTGGAAATAAATAGACAAGAAATATTTAGAAAAAAATATAAAAGATATTAAGACAAAAAATATTACGTCAACAACCACAAAAGGTCAATTAACTTACAATCAACACGCTACCCTTTAAAAACGGATGGGCATATTGCATCGGTTCAGCATGTCCAGTTATTCTACCTACGATTAGAGTGACATTCCAAAACTCTCTTCCGAAAATAAGCGCATTGCTATCAGACCTTGGAACTGGGATGATTGTAATATCTGTTCCTCTTGAGCTGCGTTCTAGCCATCGGTCGGATTGAAAGACTTGCTCAAATAAATAATTAGAATATTAGATAAAAGGTCTTTTTTTGTTTGTTTCGAGTAAAGCTCGGTTCTAGCAATTTCAACACCTCCACATTGCAGTAAAATGAAAGGACCAGGGTAGTCTGGCACTTTCGTGACACACGCCACAAAAAACTGGCCAGTTCTTGAATTTTCATATACGCCGACTGTGTAGGTGCGTGGTGCAATGGCTAAGATGCTGGACTGCAGCCTTGAATTAAACGAGTACGAACTACAATTCCACTATTACATTCACTTTCAGACCAATGTCCATGGTAAAGGTATAAACCTTATCTCCCCAATCATGGATGAAATATATCACAGTTGTTCTTCTATAAGGATGACTTTGGCATTAAATAACCCACGAAGGTTGATATACCATAAAAAAAAAACTAAAAAAAAAACGATTATATGCTCTGCAAAAAAAAAAAAAAAAAAAAAAAGAGTGGGGATTTCTAAGTATGACACTAAATTGTATTTAATGGTGAAGCTCCAGTTTTAGAGAATCTCTTCATTGTCACTACTTGTAGGTCCACACTGACCGGTAGCAGTAGTGACTAGTATTGGAAAGTGTGTGTGTGTGTGTGTGAGGGGAGACACGAAACAGTAAAAATATTCGCTAAAGAATTAATTCTAAGAAACAACTTCACGAAAAGACGTAAACATGAACATATAATCCTATTTACCAACCCCTCCGCTCGGGCAGGATATGACAGAAGGTCAGTTTTTAAGCGGAGTTTAATAGGTTTGAATTCAGAGTTTTCCTTCTCCTAGACTAGTTGCCTCACCAAGGCTGAAGAACCTAGTCTGCCCTACTATTTACCCATAACTGGAGGGAGAATATTAGGATTCATACCTTTCCCAAGGGTATTAGTGCTATGTGAAATGCAATCAGTCAGGTCCAGGATTTGAACTCGTGTCGCCGTGTCCATATCCTGCGACGATAACCACTACACCACGGGCACCTCCAAAAATGAACAAATAATGAACGCGATTCCCTAACCAGATCGTTTGACATGATGTTAAAATGAATCGGATTTTCAATTCTTTCTATCTTTTACTTCCTATTCCAAGTACGCCAACAATAATG
>OY757931.1:57786204-57801204 GCA_963585895.1 Sepioteuthis lessoniana | reverse complement strand
AACACTCTAAATTCAAAACCAGCTGTACTCTGATTAAGAAATTGACCTTGTGTCACATCCTGCTCGTGGCGGAGGTGTTACACACACACACACACACACACACACATACACACATTGCTACGTGTCCAGAGCGAAAAGTTGGGCGTATGAAACAGCTGAATAGAAAGAAGTTCTAAGGGGATGAAGCACTGACTATGAAACGCTTTTGAGGCTTTATTTTCAAAGTCGAAGTGGAGTGGGGATGAAGAAAAAAAAGTTAGACTAAACATACACCAAGTTGCCTTCGAGTTCTAAATCCTACAATTGAATGAAGACTTTTTTTGTTATTGTGATAACCTTTTGCATTTTCGTTCACTTCCCACTCATCAAACGTCCTATTCGGACCAAGTGGGCACGCACACACACACACACACACACACAACCCAGATCAGGCGAGACGGTCTTTATGTAAACTTCCTAGTGGCAACACGCAAAACATGTTTCCCTCCTAACTCACCGTTGCAAGACAAAAATCATAATAAATTTCGCTGGGGTACGATTATACTAATCACAGTAGGTTACGAGTATAAGAAATTATATATATATATATATATATATATATATATATATATATATATATATATATATATATACACACACACACACACGAAATAGCTTTTAAAAACCTCGTTAGAAAATGTCAATAATGGAAGTGTTTAGCCAAATGGCTTGGGATCCAATCTCTAGACAGCACCATTCCGTTGCATTAAGTACACAGATGTCAGCGACAAACTACAAGGAAACAAGGTATTTTGTAAGACCAGAGAGAGAGACAGAGAGAGAGAGAGAGAGGGAGGAGATCAATTTTTTGCGCGAAATCTAACTTACGATTAATATTTATGGGATTTTGCGTGCAATGGTTTGCTAGCGAAATATTATTAGCTAATTCGATTCTCACTGTGTACCTTATATTTCTGGCTTTGTGCCACAAACTAAGTAAAGCCTTAGCCAATGACTCCTCAAACGGACCGTAAGCGTCTCGCTTGATTAAATAGCATATTATTAATAGCGAGTTCAATCCTCACTGTGTGCCTCATACCTCTGACTTATGTTACAACTAAGCAAAGTTTAACAAAGAACCATTGGTGTAAAGGCTAGTAGACTGATTCTTACTCGGTTGCCGATACCCTGGCCTTGAAGATAAATTAAGGAAATTACTATTTGGGCTCTTCCTGTGGTGTAAATAATAACAGATAGGACGCAATAGAATAGCAAGAGTAGGTTATAAGGTGATAGAGACGAAACTATTAATTACATAAGCGAATGCAGCAAACTAGCATAAAAAGAGTATAAAACACGAGTGGATGGGAAAGGTGATCCACTGCGAACTGTGCAAGAAATTGAAATTTGACCATAATACCAATTGGTAAATGCACAAACCAGAATTCATCGTAGAGAATGAAATGTACAGAATTCTCCGAGATTTTGAGATACAAATAGATCACTGAATTATTACTATCGGTCTTCGGAGGAAAAAAACTTGCCGAATAGTGGACTTTGCTGTCCCAACGGACCACAGAGTGAAAATCAAAGAAAACTGATAGGTACTTTCCAGAGCCAACGATCAGTGTTCGAGCCAAGGTAGAAATCAAAGATTCCACGATACAATTTTTAAAGGCAGGCAGATTACTGCAATACTTATTTTCCTAAATTTGATTTAGTTCCGTACTAACTAAATACCAATAGTTAATTCGAGATAAGCTAAAATTTGGTTAGATTTCTTAGTTTAATGGTATATCGACCTTCTCGGGTTATTTAATGCCAAAGCTATTCATGTAAAAGAACAGTAGTGGTACTATCTATCCTATATCTTAAGGGATAAGGGTACTATTTACCAACCCCTCCGCTCGGGCAGGATATGACACAATGTCAATTTTTAAGCGGAGTTTAACAGGTTTGAATTCAGAGTTTTCCTTCTCCTAGACTAGTTGCCTCAACAAGGCTGAAGAACCTAGTCCGTCCTACTATTTACCCATAGCTGGAGGGAGAATAAGGGGGTTCATACCTTTCCCAAGGGTATTTGCCCGAAAGTGAATGTAATAGCGCGACTGGAGTACGAACTCGCGTACTACGATTCCGCAGTGCATCGCTTTAACCATTACACCACGAGGACACCCAAGGGATAAGTGAGTTCATACCTTTTCCAAGGGCATTAGCACAAAAGTGAACGTATTAGTTTAACGGGAATTTGAATTCGCTTATTACAGTTCAAACTGTGAGCCAATACGCTACGGAGACACTCCTGATAAGATTTGGAAAAGAGTAATGTTCTGGCTAACGAGCAACTCTTACAAAGCATCAATGGTGAGGTCATTTCTTACCATATGCTACATGAATACGACCGTTATCACAACTGATAAATCCAAATATCTTTAAAAAAATCTATCAATTAATTTCATGAACACTTCACGTAGTGTAATGGTTACCAAACTAGATTAACAAACCAGTGTTAGTAAGTTCGATTCTCACTGGGCGTCGCATAATTCTGGCCTTGTGCCACATCTAAGTTAAGCTTAGTAAATAGCTATTTAATAGAGACATTGGTAGTTAACACGGTGAAATGGTGAGCAAGCTTGGTTAGCAAAGCATTGTAAGTGAATTCGGTTCTCACTGGGTACCTCATACTTTTAGCCTTGTGCTACATAAAAGCAAAGCTCAGTATATAATTTGTTAACTTCAACCTTATTTTGTTTTCTTTATACAACAGAGAAAGAGTTACTGTCGGAAATTTTAATAAAAGAAAAATCCGGAAATATCTCCAGGTAAAAAGATTGGAACTCGTCTCGAAACACACACACACACACACATATATATATATATATATATATATATATATATATATATATATCATTACTTTGCTTTATACCGTCGGATAATAAAAGGACTTTTTTCTTTACAGCCAAAGGAAGGCTACGGAATGGAACGGCCGTTATGATGACATTGATCAAAGACACGAAAAAAAAACAAAAAACACTGAATTGTCATAAGAAAAAGATGGGGAAAAAAGACTCTTCAAAAAAATTTATTTGTACAAAGCATTAATCAATATCTAATGTATTTTAAGACGACAGTAACCAATGTAAAAAAAAAACATTGAATGAAACCGCTTTGTTCAGTTATAAAGACTATTTGTTATCTGTTCAACGTAGGTGCCCAACGAGGAGTTACGGTTAGAGACTTAGCCTACCAGACCACTGATAATGAGTTCAATTCTTGCTGGGTGCTCCAGTCTTCTGGTCTTGAGCCAAACTAAGCTTAGAAAATGAAGCCTTGCTATCGTTTTATCAGCGAAGCCGAACGTACAAGCAACATAAACAGACAATATTCTGGTCTTAAATCAAATCTTTAAAAACACTAAAACACAAATCTCTTGTGCTTATTACTTGAAGCAAGGTGGACGCGAGTTCGAATCTCTTATTTCCTAACTGCATTGTTTCTAGTTGTCGCAGAATGACGGTTCGACTTAATTGGGATGAAAAAAAAGTTTCAAAAAAATTACGATGAAAGAAAAAAAAAAAAGAGGCTAAATTAACAATGAGCAGCATTATTTCGGACAAATCTAGTCAGTAGGCCTTGCTCATTGACCATAACATCATGCTAGGTAACCTTCGGAGAGATACTGTTAAGAGATGCATGATAATTACTTAAATTTTTTCTATTGAGTGTCTGACTATATGTGGAATTTATATTACATTTCGTTCCCGTCTTTTTAAATACTTATCTAAATTTATGGAAATACCATTTATACCCGTGCATAAGTCGATATAACTGTTTCAGCGTCACATTCTTCGTTATCTAATTTTTTCTCCAAGCCAAATTGTTTGTTTGCTCCAAGAAATAATGGTAATAATAAGTGGACGTATTAAGTTGATCGAATATTTCCGATGAAGCATTATCATTGGTAATAATATTGATTATTCAAAAAATTACTTTATACAGCACATATTCATATAAAAGTCGACTTTCCGTTGATTTAGTCAGAGAGATACATTCTTTATTATTCAATTTTTACCCCAAGTCATATTGTTTGTTTACGACTAATAGTAACGGTAATAATATGTAAATCTATTGCCTAAATATCTCTGATGAATTATAATTGATTTTTTTAAAATCACTTTATAATGCTCGTGTTGATTTTGCTGTTGATATAGCCATAGAGAACATTCTTCATTGTCCGATTTTTACTCTGGGTCATATAGTTTGTTTACACCAAATAATAATAGTAGTAATAAGTAGATACATTATGAGATCCGAATATCTCAGATGAAGTAATAATGATAATTTATAAATTAACCTTTTTAAGTTCTTTTTTTCAGCATTTGATATAATCGCATAGGTGAATGTGTTTAAAGACTTGAGTAACTGCCATGGACTTGGAATCCCTGGCGAGATTAGAACTTTCATCCTTTGTCCCTGGGAACCAGTCCAATATTGACAGCGCCTTACAGAATAAGACTATAGAAGGCAATCAGCAGGAGCTGTTCAAAGAATCTTCCGCAAACTTTCTCGAATGTTTCTAGATATACAGCAAGTTTTCATTCGACCCTAAGCCGAATTCGTCGTCAGAGATTCTTCTAACGAAAAATCATAAATTCTACTCCTAAATATTTTGTTATAAAAGAAATGGTTGGTCATTTTGTTTAATGGCATATCAACCTTTATAGGTTATTTAATGCCAAAACGATATTTGTAAAAGAACAGCTGTGATACTATTTAACCCACAACTGGGGAGTTCACGCCTTTCCTAAGGGCATTAATCCAAAAGTGAACATAATCGCAACTAGAGTTCGAACTAGCAAACGTCAATGTCAGTCCAACACGTTAGCAACTACACGATGGTTGGGTTGCTTTGTTTAAGGGCATTTCAACTTTCGTGGGTTATTTAATACCAAAGCCATCCTCGTAGAACTATTTAACCCACAGCTGGGAGGATTAGGGGGTTCATCCTTTTCTCAAGCGTATTAGTCCGAGAATGAACATTACAGCACGACTGGAATTCGAAATCGCCTACATCGAGGCAACAGACCAGCACTTTACCCATTAAAAAGAAACGGAATTAGAATTAGATTCAAATTAATCAACCAGGAACGTTCCAATTAAGTCAACCTTCACAAGGCTACGATTTGTGGATCTTCCAGTCGGGATTGAACGCGTTAATCATTAGTTAAAACTAATGAGTTAACTATGATTCCTTTTAGATAAGTTTATTGCTTTCTAACAAAGTTTAAAGTAAACGTAAGCCTGAAAGAAAAACATTCGTAAAGTTGAACTTTGTGCTGTAGATTTTAAAGAACGCTGCACACTTATTTCATAAGTTCTTTCGACTATTTCTAATAAAGATGGTTTATTTTCTTTAAACAAAGTAAATGGTATGTAGTAACAAGTCAATTAAAAAGGTTTTTGTCTTTCTCGGTGTAAAAATCCACAAAGAAACAAACAAAATCTAACAAAGGCATCTATACACAGCATCGTTTGTCTCATTGTTACTTTGAATATTACTCCTCTCTATTAATCAAATTAGAATAGCCGTAACTCGGCAAAAACGTCAAATTATAGCGAGATTTTTACTTAAAAATGCACTAATTTACAAAGCCATTCAAAAACCAGTTATATTTTTGTGGGGTCTAGTTTTGTATTGAACAAAAAAAAAAATAAATAAATAAATAAAAAATAAATAAATCGATACAACCGTGATAGCTATGAAATGCTGACTAGAATCTTTCACTCGTTCTGAAACAGAAGTATCACCCTAATTGAGGACCGCGGTTGACAACGAAAAAACAATGTCAACTTTTTTTTTTTTTAAATGAGATTTTTTTTCGGAAATACAAAAACTAGTTGAATTACTTGAAATCTTAATGGAAGTGAAATGGTATTGTTTACGAAATCAAAAAAATATTTCAGCATATTTCTATAGGGAAAAGAAAGAACATGGTCTACACAATGAATTTTATCAAAAGCTTCGAACTAGGAGAAGAAAAAAAAAAGCACCGTACCAAGTAAAGAAAGCATGAGTTTTCTTATATTTATTTTTTCTTTCCTCGGTTACTTTCGAACCAAGTCGGAATAAGATGTAGGTGTGTGTGTGTGTGGGGGGGGGGCTATCAGCAAATTAAGACTCGCCAGAAATATTTAACGATTGATTCAGAAGCAACACGAACCACGATAATGAGAAAGGGAGAGAGAGAGAGGGAAACACGTGTATGCGTGTGTGTATATATATATATATATATTATATATATTGTTATCCAACTTTTCCAAATTTTTTATATATTTTTACACTTTTTATACATCATCTACACTTAACATCACTAATAAAACCCCTCATAGTCCTGATGATGGTTCAGCAGAACCGAAACGCTATAGTGTCAACTGACTTTGTTTCTCTATCAATCCCCACTTTCTATCTATATTACTTGTCAATTTTTCTTCCTAAATTGTCGGATTACTATCCATTATTTTCTTATATATATATATATATATATATATATATATATATATATATATATATATGAGATAGACAGCCGCACGCACAATTATACTGCCCACCCTCCACGTGTACATATGCACGCGGGCCTTGAATTAATCCACCACAATTAGGAAACCACCCAGGGCAAAATATGGGGTTTAGTTCTGGAATGTAACAATGAATTTAATCTGGCCTATACTAATCCTTAAACAGTATATAATAGCGCACACACAGTTATATATATATATATCATAACAGTACATAGACACACACGAGACAACAATAAGACACGAGTATTGGCCACAGACAAAAGAGACAATTACTAATTAATCACGAACACACACAACGAGTGGGTCAGTATATCAACCAAGCTATTATATATATATATATATATATATATATATATATATACACACACACACAAATCCAAAAGTAAACGCTATATATATATATATATACAAAACTAAACAATATATATATATATATATATGCACACACAGAACTAAACGATATATATATATATATATATATATATATATATATATATATATACACACACAAAACTATAAATATATATATATGTATATGCACACACAAAACTATATATATATGCACACACAAAACCAAACTATATATATATATATATATATATATATATATACACACACACACACAGAGTATGATTCAGTATATTAAATACTTACAGGATAACATAAGCTGTACATAAATATTATTGATATTGCTTTTTTTTTTCTTAAATTCAATTAATCAGTTTTATGGAATTGAATGAATAAAAAGGATATACATATCAGAAATAAAGATCGGGGAACGAAAAAAAAAATGAATATACAACCTCAAACCAAATACTTATATATTTTATTGCAATGCAAAAAAAAAAAAAAAAAACAAAAAAAACGAATTTTCTTCAAAAGGCATGAAATATTGATTAATATTAATTAACAATCCATCAATAAATAATAAATCAATGAATGCCAAACAATCATTTTAAAAATTGTAAAATTGTAATCGAAGAAGAACCTGCCTCAGTTGTTCAAAATTATTGTATTGACTTCTGAACAGGAAATAAAAACGAAATCAAGTTTATATGTAATTTCTGGTTTATCGACGTTGAAATTAGCAGCTTTTTTATAACCCTTTTTTTTTTCCTCCTCGTAGCAATGAACTTTTTTTCGTTTGTTTGTTTTTTGGTGTTTGTTTTCCACGCAGCATGCTTATGGTAGCCAGTGTGTTTAAGAGTAAATCTGGGAAGACGATTTGTATTAGAAAACTAACGGTTTTGGGGGGAATTGAAATTAATTAGAGAATATCGATACAAATTTAAAAAAAAAAAAAAAGCTAAGGTGTTGAAGGAAATAAAAAAAACGGGCTGACTAGTAAACATTAGGGCTACGCACACGCACGAAGAAAAAAAAAAGATTGGTATATAAAAATTGTAATAGGCAGAAAAAAGGGTTGAGTGAGAAAATTATAAAAAAAATTGGCTTCCTACATTTTGAGTAATCGGACAAGTATCTTCATCTTTACGGTTATATTTACGACCTTCGGCCTTCTTCAGGCGTTTCTAGTCGAACTCAGGACCTATTGAAACAAATAATTGGCTTCTTTTTTTTTCCCCCCTACTTACTTTTCCCCAATTCATTTAAATATCATATTTCGTATATGATCCAAGTAAGTAAACTTCTGGGTTCTGCATTTCCTATAAAAATCTTGATAATTCAAAAAGAATCATACACCATTGTCAAATTACAACAAATTGGCCATGGGTAACATATCACATCAACTGGTGGCAGCAGATAGTTGTTTTTAAACGATTGATTATTTTCGAGTATATTCTAGGTAAAGTATGAAATCAATATCGATAGTATAATGTTCGATCAATCTGTAACTTTATGTAAAGTTGTCTCTGAAGGACCCACTGAACAAAAAAAAAAAAAAAAGATAGGAGGGATATATAGGGATAGCAAAAAAGATAGGAGGGATATATATATATATATATATACTAAATATATTCATACAGCATGTAATATCATATATAAAAATATATACAATATATGATATGTGTTTATATTATATATACAAACATAATACTATATATACTCTTTATATACACACATACATACATATATATATATATACGTACATGCACACACAATAAAAAATACAATATTTATATACACAAAAGCACACACACACACACATATATATATATATATATATATATATATATATATATATATATATAGAGAGAGAGAGAGAGAGAGAGAGAGGGAGAGATACAATATAGTATTATATACACACACACATACATACTATGTATATATATATATATGGAGAGAGAGAAACATACAATATAGTATACTATATACACACATTATATATATATACACACAATTTATAATACAGCACATATACATATATATATATATATATACACACACACACATACACAATATATAAGATATTTATTCATACAGTATAAAGTACTGTTGATATACACACAATATATATTACTATAGATACACACACACACACACACACACGCTACAGATATCGATTTGTATAGATATACACATATACACTTACTATATATTTACACAATACATAACACACATAAACATATCCCATACACACATCGTAAGTTAAGGTCACGGATCATTCATTTTAACTCATCTGGTCTCATGTTTTCACCCTACCCTGGTCTTCTCTCAACTTTATGAAGGAAAGAGTGAAACACACTCAGACCCCTCCCCCTCTCATTTTCTATTAAAACACGAAATAAAAATTCCTTAACGACAGAAATTATATTTCTTAATTCAATAATAAAAAAAAAGATTAAGAACCTGCCTGAATTATATTCAAAAGTAATTAAGAAACACACACACACACACAACTAGAGCTTTTCGCTAACACTTCCGCCTCAGCGTTCACTATAGTAAAAACATTTGTATACGCGCGCGCGCACACACACACACACACACGTGGGTATGTACACTATTAAAACGAGTTCCTTGCCAAAAAACTATAGTAACAGCGAAGAGTTCAAATTTCGGTTGCTACCACAAAAAGCTCACTTCACACTTTCGATCAAAGGCATGAAACCGCACATTCTCGCGCACCGTTTCATGCAAAATGTCTCTTCGCTGGTATTATATGCTTAACAGTGACGAGTCAGGGTGATTGAACATTTGGGCAAAACTACTCTCTAACTAGCTCACCTGTCCGGGGTAATAACGACAAAAAGCTGCTTCTCACATAACCAACCTTGACAATGTGTGTGCGTGTGTTGAATACACGCATTGATGTTTATTTACCCACCTAAGTTATGTTTTATAGATGTAAACCACGATACTGAAATCTATTAAACTATTAAAAGAATTAACTTGGAAATTAGAATATATAGACAAGTGCCACTGAGCTAAAGACACACATATATGTAAACATACTGGAGGGTAAGTATGATACATGCAGACACCGAGAAGTACTAGAAACATTCATATTTAAAAACATATCAACGACAAACTAAATACACATGTGCGTGTATATATATCAACAAGGAACTAGATACGCATGTTGTTACAAATATATCTTGCATATTATATATATATATATATATATATATATATATATATATATATATATATATATATCCGTGCTAGCGGCACGACATGATGAGATATATATATATATATATATATATATATGACATGCAAGACATATTCGTAAGAACATGCGTGTGCAAAAACAGAATACAAATATGTGAAATAAGTGACTTCTAAATGAAATCAAAAACATTTTTATACAAAAATAAAAAGATTTCCTTGAGGTGCGGTCTGAAAAATTATATATATATATATATATATATATATATAATTTTAGAGAAAGAAGGTGAAAAAAAAGAAAGAAAGAAATGAGGTATGAAAACTTACGATATCTTTTTAACAAGTTTTTCTTGTACGTCGTCTTGAAAGATTTTTGTGGCATACAGTCGTCGCTGAGACTGCTTTCATCCGAGACACTAGATGATCGCTGTTTTTTTAGTGACAAGTCCAAGACGGGATCCATAATGGAAAAATTCCTGGATTCCCGATCCAGCATTAGTGTTGCTTCGGAACAGAGGTACATCCACGCGAGAGACTTCGGTAATGTTATAAACTGGAGATGGCCGATTGTAATAATAGCAGAAACATGCGCCCTGATCTCATACACACAAACACACGCTAGCTCGCACTTACACAAGTTTTTTTTTTTTTTTTGGTTGTTGTTTTTCTTCTTTTTGTGTAGTTTTTTTTTTCTTCCCCTCTTCTCTGGTTGTTGTTGTTGCTGTTTTATTACTTAAAGTATTAGCAGTAGCAGGCGTAATAGCAAAGGTGGTGGCGGTGGTGATAGAAAATAAAGTTGTATTAAGTAGGGTACTGGTATCGGGGAGGGGGGAACAAACAAGCAAAAAAGAAAAAAAAAAAAAAAGAAGGAAGGAAACGTGAAGAGATAAAGTACCTTTTATCTTTTTGTTCAGCGCTACTGGTACTAAAAAACTGACGAATAATTCTTTGTTAGTTTCGTCCAGTCGACAAGAAATCTGGGAGACTTGGAAAGAAAGAAAATCACCTGTACCAAATTTTAATAGTGGTCAGTGTGCCTATCAGTAAAGCCTCTCTCAGATATGAATAAACTTTTTTTAATGTTTGATAAACAAAAACCAAACTCTCAAAAATGTTTACGATAGATAGATAGATAAATACTAAATAAATAAATGTTTTTTTTTGTTGCTTTGTTTACAAATGTCACTTAAAAAATCGATTTTTTAATTACAACTGAATGAGTTTGTGAGAATCGGAAATATTAAACTATATATATATATATATATACATATATTTCTAAATCTTAACGAAGGCACGTGTGTTTAAAAAGAGATCTGATAGACTTTTAGAACATGAGTTCAAAGCCAAACTTTAAAAAAAAAAAAAGTATTTTAGTGGATGAAGAAATGAAATATATTTTTAATAAAAAAAAAAAAAAAAAAAAAAAAAAAAGATGATAAATAAAAATAAAAAAAACGGGAAGGAGTCAAAATTCGATGTCAGGTAATAAAAAAAGGAAGCAAGACTTAAAAAGCGGTCACTGCTTATAATTAAAATCCTCAGTTTTCCCCTTGATTGCTTGATAGGGGAAGTAAATGATAAGGAAAACAAAATTCTCAAAAATTGACTGAGGGTAAGGTCGGGGTGAAAAGGTACAGAAATATATGTCTTAAATTCCTCGATAGCGTTTCCTGGAATGGTAATAGTTTCCAAGTTTGTTTTTGGCTTTTATTTTAAGAGTATTTTTTTTTCTTTTTTAGGTAAAGAAATATCCTTGTATAACCTTTTTTTTTTTTGTTGATAAAAATCCAAGCGCAGAAAGTAGATCCAATGTCAATAAAAATCCGATTAGATTATAAATTTCATTAATTTCCTTGTTTTACACGAGCATGCGCTATTTGCGTTAGAAGTTTTTATAGATATACAAGTCTCCAAAAATAAAATAAAATAAAGTTTACTAATTTTAAGGCACAATAATTACAAGTCTAAATAAACAGCACATATTCGAACATACATTTTGTTTGTAATTTTTTTGCGGGGAGGGGATTGTATATGTTGACTTTAAAACGTTGTAAAAGGTTTTTTTCTTCCCCACAAAAAATGATGAGAGAAAAAAAAAACGGAGCAACAAATAAAAACTGGCGTACAAATTATGTGTACCCCACTAGGACAAACTAGTCGACGTAGGGTTTTTCCGTTGTTGTTGGTTGTTGAAAACTGACAGGTAAAACGACGACGACGCCGAGTCCAGCCATGACGATGAACTGTTAAAGAGAGCTGAGTTTCTTGTTTTGAGTGTGACAGGGAAATCCTACAAAGGCCGTCAAATTGTGGATGTGAGGAGGAATGGGAAATCTCTCTGTGGGTTTTCGCTTAGCAGCAGCAGCAACACGAACAGCAGGAGGCCGAAGACGTTTGTCTTTCAGTAGCTTTACTAAGAACACACATACGCGTGTACTCTCGACAGCAAGTGCGTCTGTGTACGAATGCGTTCTTCGGAAGGCTTCGCTTAGATCAACACACGCGTGTACTCTTGGTTTGTATGTGAATTTGCGCGGGCACAGATGTGTGTGTGTGTGTGTGTGTGTGTGTCTTCAATGGGTTTTTTCAAAGCAGATAAACATCCGTATATTCTAACTGATATATATATATATATATATATATATATATATATACATGTGTATGTGTGCCTTCAATAGCATCGTTCAAAGCATATACATACCTGTGTACTCTAATTTGTATGTATATGTGTGCGCGCACGCGCCTTTAACCGTTTCGTTTCAATCATATACACACCCGTGTACTCTAAATAGTATGTATATTCATATGTATGTATGTGTGCCTAAACGGTTTTGTT
The DNA here is from genome assembly GCA_963585895.1 of Sepioteuthis lessoniana. Taxonomy (NCBI): domain Eukaryota; kingdom Metazoa; phylum Mollusca; class Cephalopoda; order Myopsida; family Loliginidae; genus Sepioteuthis; species Sepioteuthis lessoniana. The sequence goes on along the minus strand of OY757931.1, from coordinate 57,788,240 downwards.
TAAAGCATATACATACCCGTGTACTCTACTTTGTAAAGCATTTACACACCCGTGTACTCTACTTTTTATGTATATTCATATGTGTGCCTTCAATAGCTTCATTTAATACCTATAGACACATGTATACTCTTGAACGTGTGTGAGGGTATATATATATATATATATATATATATGAGAGAGAGAGGGGGGTATCTTTGCTTAGATCACACACCATGTATACTCTGGTTTGAATGTGGATTCATACGTGTGTATGCATTCAATAGCTTCATTTAAAGCATACACACACACACACACACACACACACACGTGTACTCTCAAGTGTGTGTGTGTATGTATGCTTTCTTCGTTTGCTTCTGAGACACGTGTACTCCGTATTCATATGTATGTCTACTTTTAACAGCTTTATTTAGAATATACATACGTGTATACTTTCGAACCTATAAGCGTATATATATATATATATATATATATATGTGTGTGTGTGTGTGTGTGTCGGTTACATCATACACGTGTTTAGTCAGCTGTATGAGCTCGTAAAATGTGTATACTAATCTCAGTATGTATTAAAATACGAAAGTGTATACGTGCCTGCATGTAAAAAGTGTGTATGCGTATGTATATGTATATGCAAGTAACAAATCTGAATCCGTGTGTATATGCAAGTACCGAGAGAGAGAGAGAGAGCGAGAATTATTAGTTTATTGATAGCAGTTATAAGTAGAGCACTGTGTGTGTGTGTGTGTGTGTGTGTGTGTGTGTGTAAAATAACAGTAAATAAATTCGTATGTGAGTTGTAACAAAATATTTGGGAGACAGTGAAAATCGAACGCACTAACAGTCAGCGAGACGTACTTTCTTGAGTTACGTAATTATAACTTACATCTTTTTGAAAGAGTGGCGTGCGCGCGTGCATGTGTTTTAAGTTTGTTTATGTAAATATTCGTACATATCTACGTTCAAAAGCGTATCTATTTCCACACGCACACAGCTTCTAAGGGACATGGCGTATATACCTTATCGATTTCGTGTATAGGTCGACCCATGACTTTATGATGACCAATTCATTAATTGAGGGAGTTAGTTTTCCAAGCTAATAGGAACATCTCGACGTGTCGTAGTGGTTAACAAGCTGGTCTCGCAGATTAATTAGAGTAGTGGGTTCGATCCTCACCGAGTGTATCGTTCTAAGATACTCTAAGTTTTCATGAAGTTGTTGAATGTATTCACCAAACTCCTCTGCTACAGGGAGGATGTGATACAAGGCCATTTTTCAGCGGAGTTTTTGAGCTGGTTTAAATTCTGAGTTTTCATTCTCCTAGACTGGTTGCCTAACCAAGGCTAAAGAAGAGTCCTCTCAAGAGCATTAGCGTAAAGTGAAATGCAAACGATCTCGTCCAGGATTTGAACACGGGTCGCCGATTCCATTTACTACGACGCTCAGAGCACATTGAAGGACGCACCGTAATGGTTAGTTAGCTAGACTAGCAATCATTTTTCGATTCTCACCGGGTGCCCCATACTTCTAGTGCCAAGAGTTGCTCCAAAGTAGTTTCCATTATGTTTAGCAAATTATTACTCGTATATAGGTCGACGCCGAGGGTCTCAAGAGTCGACCTATACACGAGTTTGTTCGGTGTAAAGAGTCAACGACGTTAAATCTGTATTTGCTTGGCTTGGAAAAGGAATTTTTATTGTGCTGTGTGTTGGAATGCGTGTTACACAAATACGGTTTTCATGCAAGAGCGCGAACTCTCTCTCTCATATATATATATATATATATATATATATATATATATATATATATATATATATATAGTGTGTGTGTGTGTGTGTGTGTGTGTATGAAAATGTACAAATATGTAAAAAAAAACATAAGATCATTTCAAATTTGTACATTTTCATACTGATTAATTTTCAGTTTTCTTATATATGTATATATATATATATATATATATATATATATATATTCACACACACACACACACACACATATATATATACACACATAAACACACACACACATATATATATGTATA
>OY757931.1:57736204-57781204 GCA_963585895.1 Sepioteuthis lessoniana | reverse complement strand
AGGGTAGCAATTTCGCATTAATGACCAGTGTTTGAACCAATTAGTTCGAATGCTGATTTTAAAAGCGGGCCGCGTTCAGGTTGTAGATTGACACAATAAAACATCCTTAACACCGCTTGGCTCTGTGCAAAAGCTGAACCCAATCTTGCCTCGTGAAGTGCTTACGCGTCTGTCATAAAACATTTTCTACACCTGTGTACACGTTTACTTGCATGTCACGCCTGCGTGCGTACGCAGCAGTATTCTGACTGTCCTGGTCAACAGTACCACATCAGCATGGTGATATGTTCTCTTAGTCACGTGCACACAGGTATACAAGCCAACCATCTGTATACGCACACGGCTATTAATACGCGTTAAACTAGCCATGAAACTTCATGCTTGTGTAGATTGGTACGGATTTGCTTTATTTAGGATGAAATACCCACATCTACAAAAAAAAAAAAAATTCCCCAAGAAACAAACGTAGAGATTAAAAAAAGAAGATAATAATAATAATAATAATAATAATAATAATCATCATCATTATCCACTGGGAATTGTGCAAGAAATTGAAATTTGACCATAAGAACAAATGGTATATGCACAACCCAGCGTATGTCCTGGAAAAAATGAGACACACAAACTCCTCTGGGATTTTAAGATATAAACGGATCACCTAATCTCGGCCAGAGGACCAGACCTTATAATAATCAACATAATAATAAAAAAAAAAATTAAATTGCAAAATTGTGGACTTTGCTGTCCAAGCTGACCATAGAATAAAATTGGAAAAAAAAAATGAAAAGAAGGATAAGTCCCTCGACCATGTCAAGGAGTTGAAAAAAAAAATGTGGAACATGAAAGTGACGACTATACTAACTGTAATTGGTACTCGAAGTACAGTCACCAAGGGGTTGTTACAAGGACTGGAGGACTTGGAAATAAAAGGAAGAGTGAAGACTATCCAAACTGCTGCATTATTAAAATCAACCAGAATACTGAGAAGAGTCCTGGAGACTTGAGACTTGCTGTCACTCAAACTCAAGTGAAAGACAATCAGCTAACGTAAGAATTAATTTTTATTTATTGCAGACTTTTTGTCCTTATCTTGTTAGGGCTTTTTAGTGATGTTTCTTCTTTTACTACGTTTCGGCCAAATTTCACCTGTGGCCTTCTTCAGGTGATTTACCGCGACCTCGGATAGGAATGATGAGTCTTGTAACCGTATCCCCAGTAATTACTGCCTTCCATAGTTGTTGTCTATCGCACCACGTTTTTGACCAAATAAACCTCTGTCGCAGTAAATCACCTGAAGAAGGCAAGAGGTGAAATTTGGCCGAAACGTAGAGAAAGAAGAAACAAAAAACAAACAAGATGAGGACAAAAAGTCCGCAATAAATAAAAATTAATTCTCAGATTAAGAAGCCTCATCTCAAAATGATTCCAATTAAAGACAATCAGCTAACGCTGATGTAAAAAGCTATCAAAGAGTCACTGTAATAATCATATCTGGTCGTCCCAACCTACATGAAATACAAAATAAAATAAACATTACCCTTTGCGGAACTGCTCATCTCCTTTGGAGAGTATTATCAATGTGACTGAAAAATATCACCCAAAAGAGGTTTCGTTTCGTTTTATGGCACATCAACCATTGTAAGTTATGTAATGCCAAATCCTGTTTACACATATATATTAGGTATATATGACTTGGTTTGGTTTTATGGCCTATCAGCCAGTGTAGGTTATTTAATGCCAAATCCTCTTTATACATGTGTATAAAATATATAGGATCTGGTTTAGTTTGGTTTTATGGAATATCAACCATTGTTGGTTATTTAATGCCAAATCATCTTTATATATATATATTAGATATATGTGGTTTGGTTGGGTGGGTTTTATGGCATATCAACCATTGTAGGTTATTTAATGCCAAATCCATTTTAATAAATAAAAACTGTTCTAGTTCAAACGATTCAACTTACCGTAACTACAGAGTTTAGTTCTATTTGACTCATAGATAGGACCATTTCAGGTGCTATCACTCCGGGTCAGAGTGGACTTGGGAGTAATTGCAATAAAGGGGTACTCAACATTCCCCAAAGCTTCAGAACTGGAGCCTCGCTATCAGATTGTTTATTGTCATATCCAGAACATATGCAGAAATGCAGTAGGTCTATTCTTCAGTTCCAGCTGACGAGGCTTGAAGGGTCCTGAAGATCTGATTTGAACTGCTGTCACTAAGAATTCAGTAAAACCAACAGTTACTACTGATCTGAAAAACTCATAAAGAGTTGAAAAAAAAAAAAAAAAAAGGAAAAAGAAGACAATTTGGATCCTTCGTAAACTGGGCAAGACAGCTCGGAAACACAGACAACAGAACGAGAAAATTACACCCGAGACATAATGTGGATAGACGATGTTATAAGAAAAGGAGACTTTTTTTCTCTAATTTATTATCATAAACGCTAATATTTACCGGTATATTTCATATGCCGACGAACGCCCAGGAGTAACTCAGTATATCGTAGACATGAGCATACTCTTCTCACAAGCCATTGGTTATAATTTCAAACCTGACTGACTGTTCTACAAAGGCAGATATATACAGGGTGTATCAATATACATGGGACCTATGTGACTGCAAATAGCTCCACTAAGAATAATGCCTTGAATAAGAGAAGAAAAATATTCTTGTGTCACTTCTTATTTGGAGACAAAATCATTCAAAACTGTGCAAGTAAAATTTCTCAGGAAGTTTAACTTTAACAATTATCCCCAGAAAAGCCAAATTTATCATTGGGTACACAAATTTAAAGCCACAGGGCCAGCAAACAACTTCAGCAAGAAAGCAGAAAATTTCAAATCTGGCAGGAGGTTGACTGTAAGATATCTTGACAATGTCCAAGCTGAGCATAGAATAAAATTGAAAAAAAAAAAAATGAAAAGAAGGATAAGTACCTCGATCATGCCAAGGAATTGAAAAAATGTGGAACATTAAAGTGACGACTATACCAACTGTAATTGGTACTCTAGGTACAGTTAACAAGGGATTGTTACAAGGACTGGAGGACTTGGAAATAAAAGGAAGAGTGAAGACTATGAAGTTTAGCTTTAACAATTATCCCCAGAAAAGCCAAATTTATCATTGGGTACACAAATTTCAAGCCACAAGGTCAGCAAACAACTTCAACAAGAAAGCAGAAAATTTCAGATCTGGCAGGAGGTTGACTGTAAGATCTCTTGACAATGTGGATGCGGTAAGAAATTTTGTCGGAAGGAGTCCGCAAAAATCCCCCTCCCCCACCCGAAGACGTTCCCAAAAACTTGGTCTTTCACGTGCACTATAGGATAAAGACTGCTCAACTATTTACCCATAGCTGGAGGGATAATAATTGAATTTATACATTTCATAAGAGTATTAGTACAATGTGAAATGCAATCAATCTTGTTCAGGTTTTGAACTCGTGTCTCCGTGTTTATTTCCTAAGATAGTAACTGTCACACTACGAACGTCTCCATATGCAGACATGTATCAAATTCTATTTCGTGTAAATTTTAAAACGAACGCACACACACGCACGCGTTTCATTCATGCGCCAATTGTTCTAGGCTTAAATACAGTTATATTTACACATATAATTCACTGGGTCAAAGTTCATTGCCCACATCAGCCATACGATATAAGCCTTTTTTTTCGGGTCAACATTATTAAAGAATTTGATCCTCACTAAGCGCCTCATAATTATAGTCTTGGGCAAGAGTTGAGCAAAGTTTTGTAGATAAATCATTAACTTATGACGTTACAATGAAAACACCGGTTCCTGATAGCTCATCAAAGTTAAGCAACGATGAGCCAGCTCATTATTTAGATGAGTGACCACTTAGTAACATCAGGTACTGTAAGCAATTTGAAACCAGACTTAGCAGAACTTAGTAAATAACTATTACATAAACACCCGAAGTTAAGCAACGATAAGCCAGCTCATTACTTAGATGGGTGACCACTTTGCAACGGCAGAATTTAGTAAAGTGTAACATCAACTATAAACTGTACTAGGAGGTGCCCGTGGTGTAATGGTTATCGTCGCAGGGATTGGACACGGCGACACGAGTTCAAATCCTGGACTGATTGCATTTCACATAGCACTTGGAAAAGGTATGAATCCAATTATTCTCCCTCCAGCTATGGGTAAATAGTAGGGCAGACTAGGTTCTTCAGGCAACTAGTCTAGGAGAAGGAAAACTCTGACTTCAAACCTGTTAAACTCCGCTTAAAAAATTGACCTTGTGTCATATCCTGCCCGAGCGGAGGGGTTGGGTAAATATGATAAACTGTACTTGGTTTGGTTTGCTTTCGGTTTCTTTTTTTGTATGGGATATCAACCTTCGTGGGTTATTTAAAGCCATAGTCATCTTTGTAGGAGAACAGTAGTGGTGCTATTTAACCTATAGCGGGGTAGATAAGAGTGTTCATACATTTGCCAAGAATATTAGTCCGAAAGTGAACTTAATAGCGCGACTGGAGATCGAACTCATTTACCGCATTGTCACAATCCAACACGTTCACCAATACGCCACAGAGTCTCCCCGAAACTGTACTTGAGTACGTCACCGTGATGTAAGGGTTAACAAATTAGCCTCGAAGACAGATTTCCACTCAGTAGTGAATTCGATCGCACTCGAGGACTTGTATCAAATCTAAGTTGGTTTGGTTTCTTTGTTTAATTGCATATCAACTTTCATGGGGCATTCAAAGCGAAATCCCTCCTTATAGCTTGGTAGATAAGAGTATTCATCCCTTTTGTAAGGGTATTAGTCCAAAAGTGAACGTAATAGCGCGACTGGAGTTCCAACACGTTTGCTTTAAGGTCGAAGTCCAGCTACCACGCAATATTGACTTCTCTTTAAGTTTCATTATCAAATGTGGTAAATTGCAACGATAAATCTGTCTCTCTCGCTCGCTCGCACACACATACGTTGTGTATTCAATAAGTTTCCAGACTTTTTTTGTACAGGCATTTAAAATTGTTGTAGACTCTTGACAATTCAGTATGTTTTTGCTATACATCTTATGAGATGACTGACCAATTTTTATGATTTCAGGTTCAAATGAACAGCTACAGCAGGAATTGGAATACACCCTACTAAAGCCTGATTGTCACAGCTGGTGAATTTCAAAAATGCAATCTGGACTTTAGAAGAACGATATGCAATAAAATTCTGTTTTAAACTTGGAAAAAATGCCATGCGATGAAAGCTGGATCTACTGCTATGACCAAGAGACCAAGAAACAGAGTTCCCAGTTGAAGCATGCTAGCTCTCCCAGGCCCAAGAAGGCCAGACAGAGTAAATCCACCTACAAACGTTTGATGATCCCTTTTTTTGACAGCACTGGCATGATCTACATGTTCTGGGTTCCCACTGGACAGACAGTCAACAAGGAATACTATGTTGAGGTTTTAAAGGAGTTCAGGAAGAGATTCCTTCGGAAGAGGCCAGCACTCTTCAAATCGGGTCAGTGGTATTCCCATCAGGACAATGCACCAGTCCACAACTCCGTCCTTGTCACAGACTATTTGACCAAGATGGGCATCAAGACAGTTCTTCACCCTCCCGATAGTCCAGACCTAGCTCCCTGTGATTTTTGCTTATTTCCTAAGCTCAGAGGCTGTCGTTATGAGACAACTGAGGAGATGAAAGAGACTGTGACGAAGGTCATTGACACGCTCACACAAAGGGACTTCCGTGGGGCCTTCCAGAAGTTGTTGGAACGGTACAACAAGTGCATTGGAGCTGGAGGAGATTACTTCGAAGGGGACTAGAGTTTCATGTGTGTACTATTAATAAAAGTGCCCATACGAAAAAAGTCTGGAAACTTATTTAATGATCCTCGTAAATGCATGTATGCACAAATTTCTTTCGTTTTATCATATATACATATGCAAACAGAACATTTAATGCCGTTGCATACTCATCTCGCAAACTGTCGACAATTGGTTCCTTCATCATTATAATGTAAATTGAAATCAAATCTTGGACGAAACTGATTGAATTTCAAATAGCACTAATACCCTTGGGAAAGGTATGAATCCAATTATTCTCCCTCTAGCTATGGGTAAATAGTAGGGCAGACTAGGTTCTTCAGCCTTGGTGAGGCAACTAAGTTGGAGGTGCCCGTGGTGTAATGGTTATCGTCGTAGGAAATGGACACGGTGACACGAGTTCAAATCCCGGACGAGGCTGATAGCATTTCACATAGCATTAATACCCTTGGGAAAGGTATGAATCCAATTATTCTCTCTCCAGCTATGGGTAAATAGTAGAACAGACTGGGTTCTTTAGCCTTGGTGAGGCGACTAGTCTAGGAGAAGGAAAACTCTGAATTCAAACCTGTAAAACTCCGTTTAAAAAATTGACCTTGTGTCATATCCTGTCCGAGCGGAGGGGTTGGGTAAATAGGATAATAATGTAGACTGAATGTCTTAAGTCTTTTACATATTACGCGCATTTTCGCTTAACACACACACACACAGAGAACATTTAATGTCGTTGCGTACTCATCTCGCAAACTATTGACAATGAGTTACTTCTTCAGGATAGGCTCTGCGAATATGACGTTTTGATGCTAAAGTTAGCACAGCCTGTCATACGTGTATACAAACGCATTTTCGTTCAAGCGTACACTTCCCCACACTAGTGAGTTACACGGAAACACACAGCATTTACTACTGAAGTCATTTGTTTGACGTCAAGCTGTTACCAGCTTGTTCGGTAAAAATGTCTCCGACTAAGCCCCCCCCTCCTACCCGCAATAAGTATAAACATTCATGTACAAATGTTTTTTTTTTTTCTGTATCTACTCACGTACTATTACGAAGACCCAGCCACCCTGCTCAATTGGGTTTGCATTTAACGTGACTGTACACACACACACAGAGGCCCAAGAGACACGTACATATATATTATGCACGCATATAATTACATACCGAGTTGAATAACTATCCGGATCACTTTTAAAGCGAAATTAAAATTTACAAAAAAAAAAAAAAAAATAATAATAATAATAATAATAATAATAAAATAGAACTTATATATGTTTATGTATTGGATGCATAAAGTGTTACACGTGCGTGCGTGTGTGAGTAAGTGTGTGTGTGAGAGAGAGAGAGAGAGATTTTCCTCTTCAGGCAATTCAAACTGTAACAAAATATCGTAGTATACGCACCGAGCTGGACATATTTGAAAATTGTTTGGTGTGCGTGTGTATAGAGAGAACATTCCGCAATAAAACTCTGAACCTCTCTCTCTCTCTCTCTGTTCCCCACCACGTTCAAATGATTAATAACCAAATTGAAATATAAGAAAATGTAATTCAAAATGATGCACTAGCGACTACATTCCGTTAGTTTTACGCACCTCCCCAACGAAAGGTCATGAACTAAAATAAATTAATAAATAAATCCATATATTAAAAAAGTGTCCGTTGTAAGAAAAAAAAAGAGGTACCAGTTTAAATTTTGAGAAGAGGATTTATCTCTGCAATAAATGTTCGGATTTATTAAACTCTTTTTTTAAGTGTAGCTTCTTTTGCAATTGAGAAGGGAATCACTGACGTGACTAAAGTTGCTTCTTAGCAACATGAACTCGTCTGGCCAAGCTATTAGCCAAATTTATTTTACCGTTTGCAACTTGTTTCAAAACAAAAGAAATCCTTTTTTTTTCTTTCCGGAATGTCTAGTTTCGGAGGAACTGTTTCCGATGCAGCACCATCCTTGCAACTGAAAAGGAAAATGCCAATGGAACTCACGTTGCTCAGAATGGGCAGCTCTTGTCAACGTATTAGCCACTATTTTTATTACTCGTTCTCGACTAATTTTTGAAGAAATGAGACCCTTTTCTTTCTCAATGGAAAGTCTGGTTTCAGGGGATCTGTTTCTGATGCAGTACCATCCCATTGTACCAACAGTACAGTCAATGAGTACGCTTTGACAAATCCGTTGAAATTATACAGTTTTTGCATCCAATCCACATGCAGATATGTATTTTTCCACTTCAACTTTTTTGAAAATAATTTTGCGTCGCATTTCATTTACTTCAGAGGACGAATAAATACCGAGACAATTTATTTAGAGGTTGTATAACCGAAGTAGGTTGTAGAATGGATCGACTGGAAAACGGTATATCATGTAATCATCGAACTGTCGTTCAAATACGCTCCCTGCATAGAGGTACGACATCCTTCCAAAAAGGGTTTCCTAGGTATGACACTAAATTGTATCTGATAGTGAGGCCCCAGTTCTGGAGCTCTGGGGAGTATAGAGTACTCTTTCATTTGTCATTACTCCCAGGACCACTCTCACTAGGAGTGGTAGTACACGTTAAGGCCAAATAGAACTGTTTAAAAATAATGAGTCTTCGATTGGACAGTGTGCAAAAATAAAATAAAAATCTGTTAAGAAACATCTACATAAAAAATATAAATATTAACGTACAATAAAGACGATACCCTAAACATTTAGGCATAACCCAAGAAAAGTGGGCATGACGTGAAAATAGATTTTTAAAAGTCACAAAATACCTTCTTTTCTTTTGAAAATGCACGCAATTTTTTGATTTAAACGTAAAAAGAAAGAAAAAGAAAAAAACCTAGTATTTTCCAAAGACTTTAGTATTGATATCCAAGGTTTGTTAGCTTTTAATTATTTGAAAAATATCTTTACAGAGGAAAATGTGTTTGTATTTGCTAGATAAGTAATAAAGTTGACGACTTTAGTCGAGGGTTCCTTTTCAATAGCTACTACAGCGAGGTGAAGAGGGTGGGGCGCCACTCCATTCCCTGGATTACTCCACTTTACCCTCGTCCCATACCTTATAATGCTGAGTGATAAGCAAGTCGGCATCAAGTATCATTTCTTGAGTCGAGCATTGGCGAACACTCTACTCATTAGGCCAATTAACAGTAATAAAATAAGATTATCAAAAAGACCCAATCGGGACATTTCATTGGGTTTCGTTTTCCGTTGTTAACTTTACAAAATAAATAATTCATAAGTCTTATTCAATAACAGACCTCACAAAACAAGAGAAATGATACTGGCAATGCAGGTATAGCAAAGAGAAGCAGTAAGGTACTTCCTTTAAGTGAAAAAAGCCGAAGTCCTCAAATTAATAAAGAAAAGACAAAAATTCTATACTGAGGTTGCTAAGATATACGTTAAAAAAACAAAACTTCAGTCCAATATATGACCTTTATTAAGGTTTACTAACGCCTCCGCACGAACAGGATGCAACACAAGGTCAATTTTTGAGAGGAGTTTAACCGGTTTGAATTCAGAGCTTTCCTTTTCCAAGACTGGTTGCCATACCAAGGTTAAAGCGCCCAGCATATCTCGCTATTTACCTATAGCAAGAGGGAGAATAGTTGGAGTCATACCTTTCGCAAGAGTATTAGTGCTATGTGATATGAAAACAGCTTCGTTCATGTCTTGAACTCGGGTCGCAGGGATAATTTTCTATGACAATAACCGTTGCACCACGAGCGCATCGGCTTTTATTACAGTATACTGTATCCTCTGAAGAGGATTAAGATCCCTTAAAAACGGGTGTCATGAGTGTGGCAATAAATACTGCCTCTGTTGATGAGGTTCCAGTTCTGGAGAGTGTAGAGTACCCTTTCATTGCTATTACTCCCATGCCCACTCTATCTTGGAGCAGTAGTACTTAGGGTTCAAAAAGATCTGTTTAAAATTTGTATTCGACAGGATGGTGTGCAATAAACTAATAAACAAATAAAATAAAATAAAAATAAAACAACAACAAAAACAACTGTATAAATAATGTAAATATAAATATACAATAAACCCAATTCCATAAACTCGAGGCATAAAATAATCCTAGAAGGGTTGATATGCCATTGTGATCAATCAAGCAAACAGTTGGGTCTAATTTATAAAATAAACTCGATGTATGCATAAAAAAAGAAAGAAGGGTTTCGTACTATCCGTAAGTTCAGGTATCTACTAGCGGATACTGAAATATATCACCCGCGGTTAAGGAGATACAGATTGTATAACGTCAATCTTCCACTTGCCGACAAAATCAGCATTCAAAATCCTAGTTTTTACCTGCGCTCGAACACCGACCTTTGGTCCTGTCGAAAAATAACGTAAGTGTTACACCTGTGAGGCAAGTTATTGATTTTGAGATACAAGCTGATCCTTTCCAATAACAGTTAGAAAAGCTGAACAAGAGTTAATCAGCAAGGAAAAAAGAACTTGTCTAGTGACCAACAGAGTGAAAAACGAAAGAGAAAAGACATATACTTAGATCTTGCCCGAGAACTGAAAAAGCTTTGGAATATGAAGGTGACAGTGATACCAATTGTCGTTGGTGCGATTGGAACGATCCCCGAAAGCTAAGATGAGAAATTGGAGATTAGAAAAAGAATGGAGACCATCTAAACGATAGCATTGTTAAAATCAGCTAGAATACTTTGAAGAGTCTTGATGTACAATACCAATCGTTAGTATTCTCACTGATCGTAGTAAGGCAATATTTCATATACAATATATAATAATATCTTCTTTAGCATAAGTACACAGTTTAATTGTCAAAAACATTTCCATTTCAAACTATTCAAGCAGTTATATGTAATAATTCAGTTAAGTGTAAATACAGTTTTAATGTCAAAAACAGTTCTATTTGAAATAATTCAGTTAAGCATAAGCACGCAGTTTGAGTGTAAGTACGGTTTAATTGTCAAAAACGTTTCTATTTCAAGCTATTCGTTTACTCAATTCATTTTAGCATAAGTATGCTGTTAGTTCTATTTAACCCATAGATAGGGCCCTATCAGGTGCTACCACTCCGGGACAGAGTGGACCTGGGAGCAATGGCAATGAAGGGGTACTCCGCATTCCCCAAAGCTCCAGCACTGCTGGAACCTCACCATCAGATTGTTTAGTGTCATATCAAGGACACTCGTTGGGGGGGGTCTTACCCTTTTGCAGAGGTGCAGTCAGTGTATTCTACAGCCCCAGCTGACTGGGCAATACACAGTCTCCTTTTTATCTTTTAATGTAAGTTTCTTCACATCTATCTATCTACATGGTTTTTATACTTTCTTTGAAGTTCTTATTGTACCTTTTGGCAAAAGATTTTCCAGACTATCTTGAGCGTGCTGGTATTGATGGGTACAACAAAAATATTTATAGGGGAGAAAATAAACGTTTGTTTCGAAAGAAATGTATCAGATAATTATGTACAATATGATAAGAACAAAAATAATTTCATAGAAACAAAGTGCACTTTTTTTCCTGTCCTTTCTTCGTCGAAGAGTTCTGTACAGATATTTAAGTTTGTATAGTAATATTTCATCTTTAAAATCAAAGTATTTTTTTCTAATTTAAAAAAAATCAACCTCTAAATGATAACCAGAAGCCCTATAAACAAAGGATGTAAAAGATTTTCTTTTTTTTCGGCGACACTATATGCGATATATAGCTGGATGCACCAAAACATGTTTGTCTTTCTCTCTCACATAATTATATATATATATATATAGTGTACTAATGCAGCAAGTCAATATTTAAGCATGTTCTGTTGAAAACCGTGGAGTATTTTCTTTTTAGGGTCTTTAAGTGAAGACGTTCAAGTCTTATCCTTTCCTTATGTCTGGTTAAAGATCCTGAAAAAAGTACTCCGCGACTCATTGTCCTCGAGGGTAGAGTGTTCGGGTGCGAGAGACCTGGGTTCAATCCCAGGTCGCGTCATACCAAAGAGTTTAAAAATGGTACTTGATACCTCATTGCTTAACACTCAGCAATATACGTATCAAGGGTAAAGTGGAGCAATCCAGGGAAAGGGGTAGCGCCCTCCCCTACATATCGGTGTAGTAGCTATTGAAAAAGGAGCCTTCTGGTCGCCAACTTTACTTACCAGGGAAAGGAGTAGCGCCCTCTCCTACACCTTGGTGTAGTAGCTATCGAAACGGGAGACTTGGGGTCACCCTTGACTAAGGTCGCCAACTTATATATATATATATATATATATGAGAGAGAGAGAGAGAGAGAGAGGAGTGCTCATAAAGTTCTAAGCCTCACTAAGAAAGAAGAGCAGAGCTTAATATTTTTGTCGTACCAACATACTACATCTACTTTTAGTAAAACTAGGAAAATTATTGAGAAATTTAAAAAGAAAACAAAAGTAGATCACTGAAAATAGAATTATAAATGCAATCAAGTATTTAAAAACGAATAAAATCTCAGTATTAAATAACCCTTAAAAAGATGCAAGGTTCACTCTGACTCGGAGAAGGAGTATCTGTTAAGTATCGATGCGCCTAATCGATGCTTAAAATTATTCGTATTCAATAAGACCAATATACATTATAAAGAAACGATTACACTAAAAATATCAATTAGAACGTACAAGGAACGCGATTTCCTAACCTTTAAGCATAAAATAACCCTAGACGAGTTGATATACAGTTAAAATCAATCAATTTAACTATATATATATATATATATATTCCCACACACACACAAAGTGTGTTAAAAGTTTCAAATGAAGACGTATCTGCTGTTGACAACTTTTTTGACTAATGGTATTTAAGCACTGCAAAACCGATGGAAAAAGTGTGTGAACACCGAGAGATATTATGTTGAAAAATAAATGTCACCTGGCCAAATTCGACGAGAGTATCTTGGTATTTCAGCAGACTCTCGCATATCAGTCAGACAATATAGTCGCAATAGTATACCTGCATTTTTAAAGTATTAGACCAAAATTATGAACTAATTTCAGTTGATATTGCTTCTTTTTTTTATCATATGTTATACGTTTATATATATATACATATATATATATAAAGTAAAGCTGGCAACTTTAGTCGAGGGTGACCCGAAGGCTCCCTTTTCAATAGCTACAACACCGAAGTGTAGGGGAGGGTCGTACTCCATTCCTAGGATTGCTCCACTTTACCCTTGATCCTCACCTTATAATGCTGAGTATATATATATATATATATATATATATATATATATATATATATATGTCTACATATGTTTATACATATATATAATATGTTTATATATATATATACATAATATGCCTATATATGTCTATACACACATATATATATAATATGCCTATACATGTGTGTGTGTGTGTGTGTGTGTGTGTGTGTGTGTATATATATATACTTTCTTTTTTTTCTTCCCAAAAATTTTGAACACAAGCTACGTTTTTTCTCGTGAGGTCAGGACATTTACCATTGAATGAAGCTGAACTTTGCACCAAGTATGTAAAACATAGCGATTATAACTTCAAAGACGTTCCAATTTGCCGCCCAAGTGAACTATTTTTTTATTATTATCCTTATTATTTTAATCTAAGTAAGTTTTAAGCAAGAGATTTTTCTGATAGTTTCTCACTTTAGTCTGCATGAGACAAAGTCTCATCTGATCTACAGAACCTAAGTATTCTAGCTGAATTTAACAGTGCTGTGATCTGGATAATCTGTTTTCTTACCATCATCACGAGTCCCCCCGCCAATCTTTTTTTCCAGGCCTTTGAGGGCCTTTTCAAAATTTCTAACTCCAATTGGTATCAACAGATTTTTCAACTTATTTTTGGTTTCCTTGTTTAATGGCATATTAACCTTCGTGTCTTATTTAATGCCAATGTTATCTTTATACAAAAACAGTAGTGGTACCATTTAACCCTTAGGTGCGGGAAGGGGGAGAAAATAAGGGAGTCCATATATTTTTAAGGGTATTAGAATAAATGTGAACGTTATAGTGTGACTCAGGTTCAAACTCGCAGACTAGTCCAACAAACTATCCAGGAGGAATCCCCGTCTTGTCATTTTGTGTATATATATATATTGAAGGAGGCCTGTACTAACAATGTGTATGTATATATATATATATATATATATATATAAAAACCAAGAATAAATATATCATGAGGTTTAAGTTTCATGACACAGACTTATAATTTTCATAATATTATATTTTTCTGAGCTATATATATATATATATGTGTGTGTGTGTGCACACAAAATTGTTTGCTTGTATATGAGAAAGGCAATCTGACTGTTTGCATATATCGAAAAACAAAGTTGTATACCTGCATTTACACACGTGCCTATATATATACACACACACACACACACACACACACACACACATACGCGCAACGTCTCCCAAATTTTTATGCTTGCATTTACACACACACACACACGTGTATATATATATATATATATATATATATATATTCAAAGCACACGAACGAATGTCTGGATCACACACACACACACACACACATATATATGAGAAAAAAGTATGGGTGTTCGTATCTATAAAAGTACCCGTACACCTACAAACGGGTACCTTTATCATAATCTTCACAAATCCACACAAAACAAAGACTCTTAAATGCAGACAGCCGGTTGTTCTGTCGGGGTATGCACACCCACTGTACAAATCTTGACTGGTAGTTTTTTTTTAATACGCGAACACACGCACACAGCAAGATGAAAAAAAAAGCTTGTCATTATCTGTGTCTCGTTCGTTCTATAATGCAACGTACGTAGGCAGTAGATGTATGGTGACATGCTGTCTATCCTTTCTGGGTAGTGTGGGTTGACTGAGGTTTGTGTTCAAGCAGTGGTCTAGCGAGAGAGAGAGAAAAGAGTCGTATGTAAAGTTACGAGTGTTTATATGTAGAATTCTGGCTCTGTGGGTCGATGTGGTGTATATTGAAAGGAGACACGTGTGAGTGTGTGTCAGTGTGCGCGACTCTTCGCTTGCAGTGGGGGGGGGGTAAGGGAATACATAATGTTGAATGGTGGTGGTGGTGGTGGTGGTGTGTGTATGTGCATGGAGAAATGGGTGTTCGACCAAAATCCAAATAATCTATATCTTAGGAAACTAAAATTGTTTTATGCACTTTCTCCTATGCACGTATGTGTATAAGTTTGTGTGCAAATGCAGGTATATACGTATGTGTGTGTGTGTGTGTGTGTGTGCAAATGAAGGCATGTTAGTTTTAGTAGGGCGTGTGTATGCATGTATGTGTATGTGTGTGTGTGAGTGGGCAAATGCAGGCATATTCAGTTTAGTGATGCGTGTGTATGTATGTATGTATGTATGTATGTATGTATGTGTACAAAAGCTGGCATATACGTTGCTTGTGTGTTTGTGTAAATCCAGGTATGTACATTTCTACATGTATATATCTGTGTATGTGTGTGTATATGCAAATGCAGGAATAAACGTGTATGTATGTATGTATGTATGTATGTATGTATGTATGTGTGTGTGTGTGTGTGTGTGCGCAAATACAAGCATGTGTATGCGTATGTATGTGCATATACAGGCATATATGTGCATGCGGGCAATTTAAGGCATGTACGTTTCGGTGGTGCGTGTATATATATATATATATATATATATATATATATATGTGCACGTATTTCATATACGTTTCTTTAGAGCTTGTATATGCATGTATGTGTGTGTGTAGGTGGAAATACAGGCATATACAGGTTTCTGTGCTATGTGTGCGCGTGTGTATGTACAAATGGAGAGGCTTACGTTTCTGATGTGTTTTTGTGTGTGCAAATGCAGCTGGTACGTTTCGGTTGTGTTTTGGTGTGTGCAAATGCAGGCATATACGTTTATGAGGTGTTTATGTGCGTACAAATGCAGGCATGTACATTTCTGTGGTGTTTGATTGTGTGCAATGCAGGAATGCACGCGTGTGTGGTGTTTAGGTGTGCAAAATGCAGACATGTACGTTTGTGTGGTGCGTGTGTGTGTGTTTGTGTGTGTGTGTGCAAATGCAGGCATGTGCTTTCTGTGATGTGCGTGTGTGCAAATGCAGGCATATATGTTTCGGTTGTGTTTGTGTGAGTATAAATGCAGGCGTTTACGTTTCTGCAGTGTTTGGTGTGCAAATGCAGGCGTGTACGTTTCAGTGATGTGTGTATATCTGTACGTATCTACGTGCAAATGCAAGCATATACGGTTCTGTGGTACGTGTATATGCATGTAGGTTTTTTTGTATACGGTGGTAAGTACGTTTCAATGGTACCTGTATATAGGTAAGTGCAGGCATATGTTTGCCATATATATATATATGAAAATGTACAAATTTGAAAAAATATACATACTCTTTTGAGGTACACAAAATTCGTATGTCTGCATTCACATAAACAAGAGCACATACAGATATATTTGCTTACACATGTGTAAAAGCAGGTATACAAATTTTATTGTGTGTGTATATATATATATATATATATATATATATATATATATAT
Source organism: Sepioteuthis lessoniana (assembly GCA_963585895.1). Taxonomy (NCBI): domain Eukaryota; kingdom Metazoa; phylum Mollusca; class Cephalopoda; order Myopsida; family Loliginidae; genus Sepioteuthis; species Sepioteuthis lessoniana. Next base: position 57,764,892 of record OY757931.1, on the reverse strand, counting down.
ATATATATATATATACATGTGTGTGTGTGTGTGTGAACCATACAAATGAAAGCCTACGTTATATACACGTATCCATGTTTGTGTGATTTGCATAACACATGTTTTCACTTTTAGTGTGTGTGTGCGTATATATATATATATATATATACACACACACAATAATTATGGAAACTTGTATCCCTGCGCGTACATACGCATATATATATATATAAAAGCTTAAACTGTGCGTATTTCTCACTATGTTATATATATATATATATATATGTGAGAGAGAGAGAGAGGGATGAAGGCACATGTGTGCGAATAGACACATATTTCCTTGCTTGTTAAGTGCCCCAGTTTTGTGGGCTTGTGCCAAATCTAAGCTACGCTAAGTATATATATATATATATATATATATATATATGATGCTTGGCGTAATGCAACGTTTAGCAGGTCAGTTTGCTAGGATAGTAAGCTTGGTTCTCACTGAGCGTCTCCTAATTATGGCTGTGAAACATACGAAGATCAGTTTAACAAATAACTAAACATCAATACATTATATATATATATATATAACTCAAATACGCGAGTGTACAGGAGTATTTTCATGAAAAGGTGTACAGATTTGAATGCATTCATTAAATTCAATTCTTGCACATTTTCTAAAGATGTGCAGATTCATTTATCCCATCGCTTCGTTATGGTTAACGAGCCGGCACTTAAAAGCCATTAATAAGGTGATCATTCATTAACAGGTGCGTTTAAAAGATGGCACTGTGCCAAATTTGCCTTGTTCACGTAATGATGATTTGCGTCTGAAAAGCCCTGATCTCCCCTCGTTCGGATATATCGTAGTATATCTGAATGTATGTGCACGTTTATTTTTTTTTATTTATTTTTTTTTTTTTGCAAAGATGTATTTTTATCGGAATATATCATGTGTGTGAACTGGGCTCACACATAATGCACATGGTGTGATTATACGAATGTACACGAAAACATGTGTGCGGGGAACGCATTTACCTGAAGATTAGCTGGATGTGAGAGAGATATTCGCATATGCACACCTACATTCTCCCTTTGTCTCTCACTCAGGTCTTTCCTCTTTCTTTTTTCGGACATACTATAATAGGTATAAACAATCTCTCGATGTCTTCTATCTCTCAAGTCAAAGGAAAATAGATAAAAAGTTAACGTGTATTTATCGATTTCCGTCTATTTAATTAAGTCTATCTATCTATCTATCTATCTGAGTCTTTTATCTAAAACTTCTTATGTATATAAATGTGTGTGAGTGAGAGAGAGTGAAAATATTGATTATATTGAGTTAGCTTGTGAATAACATTCATGGCAATAATATATATCACTAGAAAAATAGATTCTATTGATGTTGCGAACGCACGTTTTTGAGAGATCACAATATGTTAACATACACACATACATTTATGTGTGTGTGTATATATATATAAGAAATATATGGAAAGTTGGATAAATCAAAAACTTAAAACAATTTTCCACATCTTTCTATCATATTATCATATTTACTACAACCTATCATATATATATATATATATATATATATATATATATATATATATATATATATATGGAGTGCATGCGAGTTAGTAAATTCTGAGCATTTGTTTTAAATAACTAATATTTATTTGTCAACACAATCTCCTTTCTTGTCAACGCATTTGATTCAGTAATAAAATTGGGAAATATGAATCCCACAAACTAAACATTAAAAACTTTATATCATAACATAGTTCATAACTAAAACTTATTGATTTATTAATGCAACCTTATATATATATATATATATATATATATATATATATATAATTTGCTATATTTTTTTTTTTTTTTAGTCTGGTACACAGGCTTCATATTGCTTACAGTGCAAGTGTTATTATTCCGCGGTTACCCACTAAGTATAGAACAGACAGAACGTTGCTTAATATATGAGTTTTGTTTATTTCTATAATTAAACGATCAAAAATATTCTTTTTTTTTTAAGTATGCATGTGGTAGTGTCTTACAAGACATTGACAGTAAGATTCATTTTTATTAGGTGTCAACAAACTTAGCTTTGTTATCAACTGATTGTAAGATATTTATAAGACCGTATGAACGGGGAACCGAGGAAGAATTTCAGAATATATATATATTCAGAGATAGATAGATAGATAGATAGATAGATAGATAATAAGACTGAAATAACATTCTGAAAATGCTGGTACAGAGTTCTGAAGAGGCTTTATATGAGAAAGAGAAACATGAAAAGAGCCTGGAAATCTAAAAGAGATCGAGATCTGAATGACAATAAAAGAAGGAAGATTTTGAAGAAGCTGAGAAAAAGAGATGATGATGATGATGGAGAAAGAGAGAGCTGAAGATGTCGATATATATAAAGATGAAAGATGAAGACATATATATGGCTTCGAACAGAGCTTGAGAGTCTGTTAATGCTAGTTGCAAATAGATGCGTAAGAAGAGAGAGAGAGAGAGAGAGATTGAGGAAGAAGGAAAGAATGTAAGAGAGGTATGTCGTAGTACATAAATAACACACACACACACACACACAGAGTCGAGTAAGCAGCTGTTTTTTCGTTGACGGTACCTACCGTAGTTCACCGTTCATTAGGCCACAATGAACAGACACAGCCCTAACACCCCAACCTCAGAGCACCCTCCCGCCCCCTTAAATATTCTACTCCAACCACAACCCATCAACCCAGTCTTCCCTGTTCAGGCCAACAGCCGAGTCCCCATCCTCATTCCATCAGAGTAAAACAAAGTAAGAGACGAAGGGTGACAGGTAGGTGTACAAGAGGGAGAGGCAAGAGAGGCGTGTCTAATTTGAGCTCTAGAAACTGACTGGCTCTCGAGAATATCTACTGCAGCAGTAGCAGCGACAGAAGTACTGCCTATTGCCGGCACACACTCCCTCTTTACATCCCATAACCTTTTTTAGGTCGCCGTACCGAGTAATTCCCCTGCGTGGCATCTCTCTTGGGGCAACGGGATGGCTACTTGGTGATGCCAATCTCTTCTCTTCTCCAAGTAATGGGTCGTGCAGCGTTATATGGGACCAGGAGTAAAAAACAACAATCTGATCAGATTAATATAGTTGGTTTGAATTCAGGTTTTCTTTCTCCAAGATCGGTTGCCTTACCGAAGTTAAAGAACCCGGTTTGCCCTATTATTTATCTATAGCCGGAATAAAAGAAATTGATTCATGCCTTTTGGAAGGTTAATAGCGCAAAGTCAAGTGGAAGCTACCTCGTCCAGGATTTGAACTCAGGCCGATTCCATTTCCTTCGGCTATAACCGTAGCATTAAGCAACCTTTCTTTATATATATATATATATATATTAGATTCTATAGATATACTTAAACAGAATTATCCAAATTTAGTGCTCAATGTAAAGTTAATAATATATGTAGACGTATATGAATAAGCTTATGCATGACAAAAATATCATTGAGAAACAAGAAAATCAATAAGTATAGTATATATATATATATATATATATATATATATATATATATATATAGAGAGAGAGAGAGAGAGAGAGAATGGTATATCATTATATATATATATATGGACTATACTTATTGGTTTTCTTTTTTCTCAATTATATATATATATATATATAGAGAGAGAGAGAGAGAGAGAGAATGGTATATCATTATATATATATATATATATATATATATATGGACTAATTGATTTTCTTTTTTCTCAATTATATATATATATATATATATATACACACACACACACAACTAGTTGAAAACGATCAAAAAATAAACACAAAAGTAATATTCCTTTTTGTCATGTTACGTTTTGCTCACCTTGACATATTTGGTTTCTTTGGTTTTAATGACACAGCAACCTTTGTGGGTAATTTAATGTCAAGATTGGTTGGTTGTTTTATTTTACGGTGTATCAACCCTTTTCGGGTCATTTAACGCCGAATTAAGTCATTTTGGTTTGGTTTTATGGCATATCAACCATTGCAGGTTATTTAATGCCAAATCAATTTTCATACATAAAAACAGTTCTAATTCAAATAATTCAGTTTAGCATAGGTACACAGTTTAAATCTCAAAAATAGTTCTATTTCAAATAATTTAGTTTAGCATAAGTACATTTTCTTTGTTTTACACACAGTTTAAATGTTGAAACAGTTTTATTTTTAACAATTCAGTTTAGCATAAGTACACAATTTAGTTCTATTTAACCTATAAATAGGATCCTATCAGGTGCAACCACTCCGTGCAAGAGTGAACCTAAGAGCGATGGCAATAAATGGTTACTCCGCATACCCCAAAGTTCCAGCATTACTGGAGCTTGATTTTGCCCAGTCGGCTGAAGCTGTATAATACACCAACTGCATATCTACAGAGGGGTAAGACCCCCCACCAACCAGTGTCCTAGATATGACACTAAAAAATCTGATGGTGAGGTTTTCGTGATGCTGGAGCTTTGGGGAATGTGGAGCACCACTTCATTGCCATTGCTCCCAGGTCCACTCTGGCTGGAAATAGTAGCAACTGATAGGGCCCTACATATGGGTTATATAGAACTAAACTGCATACTTATGCTAAACTGAATTGCTTGAATAAGAACTGTTAGACGAAACTGAATAACTTGAAATAGAAATTTTTTTGATAACTAAACTACATACTTATGCTAAACTGAATTATTTGAAATGGAACTGTTTTTAACATCGAAACTGTACTTACGCTGAAATTATTTTTTTAATATAGAACTGTTTTGACATTTATCTGTGTGTAAACAAAATCTGTATTTATGCTAAACTAAATTGGCTGAATTACAACTCTTTGAATAAAATGAATAGGTTGAAATAGAAATGTTTTTGACAATTAAACTGTGTAATCATGCTAACTGAATTGTTTGAAATAGAACTGATTATTTGTATAAAAATGGATTTGGCATTAAATAACCTACAAAGGTTGATATGCCATAAAACCCAAATAACCAATCACCATGAGATTTTTTAGTGCCATATCTAGGACACTCGTTGGGGGAGTCTTACCCCTCTGCAGAAATGCAGTCAGTGTATTTAGCAGCCCCAGCCGACTGGGCCATAATGTTAAAGCCTTCCTTGAAGAAAAAACAGCAGTGATACTATTTAACCCATAGTTAAGGGGGTTGAAATAGGGAGTTCTTACCTTTCCCAAAGGTATCAGTCCGAAAGGGAACATAATAGCGAGACATGAGTTCGCGGCCGCAGTTCAGAAATTAGAACATGGAACTCCTCTCTCTCTCTCTCTCTCTATATATATATATATATATATATATATATGTATATGTATCCCTTCATGTGGCATTCCCATACGATAAATTTGAAGAAAGAAACAAAATGAAATGCTAATAGACTCAGCTATCTTATTTTTATGACGATGGTAATTATGACATTGGCACTTCCTGTAATCTTTAACCAACATTAAAAACTCGTTACGATTAAATAAAACAAATTTTAAAAAAGGCTTTATATCGAAATATTTTTTAAAGATTATAACCGCAAGAAGAATCCCAGTAGTAACATCGAGGGTCACCATATCTGAGCATGAGACTGCAAATTACTTTAGTAGTAACTACTTATGGCACCAACGATAATGACATCAACACGCGACAAGCGAAGGTGTGGACAGCTAATGGTAGGCTATCGGTCACATGGAAGTCAGACCTATCCGATGAAATAAAACGCAATTTTTTCCAAGCAGCAGTCGTGTCCATACTACTGTATGGATGCACCACTTGGACACGGATTAAGCCTAGAGAGAAAAAGCTTGATGGCAATTGCTTGTACGAGAATACTACGAGCTATATTAAAGAAATCCTGGAAGCAACATTCCACGAAATAGCAGCTGTACGGACACCTAACAACCATCTCGAAAACTATGCAAATTAGACGAACAAGACATGTGGGATACTGCTGGAGGAGCGAGGACGAACTCATAAGCGATTTTCTTCTATGGACCCCTTCACACGGACGCGCAAGTGGAGGACGACCAGCTAGAAATTATCAACAACAGCTCTGTACGGACACAGGATGTTGTCAGGAAGACCTGCTGGAAGCGATGGATGATAGAAACGGATGGCGAGGGAGATTTAGGGAAATTCGTGCTAGCAGCACGACATGATAATGATGACATTAAAACTAATATTCCTCGTGATGGCTACACATATAGTGACAGTTAATTTTGAAAGCATTTATAGAAATGCACTGTAAATAATTTTACTAAAGAAATGCATGGTAATCTATTTTACAACAGAAATGCATAGCAAATTATTTTCCCCCTGGATTGCATTGCAAACCATAGTAGAAATGCATAGTAAATCATTTTACTATAGAAATGCGCAGCAAATCATATAGACGTGTATAGTTGAAAATTTTATTTTATTTTATGCATTGCAAATCATATTATAGAAATGCATAGTAAATTATTTTGCTCCAGAAATGCACAACAAATCATACAGAAATGCATTGTAAATCATTTTACAGCTGAAATACATTGTAAATCACATTATAGAAATGAATAATAAATTATTCTATCTTAGAAATGCATTTCAAATTATTCAATGCAATGAAAATTTGTTTTACTCCATTTCACTCATACATCCTAGATGCATCAAGGTAGGTCTTCGGTGATGCACTGTCTTCATCGCCGATTTCGAGTTTTCTTGCATCATATCGGCTCCGACAGAAACCCCGGCATGACTCTGGAAGAGCCAAGCCGCCTCCTTGATCGCGACGTGCTACGCTCGTGCCTCTACCAAAGCAAATAATAATAATAATAATAATAATAATAATAAGGCTGGACTTCGGCCGTTCTTATAGACATCTGCCCTTCAGTAACAGCCAATGAAAAGCAGAAATCCATTAAAAATTGTTTTCCAGTAGAAATGCATCGCAGATCATTTTATAAGAGCAATCCAAAGCAAATTATTTAGCTATAGAAATACACAGCAAATAGAATCATAGAAATTCACTGTAAATTATTTTACTATAGAAATAGATTGAAAATTATTTCACATTAAAAATCCATTGAAAATTCTTTTAACACAGAAATGCATCGCAAATTATTTCTTAACTGCAAGTCATTACAAGACTTGTTATAAATGCTAGCAGTTAGGATACCACATATAGGATTTACCGTATCTAATCATGTACTGGTCGAATTTCGAAGATCTGATACTTTTGCAAATTTTTCACAGAAAGTTTTGAAGTCGAAAACTTTGCTGACCGCAGTTAAACGAAACCGCATTGGGAATCCCGAGGTTAATGAGGTCTGGCGTAATAAATCTTTTCCCTCAGTCGTTATAGAGGGGGTATAAAAATAATACGACTAAGATTCTAAAATAACCAACAGGATCCATGGAATTTCCAAAGAAGAAAAAAATCAATAGGAGCTATTCAAGCGAGAAAGAAGGAAGAAGGAGTTGCAATTTTATTACATATAAATCTTATTTTTGCCGTTGCAATAAATAATATGAGGATATACATTAACAATCTATAATAATACTTAATACACAAATCATTTGTTAGAATTTAATTCTAACGAAGCTCTTACGTTGCATATTCTATTTTGTGTATAACGGTAATGTGGTAACGAGGAATCTTCGATCTTTTTCTTTTTTCCTTTTCAGCCTTCAACTGATCGATTTTGGAGCTTAGCAGAATTTTAGAACTCATCAGATCTTCAATAAACATTTATGTATACTGTGCTATTTAGTGAGGGGAGATGAGGTTATCACAAGACAATTCAATTAGAGTTGAACACAATGTTTGGTCGCATGCTAATTATCATTTCTTGCTTACATAGCTCCTCTTGGTGTTTTTCGCACATTAGACACGATTAAGTAAGAAAGGTTATCCACTGGGAACTGTGCAAGAAAATAATGTTTAATGTGCTATTTAGTGAGGGGAGATGAGGTTATCACAAGACAATTCAATTAGAGTTGAACACAATGTTTGGTCGCATGCTAATTATCATTTCTTGCTTACAGAGCTCGTCTTGATGTTTTTCGCAAATTAGACACGATTAAGTAAGAAAGGTTATCCACTGGGAACTGTGCAAGAAAATAAAGTTTAATGTGCTACTTAGTGAGGGGAGATAGAGTTAGCACAGAGAAATTCCATTTTGAGAACCTATTTTCCCGGGATTTTTTCCCGGCATCATTACTGGTGACAAAACGACTTCGGGAAACTGATATGATGTTTTGTATAAAATTTTCATAGAAAAAATCCTTGGCAAAGCAGTTTGCTGTACAAGTCAAACTATCATTATACCATTAATAATTTGAGATACTTTGTTTCTAATGTTCTGGCATGTAAAGGATGTAGAGATTGGTTTTCAACCTGCACACCCGGTTCTAGGAGGACATTTGATACCCAATAAGTAAGAGGTTAACCTGAAATTTTATATGGTTCACTAATTCTGTATTCCGTATCAATAACCGTTACACCATTCGTCATTAATCGACTAATCGATAAGAAAAGACTGCGATGGATATGAACAGATTGACAGAGAAAAGATAGACGTGAACAACCTGAGAAACGATAGATAGGTTTTGGCTTCTTTGCTTAACGGCATATCAACCTTTGTGGGATATCAAATGCCAAAGCCATCCAGGAAGGTAGTGGTGTTATTTATCCAATAGCTGGAAGGATAAGGGAGTTTATACCTTTCTCAAGGACACTAGTTCAAAAGTAAGCACGATTCCTAAGATGTTGCAGTCCAGCATTTTAGCCACTACGTCATATATATATATATATATATATATATATATATATATGAATACTATGATCAATAGATAGATATAAACAGTATAAGATCAAGAGATATATATGAACAAACTAAGATAGATAGATATAGCGGATATGTTAGAGTGTTTGTCCTAGATTAACGCGTTAATACAAGAAATCATGGATGACTATCCTCGCTAATAAAAGAAATCCAAGACACAACCATGTCCAGGGCACAATTGGATTAATATGACCATAACAATTCAAAAACAGACAGGTGGAAGGAATAGTTAGCGACAGCTTGAGATAGAGGTCATGGCTCATCTGATTAACATGCTGACTTGTCGGACAAACTATAACGAGTTCAATTTCAGAACCAGTCATTTAATTTGTTTCTCTGATCTTCATATGTGACAGTGAAAAATCATGTTTCTCTCTCTCTCTCCCCCTCACACACACACACGTTTTAGAAGAGCTTTAAGTAGACCTTACATAGTAAGTTCTCAGAACTTACAATGTAAGGTCAACTAAAAGCTATTCAAAAATTTGCACGTACCATAGGATATATGAATATATAAATCCTATGGTACGTGGCAAATTATATATATATATTAGGTCAAAAGAGAGAAAGAAATATTTAAAATGAGTAGGTCCACGAAGAGATTTGTATTTATTTATTTAGTTAGTTCTTTGTTTTTGTGAGGGGTTATTTTTTGTTGTTTTTTCTTTTAGGTTGATATTCCATAATTTCTCAAAGAATGTGTTTCGTTCACTATTATTGTTTTTGTCTGGGAAGAATTTGGTCTTATTCTTTTCGCCACAGGGATCCCCTCATATATAGTACGATATATATATATATATATATATATATATATATATATATATATATATATCGTACTATATATGGGGGAATCCCCGTGGCGTGATGGATAAAGTGTTGAACTGCAACAATCTCATAGAGAGTTTTTATATCAATCAAATCACAAGAGTCTGGGTGTGGGGGGAGTAATTTACTAAGTTTTGTTGCTTAGATGTGGTACAAGGTCAAATGAAAGGGGCACCCAATGAGACTCGAACTCACAAAGGTTTGCTAGTACTAGCTTGGTAAACATTACACCACCCGACGTGCCTATAGAATCTGGTGGGGAAGAAGTCCCTCTGACTAACGTGCTGAAGTGTGACATAGTCGTATGCGAGTTCGAATTCCAATTGTACTATTAAGTTCACTTTCGGACTAAAGCCCTTGAGAAAGGCATGAACCCCTTTTATCCCACTCTCAGTAATGGATTAAATAGCACCACTACTGTCCTTCAAAGATAGCTTTGGCTCTAAATAACACACGGAGGTTGAAATGCCATTAAAACAAAGAACCCAAACCAAAGTACTATTTACCTACCTTTATTCTCGGGATTTGGTATGCATCACGTCCAGCTGGGAAGGGATAGGCAGACTACGTAACCCTCCATACCCATACATATAAACTTTTACTACACGGGTCAGCAGGTGAACTGAATTACAGACGGAGTTCTTAGCACACAAGCTCTCTCCGATACCCATTGGGACACCTGTCCTTGCCAACTTCACTATGTTACTGAATAAGAGCAACATGGTCTTTTGGTAGTATTACAATGAGGAATATAATAAGTTTTATAATAAGGCAAAAGAAAAACAAATAATCATGAAGTTCCATTTGAGTAATCCAATCATTCTCCCAACGGCTATGCGTAAATAGTAGAGCAGACTGAGTTCTTTAGCTTTGGTAAGGCAACCAGTCGAGGAGAAGGAAAACTCTGAATTCAGACTCCGATGTACATTTTCTTTTTTAGGTTAATTGGCCGCGCAATTACGATGACTAACTGATTTGGCGTCACTTGTGTGCGATGCGGATGGGTGGTCAGAGGAAGAGTTTCGGCTCTGCGTTCTGTGGTTGCTGGTTCGATATCCAGTGGGAGAGATCATGGTACAACACTGCTGATGAGAACTAATAAGGTCGAAATAGCTGTTCAGTGTTTCTGTATGTCACGCGCAAGTGTTCGCTGGATTTTCTGGTCATGGTAATCAATTCACCATTAGACTCCATTTAAAAACTGACCTTGTATTCCATTCCTCTCGTGCGGAGAGGTTGGGTAAATAGTAGAGCAGACTAACCTCGCTAACCTTGGTATGGAAGGAAAAACTCGAAATTCAAATCTGTTAAACACCACTTAAAAACTGACCTTCAGTCGTATCGTACTTATATGGAGGTGTTGGTAAATACATATATTCATTAAAAAGACTTTTACTAAATTTACAGTGCTGATCATTTTGTAGACTCCATTTTTGACCATAGGATCGCAGTAATAACACACAAGAGATAATGCTGCACTTTCAGTGGCAAGTAGGTTTTTATGGAGAGGAGTTTCTAGTCCTGCATTCTCTGGTTTTGAACTTACAGTGTTTCTTTATTCAAGATATGTTTGCCTAACTATAAGGTTAGAGAGCTCAGTCTGTCCAATCATTTATTCATAGCTTGGAGAGAGAGAGGAAGAAAGAAAAGAGATGAATTTATGCCTTTCCTAAGAGCATTAACCTGAAGTAAGACGCAAGCAGCCTCGTATAGGATTTGAACTCGGAGAGCCCCGTCCATTTTCTACGACAATAACCGTTACGTTATCCAAATCTTCAAATGCACAGAGGCTTGGTACGAAAACCGGATGAAGATATTTGTATTCATTTCCCGCTGAGGAAAATATGTCACCATCTCTTCTTCCTCCTGCAACGCTATGGATAAATAGTAGGGCAGACATAGCTTGAAGATAAACTATATTCACAGAATAAGGCCTATTACTCCCCGTGTATTACATGTCAGGCGGAAGGCTTTAAAAAATAAGTCAGATGAGGACAGAGTCACTTGGAGCAGGACTTCCCGAAAGGACCGAACTCACGGCTCTAATAAAAGAAACTTGTTAACCATCACTATTAAATGACCGATAACGATTCCAGGAACTGATTTAACCCGGTAAACGTTAGATGACCTTGCTATTAAAGCAAAGAAGCTGTGCATATTAGATGCCGATACGTTTGACGACAGGGATGTGTTCGACTGCGACTGCAGCCCACCAGCCTACTGAAGAGACCACGCCCTGGGACGACTGGCTTCTCAACAAACCGGGTGTGGATACGGCTCCTGGGTAGGGACATTGCATGAGTTCCTGTTTTTGATAAGCAAAGGGCCCGGAACACGGTGACAGTTTTTGACACTGGGCTCCGTTTACTTAAGAGAAAAAGTCTTCTTGGAAAAAGGAAAGAAAAAAGGCGTAATTATTAGAAAAGCACACAGACACAGGCACAGACACACGAAAAGCAAATGAGGAAGGTGGTATAATGTTTATTTTTATTATAGCAAATCCAGTTTGGGTTCTGTTTCCGCTTAGATTATTAAGCACACAGCAAAACAAATACAAGTACATATCTATAATACATACTCAAACGTGTGTACGTGTGTGTGTGTGTGTGTGTGTGTGTTTTCCTGTCCTGTTAAGAGAGAATAGGTATATATCTATGCAAGTAAGAAAATATATAGACGTATACATATAGATACATTCGTAAGTTGGTTTTATGGCAAATCAACCCTTGTGGGTTATTTAATGCCAAATCATATTAAATATATATATACACGTAATTATAAGATTTGTAAGAGTTTTTAATTTGTTTGTCGGTAACTTTTTTCTTTAAACAAGTTGCTAGAGTTTTGTTTGCACACAGTTAAATGGTTTCAAGTTCTGTTATTTAACATTAGTATATCTATTTGAAATTAATTATTTGTTTGCACACAGTTAAATGGTTCCAAGTTTTGTTATTTAACACTAATAATTCAATTCATCGAGAATTCCTATCTAATATAAATAATTAGTATACATCAAATAATTAATAATAATTTTTATGAAATGATTGAATTGTTCTATTGGACTCCTTACTGGCTCATTGGCCTGGGTTCAATCCCAGGTGGAGTCATTCCAAAGACTTAAAACTCAGCACACAGGTATGTATCAAGGGTGAAGTGGAGCAGTCCAGGGGAAGGAGTAGCCCCCTCTCCTACACCTCGGTGTAGTAGCTATTGAAAAAGGAGCCTTCAGATCACCCTCGACTACAGTCGCTAACTTAACTTTTTTATTGGACTCATAGATGGAACCTTAACTGCTACGAAAACCACTCAGGGTCAGAGTGGACTCGGGATTAATGGCAACGAAGAGATGTATCACATTCCCGAAAGCTCCAGGATTTGAGCTACATCACAGATGTAGTTGAGTTTCATACCCAGGACATTCAGTGGGGAGGGGTCTGTTTTTACATAATAGCTTAATCCGGCCCCGTCTCGCCAGCAGTGTGGAGTACCTCTTATTTGTCATTACTTATATTTTACCAACCCCTCCGCTCGGGCAGGATATGACACAAGGTCAATTTTTAAGCGGAGTTTAACAGGTTTGAATTCAGAGTTTTCCTTCTCCTACACTAGTTGTCTCACCAAAGCTGAAGAACCTATCTGCCCTACTATTTACCCATAGCTGGAGGGAGAATAATTGGATTCATATCTTTCCCAAGGGTATTAGTGCTATGTGAAATGCAATCAGTCTCGTCCAGGATTTCAACTCGTGTCACCGTGTCCATTTCCTACGACGATAACCATTACACCGCAGGCACATCTTCTTTGTCATTACTCCCAGGTCCACTTTGATTCGGAGTTGTTGTACGTGAGAGAGTCCCATCTATGGACCAAATACATTAGTTTAAAAATGATTCGTGTTCGATTGGAATTCTTGATACAACATGTTAGTTACTTAAAACAACATCACTGTGTGCGAATAAATAACTATTATTAAACGGAAATAATTATATAAAACTATATAACTATTCGTATTAGATAGGAATATATGAAACCCTACTACCGTGTGCTGAAAACCTCTTGAGAAACTACGAGACAAAAAAATGTAAATACTATAAAGTTGGCGAACATAGTCGAGGGTGAACCGAAGGCTCTCTCTTCGATAGCTACAACACCAAGGTGTAGGGGAGGGCGCTACTATTTTCCCTGTATTGCTCCACTTTACCCTTGATTCTTACCTCATAAAGGTAGCATAAAATACAATTTTTTTGAGTCTTTGGTATGACTCGACCTGGGACTGAACCCCGGTCTCCTGGGTCATTTGCAAACACTCTAACCCTTATGCCAATGTCCGGTTTAAATACTATAGTCGGCTGAAAAGTTAATACGTGACCAAGATACTCTCATGGAATATGACCAAATGAGGTTTATTTTTTAATATAGTCCCCCCTCGTGGTCCATACACCTTTACCGTTGGTGTTACAGTACTTGGATCTCATTGGTTTAAAAAGGGATCAACAGCATATATGACATCATCACGTTAAGTTTTCTGACCACCTTTGTATGAATATATAATTAACGCTATTCTCTAAACCTTAGCATAGAATAACCCGAGACTGGTCGACATGAAATAAAAACCTATCAATCAATAAATTCAACAAGGTGCTCGCACAAGTATGAATTTCTGCCAAATTAAATTGAGTAAATACTGATGTGTCGAAAATTCCCTCTTCAAGTACAGATCAAAATATCACATTTCTATGATATAATCGTAGTGTACAACGTATGTGCAAATCCCTTGTACACAAGGTGTTTGCTTTTGTGTTGAGCGCGCACCCACACATAGGAGCTTATCCGGACGGTTTGGTGATTTTTGAGGATATTTAATTCTTGGGTTTCCAAGCAATAAGGCTGTGAGCAAAACAAAAGATGAATTGCGGAAAATAAAGATAAAAAAAATAAAAAATGAAATAACAACCCCCCCCGCGCGTGCGCACAAACTTACGCGCGTAATTTTTTTGTGTTAATACACGAGTGTGTGTGTGTGTGTCTAGATATATATATACAAGCACGTGAATGTGTGTGACTTCCTATCTTTTAAAGTCACTTAATATTGGTGGAAGGAGTGGAGGAGGGAGGTAGAACACAAAGTTGCCGGACGAGATAAAATAACGCTAAACAAGAATAAAAAAAAAGAAAGAAAAGAAAAGAAAAGAATCAAAACAGCAAGACATACGAAAGAAGATAAAAAAAAATATTATCACCAACTTATATGACCGATAAGACAAACCACATCAGTAGGACTTAGAAAGAGACTATCACCTTATATATAGAGAAAAAAAGGTTTGTAATAAATTCAAGATTATATATATATATATGTGTGTGTGTGTGAGTATACAAATATACATACACGCAAATATATATGTGTGTGTGCGTGTGCGCGTATGGGGCAAGTAATGGCTAAAGTGCTTGACTGCGGCCTCGAAGTAAGCGGGTTCGAACTCCAGTCGCGCCATTATGTTTACTTTCAGACTAACACCATTAGGAACGGTATGAACCCCATTATTCCCCCACCAGCAATGGATTAAATAGTATCACGGCTGTTCTTCAACAAGGATAGCTTTGAGTTAAATAACCAACGAAGATTGATATGTTATTAAACAAAAAACACCAAACTAACCATACTATACATACACATGAACATATATATTTATGCGCGCGCGTGAGTGTGTGGTTCGGTTTGTTTATTTAATGAGATATCAATCTTAGTTGGTTATTTAATACCAAAGTTATCCCAGTAGAAGTGATATTATAAATGAGTGTGTGTGCGTGCGCGTATATATATATATATATATATATATATATATATATAGACCCCTACTTCCGCACAAGCAGGATGCGACATAAAGCCATTTTTAAGCGGAGTTTAACAGATTTGAATCCAGAGTTTTTCTTCTCCTAGATTGATTGCCATTGCAAGGTTAAAGAGTCCAGTCTGCTCTACTATTTACCCATAGCTGAAAGGTCAATAATGGGATTCATACCTTTCCCAAGGATATTAGAACTATGTGAAATGCAATGTATTAAAGTTATAGAGACACACACACACACACACACACACACACACACACACACACACACACACACACACACACACACACACACATATATATATATATATATATATATATATATATAAAATCTTACTTTATTACCTTCTGGAACCTTATAATCAGATGCAGTTAAGTATCATATCTAGGACATTTCTTTTGGAGAAGCCCTTACCCTGGTATAGGGACTGAGCGTGTCTTAAAACCTGCCGCCAGGACGATTGGAAAGGGGTGTATAAATACATATTTTTGCCTTTGTCCATAGATTGAGATTAAAAAATTTTGCTCGATCTCTTCATTAAATATTAATATCAATTTAAAAAAATTTTTTTATAGACTTCATTAAAAAAAGATTCAATCATTCTTGAAGGAATCAGTCATTGTTAATTGAATCAATCTATTTTACAAGTGCGTAATCACTGCCACCAAACGATGAACAGTTATCTACATAAACATATTCAAATATATACATTACATGAAATGAAGAAAGAAAGGTCATTTCTGTAACAAGTTCATATCTGAAAGAACAAGAATTGTGTAAACACTGACTAGGCTGAAATTGGCAGGGAAATATAAGAGGTGAAAACTTTCTTTTCTAATTTGGTTGTTGTGACGTTTAAAGTCAGAATAAAGTCATGTTTAAATGTCATTACTGATTACAGATACAAAAAAAAAAGTAAAAAAAACCCCAAAAAACAACAACAAAAAACAACCCCCACAAAAAAAAAGAAAGAAAGAAAAAAAACCGTATAACCTGAGAAAATAAATACCTTTTTTTCGTATCTTCTGAAACTTGAAGAAAGTAATATATTAAGGCCGTCCCCAGTATAATGGTTGTACGAGCGATTGTACGTAAACTCCTTAAATAAAAAATATAAACAGCCGAAGATAGAGACAAAATTGCGCAAAAATTACTCGCACAAAAGTAATACAAGACTAGTCAAGACTGGGTGGGAGAGGTGACCCACTGAGAATTGTGCAAGAGACTAAACTTTGACCATACTGAAAAATGGTACATACATAAAGGAGAATGAGTGCTAGAAAATGATTGGGTTGATTCAATTGTTTAATGGCATATCAAACTTCGTGGTTTATTTAATGCCAAAGTCAACCTTGTAAAACAGTAGTGGTACTGTTTAATCCATAGCTGGGAGGATAAGGGAAAGCATACCATTCCCAAGGGCATTAGTCCGAAAGTGAACGTAATAGCGCGACTGGAGTTCGAACTCGTTTATTAAGTTGTCGTAATCCAGTACGTTAGCATCTACACCACAGAGACTCCACTAGAGAATATGAGACGCATAACATTCTTTGCAAGAAAAGTGCTCGACGCTACTGCGGCAGAGCAGGTATATCACCCAGAAAAATATCAAATCATGGACACGAAGTCCATTTCTTTAACTTTCATGTGGTATGCACAACCATCAAACGGAAAAATACTATATATATTTTGGGTAATTGACTGACCGATTGATTTTAACGGCATGTCAACTTGCCCAGGGAATCGCGTTCATTGTACATTCCTATTTATATTTTTTGTGTAGCTGTTTCTTAAGAGTTCTGTTGTTTTTTTTAACCTTGGTTGGGCAACCGGTCTAGGAGAAGGAAAACCAGCTTTTCATGCCTTTCTCAAGACCTTTAACGTAAAGCAAAAGACAAACAGCCTCGCTCAAGATTTGAATTCCGATCGCCAGTCCATTTTCAACAACAACCGTTACGTCACATGTAATGTGATGGTTAACGAGCTAAGTTAAATTTAACTGATTACTACTGAGTAACAAGTTAAATCTTCAGTAAGTGCTCCGTGCTGGCTGCCTTGTGTCAAATCGAAATATACTTAGTTTAAGAGCGCTTTCTATGATGCAGATATTTATTCAACCTCTCTATTATGGGCAGGATGTGACCAAAGGTCATTTTTTAGATAGGCTAAAGCTAATTTTAGTTTTCCAACTAGACTGCTTGCCTAACAAAAGCTAAAAAACCCAGTTTGCTCAATTCTTTACCCATAGTTGGCGGGGATGATATATATATATGTTTTTCTCAAGGGCATTAGTGCAAATTGAAACGCAAAAAGCTTCGTTCCGGATTTGAACTCAGGTCATCAATTCCATTTCCTATGACTATAACCGTTTCGCTAAGTGCGTTTTCGAGAGTGGAAGTTTTCGGTTTGCGCGTGCAATGGTGACAGCAGAAAAATAAAGGACAAGCGAAAAGAGCTGAGATAGGCGATGGGAGGGGAAAAATGTATATATGAATTCAAATTGATAGGGGATTGTGGGATTGGGAAGACAAGAAGATCGTTGCAAATGGGTAAATAAATAAAAGGAAGAATCAGCCACAAAGAGCTCGAAGGGAAAACTGAGAAAAAAAGCTAGAAGAAAAAAGGATAAGAAGAGTGGCAGAATGAGATAAAAATAGAAATGAGGAAAGGGAGTTGAGGAAGAAGAAAAGAAAGAATAAAGAGAGGGAGGAAAGAGTACCGAGTGTAAAGGAAAAAGGAGAGAGAGAAAGAGGAGGAGGAGGTAGCGAAAAGAACAGAGTTTGATTTGGTTTCTACATTTTATGGCATAACAACTTTCATTGAGTAATTAATGCCAATGCCATCCTTGCAAAAGGAACAGTAGTGGTACTATTAAACCAATAGCTGAGGGGGTAAGGAAGTTTATATTTTTCCCAAGGGTATTTGTCCGAAAATGAACTTAATAGCAAAACGGGAGTTCGAACTCGCTTACTACGATGTTGCAGTTCGACACGTTAGCCACTATTCCGAAAAGAAAAGAAAAAGAGAAGAAAAGAAAAAAAAAAAGAAAGAAATGAAATGGGAAGAAAAAGTGAAAGAAATAAGAAGGAATGTGAAGAGAGAGAAAAAGAGAGAAAGGAGTAAGTAGTTAAGAGGAACGAGAGAGAAGAAGAAATCAAAGAGGAAAAAAGAAAAAGAAAAAGAAAGACTAAAGAATGAAAAAGGAAGAAAAGAAGAAGAAAGGAAAGAACAAGGAGTGAAACGAACAGAAAAAAGAATGAAAGAATAAAGAAGGAAAAGGGAAGAAAAGATGAAGAAAGGAAAACGAGGAGTGAAACGAACAGAAAAGAAGGATGAAAGAATGAAGAAAGAAATGAAAGAATGAAGAAGGAAAAGAAAGAGGAGAGAATGAAGAAGGAAAAGAAAGAGGAAAGAATGAAAAGCGAAGAAAAGATGAAGAAATGAAAGAACGAGGAGTGAAACGAATAGGAAAAGAAGAATGAAAGAAGGAAAAGAAATATAAAATATTGAAAAAGCAGGAAAACTGAAGGAATGAAAAGGTAAAAAAAAATCATGAAATGAAAAGAAATAAAAAGAAATATGACGAAATAAAAAGATGAAAAGGAAAGAGAGAGTAACGAGTGAAAAAAGTAGAAAATGAAGTAAGGAATGAAAAAGAAAGAAAGAAGGAAGAGAAAAGAAAGAGTAGTGAAAAGGAAAGAGAGTAAGGAATAAGTAGAAAAGGAAAGAATAACAAGCGAAAAGGGAAGAAAGACGAAAGAAGATCTGAATTTATGAATGTCATCCTAATAGCAAAAACGACACATCGTAGCAGGATTTTTGTTAACACAATAGCACGAAAATTCGCTAACTTCGAAAATAAAGCAATATCCAAACAAAATTTGAAATTTAATAAGATTAGATCAGCGATCGTAATCACCCAGATCATTTTAATTTTTCCATAGAGAACGCCATGAAATATAAAGTATTTAGTTGTTTTATTTATTTGCAATTATAATTATAATGTGACCAATGGGATCCAAGCACTGCAACACTGATAAAAGAAGTGTGTGGTCCATAAAGGGGAATATATTGAAAAATGAATATCATGTGGTCACATTCTATAAGAATATCTTGGTCAGCCTATGAATGTTTCAGCTGCCCCTCGTACACACACACACACACACACACATATATATATGTATGCACTCACACACACACACCAATCATATACATACATATTTTATTTTTTGTTGGATCTGACGAAGTCCTGTAAAAAATTAATTAGGAGTCTTTGATTCATATCAATGCTCTTAACAAGATGGAAATAAATTTATTATCCTAATGTGACCGAATATTGTTTTTTTCCTGAAACAACGTATATATATATATATATATATATATATATATGCACTCACACACACGTATGAATATATATGTATATACATATATATACTCATACACATATATGTAACATATACCCATAAAGAGAGAGAGAGAGACAGAGCGAAGAGCTAAAAGGAAATATAAAGAGCTAACACAGAAGAAGAAAAAATAAAAAGAAAGAGATATGTGAAAATTAGATTATGTCAAGGGGTCGAGAAGATTGAGGGCAAGGAAAAGTCGGAGTGGAAGATAAAACCCCGAGAAAATGCTTGGCGGACTGAGGAGCTGTTAACGGAGCCCAAAACAAACGATAGAAACAATAAAAAACGGAATGTATAGAAGCGCAACACTTCAGACTGCCAATCACTGAGGCGCTGGTTCAAGATGTGGTTCCAGCAAACAATTTCTTGTTTTTATTTCTTTTCTTGCATAGCATTTTGCATTCCTTCTGAAGTAACATCAACGAAAATAAATAAATGAAATAAATGAGAAAGAGAGAGAGAAAGAAAAATTGATATCTTTATTAGAAGGAGGAAACAAAAAAGACGCCGGAGGTAAATAAGCAGGCGGGTATCAACATTTATTAGCAGATTGGAATACAATTCGTTTTAGAGGAAGTAGAAAATATAACGATACGAGTCAAAAGAGAATCTGCGAATGAAAATGCATATAATAAGAAAAACAAAGTAAAAACAGTTTTAGAGAAAGACCCTACACTCGCCACCCCCCACCAAAAAAAACCCCTGAAAAGCTTTACGAAATTAAGAATATATGGAATGAGGAAAAGATCTAATTTCTGAAAAGTAGAAATGATAAAGAGATATTATTGAAAAAAAAAAAAAAAATTAAAAAGAAAATTAGAGGTAAAAACAAAACAAAACAAATCAGAAAGAATGAAAAAGAAGAAGAAGAGTAAGAAAGAAAAAACAAAAACGGAAAAAAAGTAAGAAAGAAAAAGAAAAATTGAAGCGTAATAGAAAAGAAGAAAGGAGAAATAGTAAGAAAGAAAGAAGAAAGCAAAAAGAGGAAGAAGCAGGAAGAAGAAGAAAGTAGAAGAAAGAAAAATAAAAATAAAAAGAGTAAGAAAGAAAAGGAATCAAGAAGAAGAAAAAGAGAACAGAAAGAGTAAGGAAGAAAATGAAAGCAGGAAGAATCAAAAAGAGTAGAAAAGAAAAAGAAAGCAGGAAGTAGAAAAGGGCAGAAAGTGTAAGAAAGAAAAAGAAAGCAAAAGAGTAAGAAAGTAAAGGAAGAAGGAAGAAGAGAGCAGAAGGGGTAAGAAAGAAAAAGAATAAGAAAGAAGAAAAGAAAAAGAGTAGAAAAGAAAAGGAAGCAGGAAAAAGAAAAAAGAAAAAGAAGAGAGCAGAAAAAGTAAGAAAGAAAAAGAAAGCAGGAAGAAGAAAAAAACAGGAATAAGAAGAAACTAAAAAGAATAAGAAAGAAGAGGAAAACAGGAAAAGTGAGAAAGGAGAGGAAAACAGGCAGAGGAAGAAAGTAGAAAATTTAAGACAGAAAAAGAAAGCAAAAGGAAGATGAAAGAAGCAGAAAAAGTAAGAACGAAGTAGAAACGAGAAAAAGTAAGAAAAAAGAAAGCTGGAAGACTAAGTAGAAAGAAGAAAAAAAGAGTAAGAAAGAAGAAGAAAACAAAAAAGTAAGAAAGAAAAAGAAAACAAAAAAGTAAGAAAGAAAAAGAAAACAAAAAAGTAAGAAAGAAAAAGAAAAGAAAAAACTAAGAAAGAAAAAGAAAGCTGGAAGACTAAGAAAGAAGAAGAAGAATGCAGAATAAAAAAAAAATGAAACCAGAAAAACTAAGAAAAAAGAAGTTGGAAGAGTAAGAAAGGAGAAAGAAGAAATCAGGAAGAGGAAGAAAATAGAAAAAGTAATAAAAAGAAGAACTAAAAGGATGGAGAAAGTAGTAAGAGAAAGGAAGAAAAAGAAAGCAGGAAGATCAAGAAAAAAGAAAAAAAAAAAAAAAAAAGAAAAACAGAAGAGACCAGAAAAAGAAAGAAAGAAAGAAGAAATCAGAAAAAGTAAGAAAGAAGAAGTAAGTTGGAAGATTAAGAAAGAAAAACAGAGCAGAAAGAGTTAGAAAAAGAATAGAGTAGAAAGAGTAAATAAATATAAAAAGGAAGAAAAAGTAAATAGGAAAAGTAAGAAAAAAGAAAAATGCAGAAAAAAGAAAAAAACAGAAAAAGTAAGAAAGAAGAATAACCCAGAAAGAGGAAGAAATAAAAAAAAGCAAAAAAGCAAGAAAAAAAAAAAAAAAAGGAAAACGCAGAAAAAAAAAAGAAGAAACTAGAAAAAGTAAGAAAGAAGAAAAAAAGAGTAAGAAAAAAAAAAAGAACGAGAAGGAGGAAGAAAGTAAAAAGAGAAAGGAAGAAAAAGAAAGCACGAAGAAGAAAATAGAAAAATGAGAAAGAAAAGGAAAGCAGGAAGTGTAAAATGCAGGAAAAAAAGAACTAGAAAAAGAAAGAAAGAAGAAAGCAGGAAGAGGAAGAAAATAAAAAAGAAAGAAAAAGAAAGCAGGAAGAGGAAGAAAGAAGAAGCAGAAAGAGTAAGAAAGAAAAAAAAAGAAAAAGCAGAAAGGGAAAGGAAGAAAAAAGAAAGCAGGCTGAAGAAGAAGAAGAAGAAGAAGAAGAAGAAGAAGAAGAAGAAGAAGAAGAAGAAGAAGAAAGAGTAAGAAAAAAGATGTAGAAAGAATAAGAAAGAAGAAAGCAGAAAAAGTAAGAAAGAAAAAGACAGCAGGAAGAGTAAGAATGAAAAAAAAAAAAAGACAGAGAGAAAAAAACAACGTGTAAGAGAGAGGAAATAGAAAATAAACAAAAACAGAAAAATGCAGGGCAGTTGGTAGCACGAAACTAAAAATGAAAATGAACGCTCGTAAAACCGTTGGGGTTGAAACGTTGACATTTGTATAGAAGTTGGAACCATTTTTATATTCCTGAAAGCCATTGTAATGTACAGAAGAAAGTAAAAGATGAATATGTGTGTCATGTGTATATAGCAGTGTGTTTTTGTAGAAATAAGGGATGGGGATGCGTCATATATAAGTGCATACCCAAACGAGAGGGGGCGTATGTGGTTTTTCTGAGACATAAAACGGGACCCAACCAAAGAGTATCGCATTCATAAAAATATGACTTAAAAAACAACAGTGTGTGTGTATATATATACACACACATTATGCATGTTTGATTAAATAATAAAGACACATTTTGTCAATATAATTTTTATTAGGATCCTTTCAAGTTTCCAAAGTGTCTTGGTTTCAGGTTGGAATTGATGGATGAATTTACCAAAATTGTTCCAAACGCTTTCGGAACTTTCATAGGCCGTCATCAGGGGTTGCTTGCATGTATTGCAGAGTTGGATAAAACTGAGAAACTGATGAATTTAAAAAACAGAACGTTATCAACGGAAATAGAATATTTCGATGCATGCAAGCAACCTCTGATGATGGCCTATGAAAGGTCCGAAAGTGCTCGGGACAATTTTGGTAAATTCATCCACTAATTAATTGCAAGCTGAAACCAAGACATTTATCAGGAAACTTGAAAGAATCTTAATAAAATTATATCGACAGAATGTGTCTTTATTATTTATTCAAACATGCTTAAATGAAAGACTGCTGCCCAACAACATTATATATATATATATATATATATATATATAGATATAGATATAGATATAGATATATAAAGTAAATTGATTGAATGGATCGTACACATGATTCTTTTGTTTGTCGGTACAGGTTAACAGTTTAAACATGGTCGTTTGAACTACAGAGAACGTTTTATTAATTTTCCAGTCAAATTCAGCGTTGTCAGTCATAAAATTCAAATTAACATCATTGAATTAACGATTCATTATTGGGTTGCTGTAAACATGAATTCCTCTCTCGTTTCAATGTTTTGAAGTTTGCTTTGGTTTTGGTTTATTTGTTTAATGGCATATCAACTCCTAATTGGTTATTTAATTCGGAAATAGGATTCACTTGCAAATATCCTGATTACAATCTTAACTATTCCTATTCTCAGCATTTCATTGCAATCATTTTTTTTATTTAACAATAATAATAATCATCATAGCTTAGGATTCTTTGTTTAATGGCATACCAACCTACATAGGTTATCTAATGTCATAATAAATCCTTTTAGATGAAATAAACCGACTGCATCTATGCAGAGGAGTAAGACTCCCCCAACGAGTGTCCTGGATTAACAATAACTAAGTTGATGGTTTGGTTTGGTTTGTTGGTTTTATGGCATATCAACCTTTGTAGGTTATTTAACGCCAAATCCATTTTTATGTAAATAATCTGTTCTATTGAAAACAGTTTAGTTTACCATAAGTACACAGTTTAATTATCAAAAAACATTTCCATTTCAAACTATTCAAGCAGTTATATGTAATAATTCAGTTAAGTGTAAATACAGTTTTAATGTCGAAAAAACAGTTCTATTTCAAATAATTCAGTTAAGCATGAGCACGCAGTTTAAGTGTAAGTACGGTTTAATTGTCAAAATCATTTCTATTTCAAGCTATTCAGTTTACTCAATTCAGTTTAGCATAAGTATGCTGTTAGTTCTATTTAACCCATAGATAGGGCCCTATCAGGTGCTACCACTCCGGGCCAGAGTGGACCTGGGAGCGATGGCAATGAAGGGGTACTCCGCATTCCCCAAAGCTCCAGCACTGCTGGAACCTCACCATCAGATTGTTTAGTGTCATATCCAGGACACTCGGTAGGGCGGGGTCTTACCCCTCTGCAGAGGTGCAGTCGGTGTATTCTACAGCCCCAGCCGACTGGGTAAACTAAGTTGATGGTGTGGTTCCAGTAATACTGGAGCTTTGGGGAATGCGGAGTACTCCTTCATTGCCATCAACCCCAAGTCCACATGGGCCCGGAGTGGGAGTACCTGATATGGGTCAAATAGAACTAAACTGTGTACTTATGCTAAACTGAATTATTTGAAATAGGACTTTTTTTAACATTTAGTTGTGTGTATACAGAAACTACTCTTATATTAAACTGAATTGTTTGAAACTTTTATCAAAATGACGTAATTCGTCGTTAAATGACTCGAAAACGGTTGATATACCGGAAAACAAAACTACCAGTCAACCAACCATTTCTCCAATTGATAACTTGCTGCACCATTACATCGTATCAAGTATTCCTATCACAAATAATTTGTTTGTACAATCACATGGGATTAAGTATTCTTATCTAATACTTTAAACAGAATTGCGTCCCAAGTACTCGTATCTAAAACCAATAATTTGAAAACAATAACACAGTTAAAAAACTAATAATAATAAAAAATCTTCAGTAAAAACTTATAGATTTAAGGAACTAAAATAATCTGCATAGTTATATAGTTTCAAGTATCCCAAAAAATAATTTTCAAACTGATAGGTTTGATGAGATCTTAACATGTTCAGCCCAGTCGGCTGGGGCTGGAGAATACACCGATTGCATCTCTGCAGAGGGATAAGACACCCCCAGCAACGAGTGTCCAGGATATGATATTAAATCATCAGATGGTGAGGCTCCAGTAATACGGAGTACTCCATCACTGCCATTGCTCCCAGATCCACTCTGTCTCGGAGTGGTAGCACCTGTCAGGGTTCTTTCTATGAGTGAAATAAAACTGTTTGACATTCAGATTAAGTGCAAACAAATGACATGCTAAATTGAATTGCCTGACTGTGTGTAAACGAATGATCGATCTTTAATTTAATTCTTAGAGATAAACTGTATTAACTTTGTTAGAAATAGAACTGTTTGATCTGATAACTGTGTGTATCTACAAATCATAAAAGAATATTTCACACTCATTAGAGCTCAAAAACCGGAGCCTCACTACCAGATGCAAGTTAGTGTCATACTTAAGACACTCCTTTTTGTGTGTACGTGGGGGGGTTACCCCTGCGCAGAGGATACAGTCGGCGAATTCTTAGTCTTAGGGCAATGTGAGAAAATGAGAGGGAGCATTTGGATATGGATATGGCGCACAGCTACTTGTTTTTAATTCAATCCTCGATGGGTGTTCAACTAATGCATCCTGGTACCATACTAAGCAAAGTTGGGTGCATACGATCCAAAGTGTCTTGACAAATGTACGTTTACATTACCTCCCAACCCGACAAAGAAGAGCGCATGAACCTTGTACCAAACATTCGTTTGCGCACATTTACGCTAGAGGTCGCTCTTCATAAGTAAATACACACGAATAAATGGGAAATCTAAATCATTTTTTTTTAATATGAAACTTTTGAGACATAGAAATAAGCTTAAGATTATTATAGAAATAATAAGATTATCAAAACACAACACTTGCCAGAGGCGTGAAGAAGGTAACCCACTGTTAGTGGTGAATAACTTAGCATATTACCTCCTTTTACAATAGTGTCTAACATATTTACGAGGATTGGGACATACCCATTAATGCTCATAGGGGATATATATATATAAGTACCGGGCCATTGGCTAATGAGTTGAGTGTTCGCCAATAATCCGGGAGACCGGGTTTCAATCCCAGGACGAGTCATACCAAAGACCTAAAAATGATACTTCATGTCACCTTCCTTAACACTCAGCATTGTCAGGGTGAAGTGGAACAATCCAGAGAATGAAATAGCGCTCTCCCTTATACCTCGGAGTTGTAGCTTTACTTTATATATATATATATATATATATTATTTAGTCACAGGTGCTCTATATATATATATATATATATAGAGCACCTGTGACTAAATAATATATATATATATATATATATATATATATATATATATTATTTAGTCACAGGTGCTCTATATATATATATATATATATATATATATATATATATATATATATATATAGAGAGAGAGAGAGGGAGAGAGAGATACGTACACACATTAATAATATAATTTGGTATATTCATCAATAAAGAATGTTAAATACTGATGACAGACTAAAGTTAGGATAGCGTAGACAGTAAACGGTGCAATCATATGACCAAGTGTTTCTCACGAGATGGTTATCCCTTTATATACTGTGAGTGGCACGATGAGAACAGTGATCTTGTTTGTGAGGCATTCTGGGAAGGGCGCTCCAGTTGATACGTTAATAGACCCATATATACAATATAGTCATATCATACCCCACACAGGAGATAACATCCCATCATGTTCCACACAACAGCATATAAAAAAACCCCACTTGACCCAATGATGATCGAGGCAAGAAACTGTCGGTCACAAAGCGTCTTTGTCTGTGTCTACTCCGCTTCTGCTGTAGATTCCATAAAAATGAACAGAAAAGCGTTGGTTGATTGGATTTTCATAGCACATCAATCATTGTAGGTTATTTATGCCAAATCCTGTTTATACATATATATCAAATATATACAATTTGTAAACACATGTTATAGATAACATTTTTAAACAAGCCTAAGCGCATTTTTTAGCACACAGTGAAATGGTTTCAAGTATTTCTATCTAATACAAATAATTCTATTTACTGTTAATCATTCATTTGCACACAGTGAAATGGTTCCAAGTATTGCTATGCATCACTAATAATTCAAACATCAGTCATTTGTTTACACAGGAAAATGATCAAACAGTTCTATTTCTAACTATTCAATTCAGCATAAGATATTTGTTTGAACACAGTTTAAATATCAAACAGTTCTATTTGACCCATAGATAGGACCCTATTAGGTGCTACCACTCCAAGCCAAAGTGAACCTGGGAGTGATGGCAATAAAGGGGGACTCCCACATTCTACTAAGCTCCAGCATTACTGGAGTCTTACCATCAGATTGTTTAATGTCATAACCAGGACACTCGTTGGGTGTCTTACTATAGTTGCCAATTTCTTGCGGCAATCAGTCTAGGAGAAGGAAAACCATGAATTCAAATCAGCTTTACTCGGCTTAAAAATTGACCTTGTGTCACAATTTGACCATGGGAGTGGGGGTTGGGTAAATACAAATTGTCGATTAACAGAAAACTAAAGTAGTGAGATCGTTAACCAGCACAGTTGATGTATTCTAAGTCAGTAGGTTTTTGGCAATAGAAATATACCATAAAGATGATTATGATTTTAAAAAATTGTTTTGTAGCTGAAATCTTGCCCTATCAAACGCCATAATTGATATTTGCATTGGTTTCTGTGGAAATATATCGGAGGCATTACTTTCGGAGCACAGCATGAAGTGGCTTGTTCACGGCTGGTGAAAAAGCATAGCCAATAATGGTGGCGCCGAGGATAAATAGTCTAGCTGAAAACTTGCTCTATTCAAAGGTATTATCGTACTCCATTTCTCTTGTAGTTTCCGTGGAAATAAATAGAGGGCATTACTTTTGGAGCATTTGTCGTAAATTTTATAATTGCCAAACAGTAAAAAATTATGATTTTTTATACAGGTTGGGGAGTAAATTTGAGAGGGTACTTTGAACTTATATGTATACCATCATTTTTTCTTCCTATCTTTCTTTCTCTCTCTTTTTTTTTTTTTAACTTTTTTTTTAATACCAGGCAAATTCTTTCGGCGATCAATCTTCACAAGACGCGGACAATTACAGCAATTTTGGCGCGAAGAATCTTCGTCATGGAAATTAGATGCTGTCTCGAACAAGATGCTGCACATTCTATGGAAGAAACTAAAAACTTTAGGCATTAAAAAGAATAAAAAGAAAATAGAAAAAGAATACTGCCTGTAAGATCCCCCTCAAAAAATGTGAATACTGTACTCTTCGCAGACATCTTGACGACAGTCAGGAGACGGAAGAGGAAGTCGAGTCATAGAAAAGCGTGTGTGTATATATAT
>OY757931.1:57703704-57731204 GCA_963585895.1 Sepioteuthis lessoniana | reverse complement strand
TCGACAAACGAGTGTCCTGAATGACACTAAACTATGTCAGGGTGAGGCTCTAGTTCTGGAGTTTTGAGCAATTACTCCCTGCCATTACTCCCAGGTCCACTCTGAACCTGAGTGGTAATACTTGTTAGGGTCCGATCTATGGGTTACACAGAACAATTCTATCATTTACAATTGTGTGCAAAAGAATAATAAATATCAAATAGAATTAAGAATTATAAGTGTTAAAGAGAAATACTTGAAATCATTTAACTTTGTGCAAAGAAATGATTAATACTAAATCGAATTGTTAGCGTTGGGTAACAATACTAAAACAATTTGACTGCGTGCAAACAAATAAGCTCTCGCTCATTTAAAAATAATGTTACCGATAAACCATTCGCTTACAAATCATATATATATATATATATATATATATATATATATATATATATATATATATATATATATAATGTTGACATAAAATAACCTGCAATGATTCATATGCCATAGAACACAAGCAAAGTGACCATTGTCTCGTCACCACCAACGAAGATGGACATAGATAATTAATTTACTTTTGTCTATTTTTGATATGTTTCTGAAAGATAATTATTACAAAATTTTGTGGAGCCTTCATCTGGGGTCGTAGACATTTACGATTTTCAGTTTGGTTTGGCACAAGGCCAAAAATATGGAGGTCCTAATGAAAATCAAACTATTTCGCTAACCATTTTGCCACAAAAGGTGCTCCAAGTAATTTACCAAAACTAATTCACCATAAGGCCAGAATTAAGGAGCACCCAGTGAGAATCGAACTCGATAGTCTGCTAGCATATATCGCTAACTATTACACCACCCAATTGGTTTGGTTTGGTTTTATAGCATTTCAACCGTTGTAGGTTATTAAATGCCAAATCCTATATATATATATATATATATATATATGATTTGTAAACACATTTTCATAACGATTTTAAACGTGTCTGAGCTCATTCTTTTGCAGTGAGATGGTTCCAAGAATTGCTATGTATCACTAAAATTCAATTAAACATCAGTCATTTGTTTACACACAGTTAAATGACCAAACAGTTCTATTTTAAATAATTCAATTTAGCGTAAGTCATTTGTTTGCACTCAGTTTGAGACAGCGGACCTGGGAGCAATGGCATTTAAGGTGTACTCTACATTCTCCAAAGCTCTAGCATAACTGTAGCCTCACAATCAGATTGTTTAATGCCATATCCAGGACACTCATTGCGGGTAGGGGTCTTGCCACTCTGCAGAGATGCAGTCGATGTATCCTACAGCCTCAGCTGACTGGGCCATACACTATCTGAGGTACCCTCTTCTTTGAATTGTACCAGTAAACTTATTTTCATTATTATAACATTATGATTTCAAAATTTCTCGTACTTATTAAATTACGTTCCTCAATGAAGTTAGACAGAGGTTATGTATGCAACAATGTTTGTTTCTCTTTGATGATATGTCTCCGATGGATAATTATAACAAACCTTTGGCCAGACATAATCTATCGTCAGTAGCCTGATTGTTTCGTTTTTAATGACGATAGCATTAGCTTCCTGGGTTATATATATATATATATATAGTTTCAAGAGCGAAATAAAACACAGAATCTCCAAAGTTCAAACTTTTCTGTCGATTAACAGAAAAAAAACTTATTCTAAACAATTTATTCAAAAAGAGTGTTAAAAAAACAATCATAGTGAGATTGAAGTTGTATTTACCAAAACATGAATAGAATTATAAATGAAATGTTAATTTTCTTCAAATAGTCCTCCTTTGGCATTCGATATAAATACGAGCGAGTATTTTACTGGTTGAAGCACCCCTAAATCTTCTCTTTTAATATGGTTTCTTCCGTTGATTGATTGATTGATTAATTTCAATGGCATGCCAACAAGTCTAGGGTTATTTTATGCCCAGAGGTTAGGGAATTGCATTCATTAAACATTTATATTTACTTTTTGCATAGTTTCCTAAGAGTTTATTGCACAGATATATGATAGCAATAAATCTGATTTAATATAAATAATTTACACAATGTTGTAAGGTTTGGTTTGTGGCATATCAACTATTATTGGGTATTTAATGCCAAATCTTGTTTTTACATATATATTAGATATATGATTTGTAAGCCCATTTTGTAGATATACACAGTTCAATGATTAAACAGTTCTATTTCTAACAATTCAATTTAGCATAAGTCAAATTTAAATGGTTCAAAGTATTGCTATGTATCACTAAAAATCCAATTAAATATCAGTCATTTGTTTACACACAATTAAATGATCAAACAGTTCTATTTCAAGCAACTCAACTGAGCCTAAATCATTTGTTTGCACTCAGTTTAATGTCAAACACTTCTATTTGAGCCACAGATAGAACCCTTTCAGGCATTTTGATACCACCAGCCGTGTCTGGGCTATGGCCCTGCGCCCAGATCCACCTAAAAAAGGCCTTGTGCCACATTCGTCCGGTCGGTGGGACGTTCGACATATACATAAGGTGATACTCTGTGTCTAGTTGAAGTATGATAGAATAATTCACTCTGATTTCGAGCCGGACAATCGAACCATCGATGCGCACGTCTATAACGGATATATGCCAATCTACAGCAAAAATACTCGACATTTGTTTACTGTCGGCGAACTATTTTGCAATAAGACAACGCAAGGTTTCATACCGCTCGAACGACCCGGAATAAACTCCAAGAATCTGAGGGAATCGAACTGATGCCATCTCAGTATATATTCCGGATCTAGCTGCCCACCAGGACAATTATTTGTTCTGATCCATGGTTTATTTCCTTTGCTCGCGTCGCTTCAACCACCAAGAAGTGAAAGCTTCAATAAAGAACTGGTATCAGTGCAGGATCAAATAATAGGCAGAAAGGAGGCTTCAAACAGTGCAGTAGGATGGCCTCTACTTTGAATGCTAGGCTCTTTTTATTGTAACTTGAAGAATAAAGCAAATACGTTACTAAAATATTGCAAAACTTTTAACTCGCCCTAGTACGAGTAACACTAAACTTCATAGAAAGAAAACGGACACTTCGAAAATTCTCCGTAATCAAATATGCCTTATTGCGCGCTAAGAAGTAGCAGGATACTTTTTTTTTTTAATCTAACATTTCCAAAATAAATAAAATAAAATGGAACAAAGTAATACAAATCGCCGCCTACGTAAGTAATATAAACAGACATTCATTGTAACAGATGTAAAGAAAAATGCGCATATGCTTGGAGGAAATATGGTTTCCAAGTGTTGGTTTTTAGTCATGTTTCGTAAATTTACAACTTTTTTGTAATTATCATATTTACCCAACCCCTCCGCTCGGGCATGATATTACACAAGGTCAATTTTTTAAGCGGAGTTTCACAGGTTTGAATTTAGAGTTTTCCTTCTCCTAGACTAGTTGCCTCACCAAGGCTGAAGAACCTAGTCTGTCCTACTATTTACCCATAGCTGGAGGGAGAATAATTGGATTCATACCTTTCCCAAGTGCTATGTGAAATGCAATCAGTCCAGGATTTGAACTCGTGTCACCGTGTCCAATTCCTGTGACGATAACCATTACACCACCATTTTTTGTAATTATAGTCATCAAGATGTCGTGCCTCTAGCACGGATTTCCCTGACTCTCCTTCGGCCCCCGTCTCTATCGTTTATCGCTTTCGGCAGGTCTTCGAGGCAACATCTTGTGTTCGCATAGAACTGCTGTAGATAAGTTCTACCTGGTCGTCCAACAATTGCTCGTCCGAGTGAAGGTTCGTCTTTATTTGTCCAGCATGTCTTGTTCGTCTTATTTAAATGGTTTCAGAGATGGGTGGAAGGTGGCCGTATAGATGCTGCTTTGTAGGATGTTGCACCCAGGATTTGTTCAGTACAGTTCGCAGAATTTTTGTGCAATTGTCGTCGAGATTTTTCTCTATACGCTTAGTCAACGTCCATGTGGTGCACCCATATAGTAGTATGGACACGACTGCAGCCTGGAAAAAATTGCACTTTATTTTATTGGACAGGTCTGACCTCCATATGACCGGTAGCCTATCGATAGCTGTCCATGCCTTCGGTAGACGCGAATTGATCTCGTTTTCGGTAGATGAGACGCTGTTATTGAGGTGGGTGAACTTGTCCACTTGTTTTGGAGACCCACCTTTTAGTGTGGAGATGCCTCCTTTTTAATTTTGATTAAAGCACATGTAATCTGCGTTGTCTGCATTAACATGGAGGCCAATACCACCTGCTGTCTGCTCCAAACTATGCAGTAGGGATTCGGCCTGGGCGGGTGTATTTGCCAGAAGTATATTTACTAATTACTAAAATTTAGAATAAATAAAATAAAGAAATTTACTGCAACCTCTTGGAAATCACATTTCCCAGAAACAAACCTATTCAGTGAATTCAACATTATCAGGTCATGCTGATTAAACAAAATTCCCTAACTCTCTCTTTCCATCCGTTTCTATAGCTCTTCGTTCCTTTCATGTCCTCTAGACTGCATCCAGTGTCCGTACAGACCTGATGTATGTAAGTCCTGGTTGGACGATCAACACGAACCCGTTAAGAGAATGTCGCTTATATGTTCGTCCTCTCCTCTTAAGCAGTGGCTCGTATAATCTTGCTCGTCTTACTTGGTTGGTATGTAAGATGGGAGGTAAGTGGCAGCACGGCTGCATCATTGTGGGGTGCTGCTTACAGGATTTGATCAAAACAGCACGCAACATTCTTGTGTAGTTCCTATCGAGCTTTTTCTCTAAGAGTTTCGTTAGAGTCCAGGGGTGCATCCAGAGTATACTTCTGACACGCCCACGGCTTGGAAGGAATCGCGTTTTATTTTATGTGAGAGATTAGTTTTCCATATTATTAACAACCTGTCGACGGCAGTCCGCGTCTTCCCTTTGAGTATGTTGCCATCACTTTCAGTAGATGAGATGTCGCTGCTGAAGTATGTGAACAGGTCGACTGATTTCAGAGGCTGGCCAATTAAAGTGAAGATGGCTCCTTTTTGCTTAAAGCACAGTTAAGTTTCTATAAATATAAGCTTCTAATAAAAGCTTTTTACACTCCTGATTACGGCCACATGTTGATGCTAGATTACCAGAGTTAAGCAGCGATGAACCAGCGATGAACTTAGATAGGTGACCAAAGAGTAAAATCAGGTACTTGAAGCAACCTGAGGCGGGTGTACCAGAGTAAGCAAAGTTTGATAATTAACAACTGCTATAGATTGAATTACAGCTTGTCAGATCACTGTAGTTCATCCTTATGTCGCGCCGCCAGCACGGATCTCCCTGACCCTCTCCCACCACCATTCTCTATCATCGATCGCTCCCGGTAGGTCTTCAAGTCTACATCCTGTACCGACACAGACCTGTTATATATAGGTTCTAGCTGGTCGTCCTGCCTTTGCTCGTCCATGTGAAGGGGTCCATAGGAGTATGTCACTTATGAGTTCGTTCCTAATTCTCCATCAGTGTCCCACATGTCTAGTTCGTCTAACTTGGATAGTTTTCCTGATGGGTGGTAGGTGGCCGTATAGCTGCTACTTTGTAGGGTGCTGCCTCCATGACATGTTCAATATTGTATTTTTGTGTAATTGCTGTCAAGCTTTTTCTCCATATGTTTAGTTAGTGTTCATGTAGTGGATCCATATAGCAGTATCGGCACGACAGTTGCTTGGAAAAACTGCGTTTTATTTTATCGGTCATCTGACTTCCATATGACCGACAGCCTATCGATAGCAGTCCATGCCTTTGCTAGTTGCATGTTGATATCTGTCTTGGTTGATGAGACACTGCTTCCTAGGTGAGCTTGTCCATTAGTTTCAGAGAACGACCATTTAGTGTGGAGATGTTGCCTCTTGGATTAAAGCACATATATTCCGTCTTGTCTGCGTTGACATGGAGGCCTATGAAGCGTTTCGGTTTGGGCAGGTGTATTTGCCAGAAGCGTTATGTCATCGGCGTAGTCCACGTCCGTAATTGTTTGTGTGGGATATCTTCTGCTTCTTTCCTTTGTCAGCTTGAAACCGTTATCTTTCATTTTATCAATAGATGTTCTAAGCACGTAGCCAAGGCAGATGACAAAAAGGTATGGGGCTAATGTGTCTTCTTGCAGTACACCTGCTACAATGTCGAAGTAGTCTGTCTCCATCCGGAGAGCAGACTTTTATTTTCATTTTTTTTATATAGTATCATTATGGCTGCGACGGTTTCTTTGGGTAGGCCGTAATCGAGTAATATTTGCTCTATCTTCCCTCTGTGTATTGAGTCAAAGGCCTTGGAAAAGTCGACGAATAATATTGTAGCCTCTAAGATTTTTGCAGTTGCACCTTCCAGAATTCGACGGATAGTCCAAATTTGTGACGTCGTGGATCGATATCTCCGAAAGCCATTTTGGTTCTTCCTAAGTATCTTATCAATTTTGGGTTCAATGCGGTTGCGTAGAAGAGCATCAAAATGGCTTCCGGAGAAATCGATCCACGACATCACTGTAGTTAAGCAGAGATAAACATGCTCAGTACTGAGATGAGTAACCATTTACTAATAGCAATGTGCTGTAAGCAACCTACGACCTGTTTGCCAGGCTCATCATAGCTAAATAGACAAAACTACTCAGCTTATTTCATATATAAATATTTCACCTAGTTGTGCAAATAAAAGATTTCTTAGAAAAACAAAACATCATAGCGAAATATCTATAAGAGCAATAAACCTGAACTGCTCCAACTAAAAGAATAAAGCAATTCCTAACTCAATTTAAAGCTGGATTATATTCTTGTGGGGACAGCTTTCGCACTAAATATTTTTAATCGTCCAAATTTTCGAGAAAAAACAGGTGTAACAGATTATAATCCTTTACTCCTTCTTGAAAAGAAGTAACAAAATCATTATGATCCACTCTTATAGCAGGAACCCAATACATATAAGGCTCGTCTAGTTTATATATGATACACCATAAGATGAAAATATTAATGGGTTTTCTTTATGTAGTTCTAAGATTACAAATTATCTTTAATATAGAAAGACTTGCACAGATTTGTATCCAAGATTGTTATTAAAATCAACATGTTTCGACCATTCTACATTCCGGTCTTCTTCAGTAGACTTCAGGCAATTTCGAACTGAATATACGTGGTGCCTTCAATAAGTTTTCAGAATTTTTGTACAGGCATTTAAAATTGTCGTAGACTCTTGAAATTTCAGTATGTTATTCCGATACATCTTATGAGCTGACTGACCAATTTTTATGAGTTCAGATTCAAATCAACAGCTACAGCAGCAATTGGAATACACCCTACTAAATCCTGATTGTCACAGCTGGTGAATTTAAAAAATGAAATCTGGACGTGAGGACACTTTAGAAGAACGATATGCAATAAAATTCTGTTTTAAACTTGGAAAAAATGCCACAGAAACGTATGGAATGCTTCAAACTGCTTTTCGACCATCTTGCATGAATCGAGCATCAGTTTTTGAGCGGCATAAGAGATTCAAGGAAGCCAGGGAGTCTGTGAGGGATGATGAGAGGTGTGGGAGGAGTAAGGAAGTCAATACACCAGAATTGATTGGCCAAAGGGTTAGGGTTAGGGTCACTATGTTGAGGTTTTAAAGGGGTTCAGGAAGAGATTCCGTCGCAAGAGGCCAGCACTCTTCAAATCGGGTCAGTAGCATTTCCACCAGGACAATGCACCAGTCCACAACTCCATTCTTGTCACAGACTATTTGACCAAGATGGGCATCAAGACGGTTCCTCACTCTCCCTATAGTCCAGGCCTTGCTCCTAGTGACTTTTGGTTATTCCCTAAGCTCAGAGGCTGTCGTTATGAGACAATTGAGGAGATGAAAGAGGCTGTGACGAAGGTCATTGACACGCTCACACAAGAGGACTTCCATTGGGCCTTCCAGAAATTGTTGGAACGACACAACAAGTGCACTGCAGCCGGAGGAGATTACTTTGAAGAGGACTAGAGTTTCATGTGTGTACTATCAATAAAAGTGCCCATACGAAAAAAAGTCTGGAAACTTATTTAATGGTCCTCGTAACTGATAACTTTCAGAAGAGAAATTAACACGTCAAAAATTATTCAGACAACTGAACCTTTTCTTAGCAGGCTTGATATTGTTAACGTTTTGGCCGACCAAGTCTTCAACTCTCATAAAGTGTAAAAACCAGAGATAGAGAGAGAGAAAAAAAGGAGAATGACGAGTTCACTATTCCTGACAGGAGAGAGATCTCGAACCATATGTAATACAGCTTTTGTTTCTTCCCCACTGAAACAGAGGTGACGGCTTTTCACTGCCTGCATGTATTGCATATTTTAGAAGCATACAAATGCCTTTCTTTCAACATAGAGACAGATTCAAGGTTTTTTCTCGATAACACAGAAATCATTCCCATACAAAATCACTTAGAGATAAGCGGAGAATATGCCGGTCGAAGTATACTAAAATAAATACGACTTTAATTGAAATAAGATGTTAATATAATTCGGGGATTTTAAGCAACTTGAGAATGAATTTAGACAGTATATATATATATATATATACTGTCTAAATTCATTCTCTAAGTGATTTTGTGTATATATATATATATATATATATATATATATACACAAAATCACTTAGAGATAAGAAGAGAATATGCCGGTCGAAATATGCTAAAATAAATACAACTTTAATTGAAAAAAGATGCTAATACCTAAATTTCAAGCAATTTAGATGTTGTGAATATATATATATATATATACACACACACACACACACACACACACACACACACAAATACATAAATCTAAACATCTACGCATATATATAAATACACATACATCTACATAGGTATACATACACGCACATACAAGATGAGCCATGTGACTCACTTTTGAGAGATGTTCAAATGTAAAATTATCAATTTCATTATATACTTTTTCATTGTAAGAAAACAATATGCGCCGGGATAATTTTAGTGTGCGTCTGTGCGCGCGTTCGCACGTGCTTAACTAAAACAGAGAAACTTTATTAACAAATGGAAGTGAAACGAATAAAGACCCCCACCACCAAAAAAAAAAAGGGAAAAAGAGTAATCAAGACAAAGGAAAAAGAAAAAGAGAAAAGAAAAGAAACATGCGAAAGAGATAGGGTAATCACAACTCTTTAAAAAAATCAGGAGAGAAATATAGATAGAGAGGCTGAGAGAGATAAACAGAGTGTGTATGTGTGTGGGGAGAATGTGTGTGCTTTCGCGCGCCCGTTCGAAAATAACAACTGTGTCCATGTGATCGAGTGGTAATGTTTACGCGAAAAGCTTTCGCGCGCGCGCCAAAATTCTCATAAATTTGCGGGAGCACGTTTTCATCTGCATACGTGTGTATGTGTGTGCGTGTGCGTATCCACGCGTACACGCTTTATACATTCTAATAAATATGGATGTATATTGGCGCGAAAAGACGTTTAGGCGTGCATAGAGGTATATTCAAGGACATTATCCCACACATGCTGTTGCGCACGTGAATGTGTATATATATGTCTTGTCTGTGCGTGTATTAACATTAACATAAGCGTATTTGTGACCATACAATTGAAACATGTTTGTATAGGTATATTGATATCTTCACGTTGACGCAGTAATATAGATAATGTGTTTGTGCAAGCTATTCTATTACCAAACGTGTGTGTGTGTGTGTGTTTGTGTGTGCCAGCGAAAGAAGACATAGTTGAGAGATTTTAAGTAGCAAGATAAATTCAGCCAGGCTTTGAGAGAGAGACAGACAGACAGACAGAGAACTGCAGAGATTTTGAAAGAACTACAAGAAGGAACAAAAGAGATATGAAAAAAGGACAATGAATGAATGAAAGAGAGAGACAGAGAGAGAGGATTTTTAAAAGAGTTACAAGAAGAAACAAGAGAGAGAGAGAGACTAGCAGAGCTAGAGAAAGAAAGAGAGGTTTAGAAGGAGCTACAAGAAGGAACGAGAGAATGAATGGGAGAGAGAGAGAGAGAGTGAATTTTTAAAAGAGTTACAAGAGATAGAGAGAGAGGCGACATGAAGGAACGAGAGAATGTTAAAAAAAAATTGAAATTTGAACAGAAAAAAAAAACTTATGCTAAAATAAGAACAATTAGAACATAAGAAAGAGAAGAGAGAGAAAAGACGAAAGAGAAAGAAAAAACGGAAAAGTAAGTGAAAGGTAAGGAAAAGAGAAAAGGAAGTGGGGAAAACTAAAAGAAAAGATGGAAAATGAAGTCGGGGAATGAAAAGGAAAAGAAGAAGAGAAATAACAAAAGAGACGGAGAAAGGAAAAGAAAAAAGAGAAAATAGAAGAAAGAAAAAAGAAAAAGAAAGAGAAAACGATAAAAAAAGGGATAGAAGGAGAAGAAAGAAAGAGAAGAAATAGGAGAAAAGGAAAAGAAAAATGAAAGAGAAAAACTTAAAAGAAACGAGAACGGGTTTGAAGAAGAAGAAGAAGAAGAAGAAGAAGAAGAGATGAAATTAAGAGAATAAAAGTAGAGAGAATAAAATATCTAAAATATATTGAAGTGAAGAGGGGCACATTAGCTGCTTAACTATCTTGGCACATTAGGACGAAGTACACCAGGTGACAGTCAAGTAGCTCCCCCCATCACCATACCAACATCATCAAGACTATTATTAAGAAAAAAACAAACGAGATGAAGAAAGGAAGGGGCTGTTTCAATGCCCCACCACTTCTCGCACTTTTCACATTGTCTAATAAGAGAAGCAGGAGGAGGAAGAAGAACAGAAGAAAGAAAGAAAGAAAGAAAGCTGAGATGTAAACAGAACCGGCTTTCATCAAGATGAGGTATCCTTTTTGTAGCACCATCTTTCCTACCCCCCCTTTCGACACAAACTTCACCCCACTTCCCAAATATCTCCAGCCAAAACTTTCAATAAAATAATAATAATAATAATAATAATAAAAGGTAATCATCATAAACAACAGGATAAAAGAAAAAATAACGAGACAATAGGAAGAAAGTTTTGAATGAAAAGATAAAAGAAAAAAAAGAAGGAAAATGAAGGGAAGAGGGAAATGGAGAAGAGCATAATGAGAGGGGAAGAAAAAGAAATAAGGGGGAAAGGAAATAGAAGGAAAGAAGAAAAGGGAAGAAAAGAGGAAAGAGAGGAAAGAGAAGAGAAGAAAAACGAAAAAGAAAAGTAAGAGAAAAAAGGAAAAGGAAAAGAAAAGAAAAAGAAAGGAAAAGAGAAAAAGGAAAAGGAATAGAAAAAAGAGGGAAGAAAAGGAAAGCGAAAAAGTAGAAACGAAATAGAGAAAAGGAAAGGGAAGAGGAAAAAAGAAAATGGACATAAAAGGAAAGCAGAGAAAAGGAAATGAAAGCAAAGGAGAGGAAAAGTGAAAAAAATGACGAGAAAAGAAAAAGAAAGAGGGA
The DNA here is from genome assembly GCA_963585895.1 of Sepioteuthis lessoniana. Classification (NCBI taxonomy): domain Eukaryota; kingdom Metazoa; phylum Mollusca; class Cephalopoda; order Myopsida; family Loliginidae; genus Sepioteuthis; species Sepioteuthis lessoniana. The sequence continues at coordinate 57,719,789 of OY757931.1, read as the reverse complement.
ATATGGCTGTTATAGTCGCCCTCAGAATAAAATTGAAATATATCTGAATTTTCTTTTGATTGAGAGAGTAAAAGTGACAGTCGTACACATCATTATAAGCATGCTTGGAACAGTCCCAAATAAGTTTTGCAAAGTTTGAAAGAATTGGAAATTCGAGAAGAAAAGACAACGTTACTATTATCAGTTTGGTTTGATTTCTTTGTTGAATGACACATTAACCTTCCTGGGTTATTTTAAGCCAAAGCTTTTCTTGTAGAAGAACACCAGTGACCCATAGCTGAGAGAATAAGGAGGTTTATGCTTTTTCCAAGAGTATTAGTCCAAAAGTGAACGAAAAAGCCTGACTGGAGTTCGAACAAACTTACTTCGAGGCCAAAGTCCAGCACTTTAACCATTAGGTCACGGGGAGTCTTTCTAAAATCAGTTCAAGTGAGATTAAGACGAGCTGTCAGTCAATCTCAAAATAAAAATCAACAAATCCTGCTAGTTCTCGTATGCATTAGTCTCGCGAGACCATGACGCAATTGGAGGTAAAATTGTATAAAAGAACAGTAGTTATTCATGCAAGTTTTTCATCTTCACGTAATATCAATTGCTCAAAGAAAGGGCAAGAACGGAAACAACTTGGCACCAGTTTTCATCGGAAATGTGGCTAGAATGAAATCGAACATATCAAGCTGCCTTTAGGGATACCTGTTCCTGCATCCAAATTCAGAGATGTCTTTCTCCAAGATTGGTGACTAGTCCGTTCGAACCATTTTTAGAGCTGAAGGAGGTGGTATAAATGGATTATACTCTTCCTATAGGTAACTGAGAGAAAGAATCGCAAATAGGCAAGGCCGTGATTTGAACACGGCTCGCCGATTGCCTGTAACCATTACGCCGGATGCACTTCTAATAGATACTATTGGGTAGGAAAGGTGATCTACGAAGAACTGTGCTAGGGATAAAAATTTAGCCCTGCTGACAATTGTAAGCAGAAACCAGAATTTGTCCTTTCATTGCCATTACTCCCAGGTTTACCGAGACTCGGAGTGGGAGTACCTGTTAGGGTTCTATCTATAGGTCAAATAGAACTGTTTAACTATTTAACTGTGTGCAAACAAAAGATTGATATTAAATGCAATTGCTGGTGTTGGATAGCAATACTTGAAACCATTGTACTGTGTGCAAAAAAATGAACTCTGGCTCGTTTAAAAATGTTACCTACAAATGATTCCATTAAAAAATCATTTATAAACTGGATTTGGCCTTGAATAACCATCAAGAGTTGATATGCCATTAAACCCAGACCCTGGATCTCTCCCAGAAAATGAGATGTATAAAACTGTGAGTTTGAGATAAGAACGGATCACCCAAACCAGAAGACCAGATTTAGTGTTTGGTTTGGTTTGGTTTCTTTGTTTAATGGCATATCAACCTCCATAGATTATTTAATACCAAAGCCATCCCCATAAAAGAACATCGGTAGAGAATAAGCAGGTTCATACCTTTTCCAAGAGAATTAGTTCGAAAGTGAACGTAATATCGCGACTGGAGTTCGAACACGCTTACTTTGAGGTCACAGTCCAGCACATTAGCCACTACGCCACGGAGAATTCCCCTTAACAAAAAAAAAAGAAAAAGAAAAAAAAGAACTAGTTATCAAGTAGTTCTTTTTTTTTCTGTTCCAGCACACCATAAAGTGAAAATAAAAGAAAACTAAAAGATAAACAAATACTGAGATCTAGCTAGAGAGCTGAAAAAATTGAATATTAAGGTGACAATGATACCAATAGTAGTTGGAAGTATTGGAACGGTACCCAAATGCCTGGGTGAACTCGAAACGAGGGAAAGAATCGGGACCATCCAGATCACAGCACTGTTAAGTATACTTTATCAGAGTTCTGGAGACTTGAGGAGACTTACAGTCACTCAAAATTCCTTTAAAATTGGTGTGAAAAACTCGCAAGGAATAATATATTATTATTATTAGTAGAATTAATATTGGTGGTGGCACTGCAACATCCATAGAGCTGTTGTTGTGACCACTGAAACATCAACAAGATATTCTCACCACGATTTAATTCAAATGAATGACAACATTAGAAAAAAGGCGAAATTTCGAAAACCAATTTTACACGCACCACCAACGACCTTAAGTCTTACAAAGAGATGCATACACACCTTGCGCAACCAACTTGTGCCGTCATGGGAGAACAAAACCATGAGAGTGACAACAAAGTTGATGAAATATAAACACAACTTACACATCTCGTCTGTTTATTTAAGAAAATATTAACCCTTTCATAGTCGCATTTTTTTTTAATTTTGGGTACCTCACAATTCCACCTTTTTTTAGCAAATAAATAAATTGGAAAAAGAACTGAGTTTATAAATCACAATAAACTATGACACTCAATATAAATGTTATCAGCTCGAGATGAAAGAATAAAATTAATAAATTTTTGATAAATTCAGTAAATTCCTTAATTTGTTTCACGCTGCATATACAATGTACATATAGTATGTGTATCATTTACATCTGAGACACAGTGATAAGAATCACCGTAATCGTTATTTTCACACAATTCTGAGTTTGAATCAAGCATGTCTTTCAGAATCTACCTAGTTAACTTTTATATAAGTAAAAGTTGGCGACCGTTGTCGAGGGTGATCAGAAGGCTCCCTTTTCAATAGCTACTACACCAAGGTATAGGGGAGGGCGCTAGTCTTTTCCCTGGATTGCTCCACTTCACCCTTGATACATACCTTATATTGATGAGTGTTAAGCAAGGAGGTATCAAGTAACATTTTTAAAGTCTTCAGTATGACGCGACCAGGAATTGAACCCAGGTCTTCCGGACCATTGGCGAACACTCTACCCACAGGGCAAATGAGCCGGTTATGTGTGTGTGTGTGTGTGTGTGTGTATATACCTGGGCAGTCAGTAACAATAGGTTTTGGAAATACATGAAAGCAGTAAAGGATTATACGAAGATCCTTGTATCTTGATCTGGCATGGCAACGATATGACAAAGATCAATCAAATTCTGGTACTATTGTTAAGCTTAGTCTGGCACAAGACCAAAAGTATGGGGCATCTAGTGAGAATCGAACCCACTAGTAATGGTTTGCGAACTTAGGACGCTAACCAGGACACTATACGAGACACCCAAGGGCATTAAAATACGCTATTTGTCAAGCGCCCCACTAAATAGGTGAGAGTGGCACAAGGCCTTTTTAAGGTGTGTCCGGCTGCAGGGCCGTAGCCCAGCGTCTCCAAAAATACCTCGGCCTCTGACGGCATTTCCCTAAAGGGGGTTCCTGAGGCACTAGGCGATAAACCTTGCCCCTCCGAGGAGGGTTAGAGCCTGGGGGGACGGCCCCCTAAGGCTTGAGGAGGGTCGGCCGCGTGACATGAATGCTGGGTTAGGCATCCTCGACAGAGTAACCGCCGCCGTCAGAGACAGTGAGCATTAAAATACTGGCATCACTGGACTTGTCCTCAGTTCCAGAAGGAATGAAATGAATCTCGTCTGATAACTGCTTCCCAGAGGTGGTGAAATATCACCGGGTGTTGACGTATATCGTGACAGGATAAATTACTGGGGACGTGTTTATTCTTACACACACGGCACAATGTTCAGTATTGTTTGTGTTTTTATTGTGCCTATGGTGCCGTTGTTCATCTAGGGATTAACATTGCTAAATTTATACCGGAAATGTCTTAAAGAAAAAAGGAAAACAAAAGCGCAGTGAATGAGGGATAAACAGAGAAGCACCAAACGAGGAACCTACGCGAAAATTCACTAAAGTTCAATATAGAGCCTTAAAACTACGAAGGGGAGACAAAAGTTTTGCAATATTTTGGTACGAACAGATATCACATGACCGAAGTAGTTCAAGGTACCCGTTATGGTTGGTAGTATTGTGGTAGTGGGTACGCTGACGCGTTGATTTGAAAGCCGTAGAGATTAACGTGCAACGTCGTAGTCCAAATTGGGAACTTATGCTTTACAAATTTAAACTGGGCCATAACACCGCGGAAGCAAGTAGAAATATTGGAGCGGGGGTCCTCGTAGTGTAATGGTTAAAGCGCTGGACTGAAGAATCGTAGTAAGCGACTTTGAACCCCAGTTACGCTATTACGTTCACTTTCGAACAAATACCCGTGGGAAAGGTATGAACATTCTTATCCTTCCAACTATGGGTTAAATAGTACCACTACTATTTTTCTAGAAGGATGGCTATGGCATCAAATAACCTATAAAGGTTGATATGCCATAAAAGAAACCAAACCAAACCAGAAACATTTCTTGTGCGAAATGTTAAGACGCAGTTGATTACAGTACAGTAAAGCAGATGGTTGAAGAAATTTTGTTCGTGTTGCAAGAACCTCGATAATCAGGAAAGGTCAGCTAAGCCTAAAACCGAGAATTACGAGGCCGTGCCCCAAACCATAGGGGCAAATCTTGCAAGTAACACCCAGAGAGTATCAGGCATCTGACATTCCAATGTAGTTTGTCATATTCACGAACTCGGTAAAAACACCTGGAGCTGCCGAATTGTGCCTCATGTACTACCAAAATATTGCAAAACTTCTGATTCATCCGAGGTTGGTTTGTTTGGTTTTATGGCATATCAACCTTTGTAGGTTATTTAACGCCAAATCCATTTTTATGTAAATAATCAGTTCTCTTGAAAACAGTTAAGTTTAGCATAAGTACACAGTTTAATTGTCGAAAACATTTCCATTTCAAAGTATTTAAGAAGTTATATGTAATAATTCAGTTAAGTGTAAATACAGTTTTAATGTCGAAAAACAGTTCTATTTCAAATAATTCAGTTAAGCATAAGCACGCAGTTAAGTTCTATTTCAAATAATTCAGTTAAGCATAAGCACGCAGTTTAAGTGTAAGTACGGTTTAAGTTTAACCGGGACATTGGCCCAGCGGTTAGAGTGTTCGCCAATGGCCCGGGAGACATGGGTTCAATCCCAGGTCGAGTCATACCAAAGACTTTAAAAATGGTACTTGATACCACCTTGCTTAACACTCAGCATTATAAGGTACGGTTCAAGGGTAAAGTGGAGCAATCCTGGGAATGGAGTAGCGCCCTCCCCTACACCTTGGTGTAGTAGCTATCGAAAAGGGAGCCTTCGGGTCACCCTCGACTATGGTCGCTAACTTTACTTACGGTTTAAGTGTCAAAAACGTTTCTATTTCAAGCTATTCAGTTTACTCAATTCATTTTAGCATAAGTATGCTGTTAGTTCTATTCAACCCATAGATAGGGCCCTATCAGGTGCTACCACTCCGGGTCAGAGTGGACCTGGGAGCGATGGCAATGAAGGGGTACTCCGCATTCCCCAAAGCTCCAGCACTGCTGGAACCTCGCCATCAGATTGTTTAGTGTCATATCCAGGACACTCATTAGGGGGGGGTCTTACCCCTCTGCAGAGGTGCAGTCAGTGTATTCTACAGCCCCAGCTGGCTGGGCAATGATTCATCCGAGTAATTTTATCTGTCTGTTTTTTTTTTTTAACTATATCAGAACATATCTATTTGTATTACTCGTAATCCTACTAATTTTTTTTTTTTTTCATGGCATAGATGGGACCAGAAACCCTTGGGTGCAACTGACAAGATATGTCACAATATCAATTAAGCGGAGGAAAGCGAGATTGAATTTAAAGTTTCCCTTCTCCTAGACAATCTGTTGGAACAAGTCTTACAAACAAAACAGTATTCTTAACCCATAGATGGAGGAAAATATGGATTCATGCCTTTCTCAAAAATATTAACGCGAAAGTGAAATGCAAAGAGCATCGTTCAGAATTCGAACTCAAGTCCCTCATTCCATTTTCTACAATGATAACCGTAACGCTAAGCGCGCACCCAGCCGACCCTGTTATTTTTAAGCAAAGACAACTAATTTCAAATTCAGAGTTTATCTTCTCCTAAACGGGTTGCCTAACCAAGTCTTAAGAGCACAGTCTGTCCTACTATTTTTCCATAGCTGGGGGAGAAGGGACGGATTCATACCGTCCCCAAGGGCATTATAGCGCCTGTAGGTGCCTGTGGTGTAATGGTTATCGTCGTAGGAAATGGACACGGAGAAACGAGTCCAAATCCTGGACGAGACTGATTGCATTTCACATTGCACTCTTACCCTTGGGAAAGGTATGAATCCTATTATTCTCTCCCTCCAGCTATGGGTAAATAGTAGGGCAGACTAGGTTCTTCAGCCTTGGTGAGGCAACTAGTCTAGGAGAAGGAAAACTCTGAATTCAAACCTGATAAACTCCGCTTAAAAATTGACCTTGTGCCATATCCTGCCCGAGCGGAGGGGTTGGTAAATATGATAACGCAAAATGAAACACAAACAACCTCGTACAGGATTTGAACTCGAGTCGCCGATTCCATTTCCTACAACAAAAACCGTTACGCTAACCGCGCCCGAAGAAGCGAAGTTTGTACAACATATTTTTTCTTTTTAAGACGATCATTGATTTTCTTTTTATCTTCTCCTTAAGTTTATAAAACAAAGGTCAGAGCAAGAGAAATATGATGATTTATGGTTCAGTCACGTAACTTCATTATTGAATCAATTTTTCTATGTGAAACTTTAGAAACTCGTGCGCGACTGTAGATCTTTACTTTCTTCTTCCTCTTCCTCTTCTTCTTCTTCTTCTTCTTCTTCTTCTTACGTGATCACGCAGTTAAGAGTAAATAAAGTTCGCAGTGTTGAAAGGTGGTGGAATTTTCTAGTGTAAACCCTGATGCCCATCCTTTTTTTTATGTAATATCGCCCAGAAATAAGTATACAACAAGCAATTTTTTAAATAAAATATTAATTTTCATCAAAAGCAAAGTTACTAAGATTTTATAATCTTTAGAAGAACATTATACAATCAAAATGGATATTATTAGTTATTATTTACTACCAAACTCTATAGACCCTCCCGCCAATAAAAGCAAAACAAAACTCGAGATTGTATTGAAAATGTAATGCCTGGATGTAACAGAGGTTTTCGACCCAGAATTCTTCACTTAGGTGGTGGGTAATTTCAGAGTCTTGGTGGAGGGAGTGGGATTGAGACCACTGATTAGCAGTTTATCGAATTGAACAACAATCTCCTGAACTATAAGGATCAAATTAACAGACATAGAGACAGTATTTCCACATATTCTGTTGCTAACTTCACGATAAAAATAATCGATTTTTTATATATTAATATAGGAACGATAAAAGATTTTCAATATCCTATGAATGGTATTTGGACAGCATCTTTTGATTCAGACCATCTTAGAAGTTAGGGATGGCATTCTGATATCTGGAGAAAGGATGCATGGGGAGAAAAAAAATTTTGTATTTACCCAACCCCTCAGCACAAGGAGGATGCGACACAAGGTCATTTTTTAAGCAGGATTTAATAGGTTTGAATTCAGAATTTTCCTTCTTGACCAGTTGTCATATCCGAGTTAAAAAAGGTAGAGAACCATTAGTATAGAAATTTGTGTAGGGTGGTAATTATTTTGCTACATATTTTCGTTACAAACTTTCTATGTTGTAGAGTTTGGTAGTGAGACCAAATAATATTCGTTTTTATTATAAAATATTCCATTAGGAAAAATGAAATAGAGGTACCTTTTTTTTAGGTGGAGGGACAAATTAGCTTTTTTTTATCTAAATATCCCGTTTTGATGAATAGAGTACTGATATTTTTAGTATGGAAGAAAATTAACTTTTTAAAAATCAAATATCTATTTTGATTAATAGAATACTGATATTTTTGGTATAAAAGAAAATAAACTTTTAAAAATTTAGATATATCCGTTCTGATTAATAAAAACCTGGTATTTTTTATATAGAAGAAAATAAACTTTTAAAATTTAGATATTTCCGTTTTGATTAATAAAAACCTAGTATTTTTTTTTTTCATATAGAAGAAAATAAACTTTTAAAATTTAGATATTTCCGTTTTGATTAATAAAAACCTGATATTTTTTTATATAGAAGAAAATAAACTTTTTTAAAATTTAGATAAATCCGTTTTGATTAATAAAAACCTGGTATTTTTTATATGGAAGAAAATGAACTTTTTAAAATTTATAAACAATACTGTATCATTTTATATCCTACAGATGTTACACTAACCTAGATGTACATTTATTTCTTAAACTGCCTCATTACATGGTCATCTTCTTTCTTTGTTTATTTACGAAATTTAACTTTATCAAATTTTTTTAAAAAGAAAACGTCATGATTAATCAGGTGAAAGCCGAGTATAACTGTACACCACAACAAAACGAGGGGTATTACTACTGAGACTCATATTATCGTACGACCCGCAATATGAAAAGAAAATCCGGCAATAGGGCACTAATCCTAAAGAAAATACCGTTTCCTTAACGATAAACATGCATGCTATTCGGAAAATACTTGTTGATTAAGACTCTCTTAGAAGTGGGAGTTCAGTCTCGGTTTCTTTGATTAATGGCATATCAACCTTCGCAGGTTATTTCCAGTCAAAGCTATCATAGTAAGAGAACAGTAGAGGTTCTATTTCACCTATAGCCGGTGGGGGGGGGATAAGAGGGTTCATTCTTTTCTCAAGAGTATTAGTCTGAAAGTGGATATGCTTGTGATGTAATGTTTATGATGGTACGAAATGAACATTGTAACCCGGGTTCAAATCTTGGACAAGGTTGCATGCACTTCACATAGCGCTAATAACCCTTGGAGAAGGTATGAATCCAACTATTCTCTTTCCAGCTATGGGTAAATAGTAGGGTAGACTAGACTCTTTTAAACTGTGCTATGACAACCGGTGTTGGTGAAGGTTAACTCTAAATTCAAATCTGTTAAATTCCATTAAAAAATTAACCTTGTGTCACATCTTGCTTAAGCGTAGAGGTTGGTAAAATACATATTAGTCGGAAAGTGAACGTAATAGCGCGACTGGAGTTCGAACTCGCTTACAACGATGTTGTAGTTCAGCATATTCATATTTACCAACCCCTTCGCTCGGGTACGATATGACACAAGGTCAATTTTTAAGTGGAATTTAAAAGGTTTGAATTCAGAGTTTTCCTTCTCCTAGACTAGTTGCCTCACCAAGGCTGAAGAACCTAGTCTGTCCTACTATTTACCCATAGCTGAAAGGAGAATAATTGGAGTCATACCTTTCCCAAGGGCATTAGTGCTATGTGAAATGCAATCAGTCTCGTCCAGGAATTGAACTGGTATTGCCGTGTCCATTTCCTATGACTATAACTATTACACCACGGGCACCTCCCTAGTTCAGCATATCAGTCATTACGTCACAGGAACTCTCCCCGGATGTGGGAGGATTACATTCTGACATATGGGAAAAAGAGGCATAGGGAAAAAAGGTGGGGTGGGGGTAGAGAACTTTCGATATAGAGTTTTGCGTAGGGGTGTACGTTCTTTTGCTACATATTCCTGGTTAAAGAATTTCAATGATGTAGAGTTTGGCAACGAATAATCCCTAATATCTTTTAACAGCATAATGTTCCACGAGAAATAGCTGTACGGCCACTTACTCCCGATCTCACAAACCATCCAAGTAAGACAAGCAAGTTATGGTGGGCACAGCTGGAGAAGTAAGGACAAAATCAATGGACTCTAGTACATGGACACACGAATGTTAGCCAACCAAAAAACTTACATTTATTAACTCTGTGCAGAAATTGGGTGCCGTCTAGAAGACTTGTCAAGCACTCCATAATGATGAGAAAAAAATTCTGGTGTTTTAGGCATAGAAGAAAATTACCCACACCTTTTTTTAAAGATCGATATGGTATATCATACAGAGTAAGCCAACTGAACAGTTCTTTCGTAAACTGCCCACGTTTGTTACTTATTGATAAAATTTTATTTTATTACGAAAAATTTCAAGAGAGCAAAACGGCGTGTCACACAGCGCAAAGGGGCGCGTTACTGCAAACACAGCGCAAAACGGCGTATCACGATACATACAGCGCAAAACGGGGTATTACGATACATACAGCACAAAACGGCGTGTTACTGTACACACAGCGCAAAGCGGGGTATTACGATACATACAGCGCAAAACGGCGTGTTACTGTACACACAGCGCAAAGCGGGGTATTACGATACATACAGCACAAAACGGCGTGTTACTGTACACACAGCGCAAAGCGGGGTATTACTGTACGCACAGTACAAACTCGTATCGTGCGATCAGCAGTACACAAAGCAAATCCCGCTAGAATAGGCAAATAATGTGACACAATGGCACCATCCCAAAGAAAATACCCTGTTTCCTAACGATAAACATGTCACCTATATTTAGGCACGGGCCTATATACAAAATGCCGTCGATAAAGGAAAAAAGTACTTAAGAGAACAGAAAGCTTTCTCCCGCCAATACAAAACATTCATAAAATAGAAAATTAAAAAAAAAACAACAACAAAAAAACACAGCCATCTGCGATAAAAGATAAGTCTGAAAAACCGGAAACTTGCAGTTCTCCCGGCGCAAGTACTTACGGCTGCAGAGTATCGGGAGCAATTTCGTTCCCGCTTCATAATCAAGAGTTAAGCATTGTAGATTCTGGTCAGCATTAAACGAGTGACCATTTATATATACATTTTTGATTTATTTGTTTCATGGCATATCAAAATTTGAGGATTATTTAATATCAAATGGTTGGTTGGTTGCATATCAACCATTGTAGGTTATTTAATGTCAAGTCCTTTTTATACCATTAAGGTAGTCAGGATTGAACCTGCAACCACTAGATGGTTACAGTAATAATACAGGAATACTTAACACTTGTACATGGTTATGGCTAATGGAATCAGAACAGCTCCCCCCGTGGATTCAATAAAGGACGTAGTTAGAAGTTTCGTGTAGATTCCCGAGTTCGACAAACACCTGAAAAAGGCCGGAGGACATATCGGCCGAAACGTTGTGGAAATAACAGTAAAGATGAAGACAATAGTCCGAAAACCTTTAATGATAAAAATCATAAATCTTCATCTCAAAAATTCAGACAAATAATATCCTTTTTATACATATAAAACAAATATCTGATTTGGTTTGATGGCATATCAACTATTGTAGGTTATTCAGTGCGAAATACATTTTTATACATATAAGCAGTTCTATTTCAAACAACTCAGTTTAATTCTATTTGACTCATAGATAGCACCCTATCAGGTGTTACCACATAACATAGAACTTTGCCCATTTATTTGCAATTAATTGTAGCAAAAATCGTATAAATGATATGTAACTTGATATTTAGCACGGATTTCTTCGACACTCTCTTGCAATCCATCCCTACTGGTCATCGCTGTTAGCAGGACTTCTAGACTGCATCCTGTGGCCGCACGGAGATGATGTGTGTATTTACCCAACTCTTCCACGTGGGCAAAATGCGACACAAGGTCAATTTTTAAGCAGAGTTTAACAGGTTTGAATTCAGAGTTTTCCTTCTCCTAGACTGGTACCCTAACCAAGGCTAAATAGCTGGAGGGAAAATAATTGGAATCATACCTTTCCCAAGGGTATTACGCGCTATTTGAAAATGCAAATAGTCTCGTCCGGGATTTGAACTCGTGTCGCCGTGCCCATTTCCTACAACGATAACCATTACACCACAACATATCTATTTATCAAGAATACCTATCTAATATAAATAATTTGCTGTATGGTTTCAAATAACTAATAATAATAATAATCCTCCGTAAATGATTAAACAATCTATTTGACCCATAGATGGGACCCTTATGGGTACCACCACTCCGGGTCAGAGTGGTCCTAAGAGCAATAGCAATGACGGAGTACTTCGCATTCTCCAGAGCTACAGAACTGGAGCCTCACCATGAGTGGGTGGGTATGGAGAGGTCTAACCCCTTTTGCTCCAACCGAAACGTGGGAAATTACTAATGATCCGATATTTTTGTGAATGTTACCATTATACAACAATTTCAATAGTGTTAACAGAGATTATATATATATATATATATATATATATAATGAAAATAATTCTTATATGGCCAATAGCGAGTCTAGACATACTTGTTGCTTGATTATTTTCAAGTAGCACGTGTGTTTTTTCTTTCTAGATATCAGTTTGTAGAATTTGAAAATTGTACAATTTTTTTCTCACTAACATAATTATAGATAAGATATGAAGACTAAAAAAGCTCTTTGAATGAATTGAGCACTCTGGTATCCGGCAAGGTAAAATACCTGTATCTATAATTTAGATGTAAATTAGATTTAAAATTATATATATATATATATATATATATATAAAATCCTGAAGAGCTGTTTGGGGAAACCTAGGTAGACACGCTCCTGTCTATGTAGGAATTATTTTCATAATATTAGCTCTATCTCATGTATTGAGAACTTTATTACATTTTAGCTTAGGTAATTCTGTCAGTGATTTTTCTTTTGAGTAGTCATACTTGTTGCTTGATTATTTTCAAGTAGCACGGGTGTTTTTCGTCTTTCCCTTTTTTTCCCCCCAGATATTGTAGAATTTGCAAATTGTACAATCTGTTTTTTTTTCACACCAACAGAATTATAGATTAGATATAAAGAGATATATATATATATATATATAGTGTATAAGGTGGCAGTACATGAAAAAAATCATAGAAGTAGCTTTGCACACAAAGTATATTAATATAGGATTAATTAATCTATGTATGGGAATTTTAGAATAATCTAGATACAGATCCCATATTAAAACAGGAGATATTTTAAAAAATGCCGTAAATCTAAAGCGAGGAATAAATATTACAATTTATGGATGGAGGAGAAACTTGCCATAACTTCTTACAATAATCCTAATAAATTACTTAATCGAAGGTCAGAAATGCTTAATACTATAAGAATAGTCGACTTCTTGGTAGATAAGTCACAATTTAATATTATCTTATTTTTATGTTAATTTTATTCTTCCTAGCGGTCTTTTAATCAATACAATGATGTTTGGTCCAACCCTCATTTGGTTAGGATTGTCCTGATGATCCGTTTAGGTGATATCTTGGTGAACTTTTTTCTGATTCTGCAGGCATATATATATGTGTGTGTATGTGGCTGGGTAGCAGTCCTTCATATAAGCATGTTTGATTAGATAATAAAGACATATTTTGTCTATACAAATTTATTAGGATCCTTTCAAGTTTCCTGAGAAGTGTTTTGGTTTAAGGTTGGAGTAGGTAGGTGAATTTACTGAAATTGTCCTGAGCGCTTTCGGACCTATCATAGGCCATCATCAAGGGTTCTTTGCAAATGTAAAAATATTTTTTAAAGTTTTAGTTTATTTTTATAACACTGCAAAAATTACGTAAACGTGCAGTTCGATTAATCTGAGATGCTGATGACATCGAATAAATTTTAAAAAATCAATCTTTACACACGCAAACAAGCCCTGATGATAGCCCATGAAAGGTTCGAAAGCTCTCAGGACAATTTTGGTAAATTTCATCAACCAACTTCAACCTAAAACCAAAACACTCCTCATAAAACTCCTCATAAAACTAATAAAAATTTATAGACAAAATGTGTCATATATATATATATATATATATATATATATATATATATATATATATATATATAAATAAAAAGATGTTTGATTAATATATATATATATATATATATATATATATATATATAAAAGGATGTTTGATTAATATATATATATATATATATATATATATAAGGATGTTTGATTAATATATATATATATATATATATATGAGGATGTTTGATTAATATATATATATATATATATATATATATATATATATAAGGATGTTTGATTAATATATATATATATATAAATATATATATAAAAAAGGATGTTTGATTAATATATATATATATATATATATATAAAAGGATGTTTGATTAATATATATATATATAAAAGGATGTTTGATTAATATATATATATATTATATATATATAAAGGATGTTTGATTAATATATATATATATATATATATATAAAGGATGTTTGATTAATATATATATATATATATATACACATATATATATATATAAACGGATGTTTGATTTATATATATATATATATATATATATATATATATATATATATAAACGGATGTTTGATTTTTATATATATATATATATATATATATATATATATATATATATATAAACGGATGTTTGATTTTTATATATATATATATATATATATATATATATATATATATATATATATATAAGCATGTTTGATTAAATAATAAAGACACTAAAAATGCTGCTGAACAATTACATAAACATCCGGACATCACAATAAAAAAAAGCAGATAAAACCAATATCTACATCGTACTTAATTAATCTAATTACCATTCTAAACTAATTTTTATATGTCAGCCCTTAAAAATAATGATTTTAATATCATCAATAAACCTAACATTTATTTAAGGTACACTGATGACATACTCCTTCTCAATAATAGCACTTATGAAATTAACACAATACAAGAAATCTTTCAAAATAATTCTGTTCTCAATTTTACACAAGAAATCAATATCAAAAATAAAATCCCATTTCTTGGTGTAAGCAATATTGACCGATTTATCACCTCCACATATAAAAAACCTACTAACATTAATTCCCGTACCCTTAATTTCCAAAGTGAATGCCCCTTCCGCTATAAAAGAACAATTATGAAAAAAAACTTATTTCCAGAGCTAAGCTACTATCCTCCTCACGAACTATCTTCCTTAACGAACTTAGAAATATAGAACAAACCCTTATCAATAATGGGTTTCCCAACGACATTGTTGATACCAAAATTAAACATTTCATTGATAAAACTGAAGAACATAACATAGACAATATCCTAAACCATAAACAATCAATAAACCTATACTATAGGTAAATCTAAGATAGATAAACATATATTAAAAAACCTTATAAAAAAAAATGTTCTCCCTACCTACCTACCAAAAAAGTAAGACTTATCATTTACTACAACAAATTTAAAACGTCCAACCCAATTATTTCTAATATCACTTCCCCCTCCACCGAACTTCTTGATAGGACAAACATCCTATATATGTTCAAATATCCCTTGGGAGATTGTGTCTCCAAAGAAAATAATGCGTATATTGGTCTTACCACTACAACTCTTTCTAGACGGCTTACAGTGCACCTTAATCATTCTAGCTCCATAGCTTTACATCTTAAAACCCATTCTATTACCAACCCCAAATTTCGGAAAATTCTAGTTGAAAACACCACTACAATAGCACACGAAATTAATAAGCTACGACTACAAATCCTAGAAGTCCTACAGAAAAAAAAATCAATAGAATCAATTTTGAAAATAGTGACAATGTTTGGAAATGCCTTAGAATTTTTTTAAACATTACATATTTTCTGGGTAATATTCTATTTCCGTTGATATATATATATATATATATATGCATGTGTGAAAGACAGAAAGAGAGAGTATTTATGTGTATGCGCACATGTATACACACACGGAAATTTAAAACAGCTTCTAGAGGGGTTCCCATGGCGTAACGCTTAAAGGGCCAGATTATTGCCTCGAAGTAAGCCAGTTCGAAGTGAAGTTGCGCGATGTTCATTTTCAAAATAACATCTTTGAGAAATGGATGAACACCCTGATCCAAAATTGTATCACTGCTGTTCTTCAAGTTGGCTTTGACATTAAATAACCCACAAAGAAACCAAACCATACCAAACCAAATCATCTTTCAGTAAATGTTAGCATTTAAATGTTTGCAACAGTTTCCTTTGAGTTCACAGAAGTTTTTATATGTTCCACGGAATTAAACAGGAAAATATTTGTTTCTAATATGTCATTGTTATTTTCCCTTATTATTGAATATTATATATATATATATATATATATATATATATATATATATAGATAGATAGATAGATAGTGCAATTAAAAGGAAACTCAAACCTAGTTAAATTGTCATTATAAATTTATTTCGCCGGAGAATATTATTATACTCTCCATCTCGTCAGATGACTTTACAAGTTAGACTTGATGTGGACTGCTATTGACAGGTTGTCGATGATA